>JAHRHJ020003254.1:0-600000 GCA_019776745.2 Taxus chinensis | reverse complement strand
TAAATCTTGCACACTTTCTCATAATTTACATGTTATATCTTTCTTGTTACAATTTAATCTATTCAATCTCAGTCCTCTAATAAAAAATTAAATTTATTTAAATGATTTGTTCAACCCATTTATTGATCAAACCCTACCTTACCGAACAATACCTATAATGACCACATCTTCTTTCTAATGGATATCTCTATGAATAAATTTTATAAAGCCCATCCTAAATGTATACATGTTTTATGACATATTATGGATCATACTTGTTAGTGTAGGATTTATTTTCATCTCTTTATTTTTATTATCCTACTCGGGATATTCCACCTCACTTAGAGTTTCCCTACACTTATGGGATATGTTTTCTTAGGTGTACACTTGACTACACTATTCTAGGTGTTGGTTACCACTTGACTACACTATTCTAGGTGTTAGTCACCACTTGAATACACCATTCTAGTTGTTGGTTACCACTATTCTAGGTGGAGAATTGTCATGATTCTAGGAGAGGTTACACATTAACCTCCTATATGTACATCTCTTACATTATTCTATTTGACTGTATTGAGTTGGATTTATTTATGTGTTGTTGCAATTATCTCTCTTATATTTTCATAATTTGCAGTCTTGTATGCTTGCATTATTTCTTCTTGGAATAATTCACGTCTCACATCATTCATGGGTGTGCAATCTTTGAACCAGTAGATCTTGAGTACTTCTCTAATATGGTATTAGATATGAGCTGGTATTGAGCTTGTCTGGTTATTATTCTACAAAATTATTTTCATTTGAGATCAATATTTGAAATTATTTTAGTGTTATTTGGTGTTTGTTTTGCCTTGTTTCTGGGTATATATAGCCTATTTGCATGATTATGAGGTTTACAGTCCCACATAGTGCATATATAGTTCTAGAGATTGTTTTTTGGCAGTCCCTAAATCATTATTTTAGGATCCCTGGAAGATTTATCCAAATCTAGGAAGTTTCAGACCTATGAAGGGAATTTTCACCTGTGGTAGTGCTTTGCATGCTTGTTTCTAACTTGAAAAGGTCCCATTTTTCCTTGATCCAGAGGCATTTTTAGACCTGCAAAACAATGTTTCTAAATCCCATACATGCACATTGACAGATCCAATTTGATTCATATTTTTGAGTCTTGCGACATGTGTTTTTTTACAAACTTTTGTATATAATTTAAGGGAATGCAGTGAATATATCTTGATCAAAAAGGGGGTAAGGCTAGGGTTGGATCAAAAGTTGCCCTCCTCCTTTTGCTAAAACTATATTTTAGTAAAAAGTGTGCATTTCATGTTCAGTGTAAATTAATTTAAATAGGGATTATTTATGGGAAATAATTATTGTAAAAAACTTTGATTGGTATCTCAATATCGAGTGTATTTTTTTGTAAAAGTTAAATATTTTTTATTTCCCAAAGCATTCGGCACCTATTTATTTTGTAAAACACACTAAGTTATAAAGTGCCAAATTCTGGGGGGGGCTTCTTGATATAGTTTCATGGGGGTGTACAGTGTGTTTGCCTCTCTTTTTGTGGAACTTCCTTTCTTTCCACACATTTTTGTTTTGCAACAACTACCACAACTTTATCTTTCTAGTGTTCATGGATCTAAGTACAATTAACCCTCTTACACCTTTTAACTACTATGAATGGAAATAAAAAATGACCATTGTGCTCAGGAGTAAAGGGTTATACCAGATCACTATGGGGTTAGAACCTAGCCTAGTGTAGTTGCAGAAAAGTTAAAATGGTTTAATAAGTGTGATGAAGCTTTTGGTATTTTGTGTCTTTCAGTGTCTCCTAATCTCCTCTTTCACATAGAGGCAAAACATCTCCCAAATCATGTGTGGAAAACCTTAGAATACTTTTTGAAAAAGTTGACACTATGAGGGTCATGAGCTAGAAATTGAGAACTTATAAACTTAAGTCCTAGTAAATTTGACACCTTGGAAGTATTTCTATTTACTAAGCTCAAGTTCTTATGATTGTAGTTAAAATAATGTGGAACATAAAATAAGGATGAACAACTACTGTTCTTTCAGTTCTTTCCAAACTAGGTCATGACTATTCTATCTTTACATTCAACTACCTTTTATGCCACCAAGAGGAGCTCTTGGAGCCAAACTGGAAAATGTTATCCTTAGATGAATTTATTATTAATTTGACTAAGGAGAAAGATAAGTTAATCCAAATGGGTACCTTGAAGTCCTCCAAACCTCAATATCGCATTGCCAAGAATGGAAAACAATAAAATCCTCATATAGACAAAGAGTATAAACAAAGTAACAAGGATCAAGAAAGAAAGAAGATCAACATTCTTCCACCTCTACATAAAATCTGAAACTTCCTCTTCTAGTGATAAGTCCAAGAAATAAAGGATTAAATGTGGGTATTGTAAAGGAAGACATGATGAAAGTTTTCTGTTTGAAGAAATGAATTGACCACCCCACAAGTATTATTGAGAAGAACAAGGTAAGTGACCCCGATTATTCCAAACAATCTCATCAACCAATGAATCCTTATGCAATACAAATACCAATGGAAAAGGGAAAGAGAAATAATTCAGGAAAGGAGAAAAAAGGGAGATCCCTAGTTGCAATTGTACCACCACCTCCTACATGGGTTATTGATTCTAGGTGCTTCACATCATATGGATTCTTCACACATGGAGTTCACTTCTTTAGAGCCATGTGACATGTCCACTATATGATTGGGTGAAGATAGCTCTACATAGGTTTCCACGAGAGGTTTTGTTGAAGTGAGTGGAGGAACATTCAATAATGTTTTTAGTATTCCCTCACTATCAAATAAGATCTTATCAGTCTACCATATTACTCACCTTAGTCAAGGCATGTGGGTTGAGTTCACTCCAAATTCATTCTATGTCACAGAGTTACATAGTGACACTATCATTGCAGTGGGTGTAGTCAATCATCAAACTCAGCTATATTCCTTCTCTCACTTTGTCCCTCCTTCAGATTCTTCACTAGATTCACATGTACTTGATGACACTTTTGAGCTTGAGCACATTTCTGATGAGAACTTATCTTCTAGCACAGATGACTACAATAGTGATGGGGACCCACCTCCACCATCTCCTTGTCACCTTCCATTTTTAGAGGAGTTATTTCTTGATCCACCTACTTCTGGTCCACCTCAAAAATTTTAGGGAGCAGGAATCTTGATTCAGGACTCATCAGACATCAGTAAGTCTTCTATTTAGTTACAAGACCCTCCACATTATTTCTTTCACTTCTACATCGGATACATCATCCCTTCATGGAGCAGTTGGAACTTCTACCTTATATGAGGAGTATAGTTCCTTGGATAGGAACCACACCTTGGTTGGAGATCCATCAGATACTTGGTGGCAGCTACCTTCACTTTTCCATGGTGATCCACTCTTCACTGCATCTACTTTCTGAGCCATAGTCACTCCGGGAGGTTTTGTTACTTGATATTAAATGGCTACAAATAGTTGTAGCTTCGAGTGGGGATTTCTATTTCCTACCTTCTCTTCTTTATCTCTCTTTTGGGGGAGTTTTTTTTCCTGGGTTTTCTCCTTTTACTCTATATTACGAGAGATATGCATTGTACATGGGTACCTCATTAGGCCTTATTTCTGGGACCCACTTTCATTTTTCACTACCCACCTAAGTTGTGCTTATGGGGGGTGTTAGTGTAGGCTTTATTTTTCACTTTATTTTTATTATCTTACTTGGGATATTCCACCTCACTTGGAGTTTCCCTACACTTATGGGATATGTTTTCTTAGGTGTAAACTTAACTACACTATTATGGGTTTTGGTTACCACTTGACTACAGTATTCTAGGTGTTAGTAACCACTTGACTACACCATTCTAGTTGTTGGTTACTATTTCCCAATTTTGCATCCCTTGCAAAATTCGATAAAATTCCACAAGTGTTAGACTTGACAAATATTTAGAGGCAAATTTGAAGAACTGTGGAAGCTTTAAGCATACCGCACATGAATAAGCAAAACCACGGAGAATTTTAAGTGTGCCATGGTAAAGGAATGTGTGTCGTGGGCTAAAGGACATGATATGATAATGTCGCGGACAAGGGAAAAATACTGCTAGGGTCTAAGTTACACCGCGGAATAAAAGGAAGAGTTTGATAAATCTGCTAAGGCCAGTGCTACGGAGCAAGGTGGAGAAATAGTAAACCATGGAATGGGAGATAAAATCTGTGGGAGTCCATGGTGTCACGATACAAAAGAATGATCTGTAAATGTCAAAATCCATGCAAGGATGAGACAAGGAATCCTCATGCTAAAGGAGAATAATAGTTTTCCACGTATATCCATATGAACATGAATCTGATTTGATTATTATAAATATGATGTTATTTGAAGGAATCTTAGCCTTCTCCATGTGAAAGCAATCAAATTTCATGGATTAAAAAATGGTAGGTGGTGGAAGTGAAGGAAAATGTCTCTAACACATAAAGAGGTTGTTTCAGGCAACACAACCACCATTATTAAATGTGGTATGGGTTCTCAATCGAAGAAGGCATGTAACTGTGGATAAATAGATTTTTTCCCTATCCCCTAAGAGAAATTAATAAATCATGGTTGGTATTGGTTGAAGGAATTCAAATTTCCCTCTAATTTCTTATCTCTCTCTCTTCCATGATTTTCTATATATTGTAGAGCAGTGCTCATTCTTAATGTTGTATAGCTTGGAAATGTGAAGGCATCATTTTATGATGCACAAGTGTTCTAAGGTTTGCATTCCTTAGACTCAAATTATATAAATGTTTTACATCTTATACCTACCTTGTAATGATCTATACATGATCTCTAGGTAATAAAATCTTAGTTTTATGGCTTGTTTTGCCTTAGCTATCATTTTTTTGCACTCTCTTGCCTCTCATTCTTTTGCAGGTGTGTTGTATGCGCTATTTCAGAAATTTTTGTCTATTGTGCACCATGAAAGTGGATCTCAGGACACGATTTTAATTTGGGGTCTTCATTTCAACCCTCTTCATCATCGTTTACCTCCATTTCCACTCTTATTGAAGTGTTCATCCCCTTGTTTTCTGGTGATATATTTTTTGTATATTAGGATTTATGTTTTATGCATCTCCTTATCACCCTGATCCCTTAGAAAGTTAGAGTAGAGCTAGATAGTTACTGTTATCCAAAATTCACCCCCCAGGGTAAATTTAGATAACATGCATTAAATTCTTCGGTCCCGAGCAAGATAGATTGATTCAAGGGAAAAAATTATGTTTCTGGGGTCCCCTCGGCCTTTTTCTTACTCTCCTGTCTAAGGAGAAAAGAGCAAGTTCTAAAAAAGGGTGAAAAAGTTACAAAAAACAAGCTTGGGCCAGAAAAAATCATGAAAAACGGCTAAGTCCTAGTCCAGGCAGTCCTTGGGACAATAGGGACGTTGGGGCATGAATCGGCCGAAAGGCCGCCAGGTGGTCCGTAGAGCACTGGGACAGCTGGGCCGTGGGGATGCGAAGGATGCGAAAGAGCGAACCGGCCGAAGGTAAAAACAAAATTTAACTAACTACTGTGCAGAACAGGCTGGGACATCTAGGCCGTAAGGATGCAAAGGACGCGAACCACCCGAATTGGCCAAAACAGATAACTTTCGTCTGGGATAGTTAGGACAAAGGGACGCGTGGGATGCGGAAAGCTAAAGGAGCCGAGAGCCAATCAAATAACGCCACGTGTCTTTGCCTCAAAGAGGGACAGGGAAGCTCGAATTGGGCGGATTGGAGGAATTTTTTCCAGACAGTTCGGGACATCCGGACCAAAGGGACGCGTGGGACGTGAAAAGCCAATAGGCCCACGGATGAATCAGGAAACGCCACGTGTCACAAGGGAAAATGTCCAAAATTTCAAAGGGCACGGTTTGAAGGGTCGGCCCGCGGGCCAATAGACACAGGACACATGTCCAATGGAGCAGGGAAGTGCGGAACTTGGGGAGGAATTAGAGAATTTGGCAAAATTTTTGGCCAAAAACTAAAAGGTAAAGGATGACCCCATGCCCCTGTCCTCCAACCAGATCATGCCACATGTCCCAAGTGGTGGGGACGCGGGGAAAAAATGGGAAATTTTCCAAAGTTACAAAAATTCAAAACTTTCAAGGAAAACCCATGGGTAAGGGAAGGAGAGAGAATTTCTCATCCAATCAGCGCCCGACACGTGTCGTCCAGGTGGCGAAGCATGGGAAAAAATTTCAAAACCCATTTTTTCCTGTTTTGTGCCCTAAATCTTCAGATTGCCATATCTTTCAATCCAGAGCTCAGATTTGCATGTTATTTATATCATTAGAAAGCTTATAAAATTCTCTACATGATTCTAGGGTCAATCTTGAATTTTGGTTTAGTTTGGAGAGAGAAAGTTAAGAAATGGATCTGATGCATGTTCATGGCTAGAAGTGACATTTCAGTGACCAAATTTAATACAGAATGGGTCGCATTCTCCTCCATTTCAGTCAAAAATGATAGGGTATGGGTTTGTAAGGTCCCTCATGTTGTTTTAATGCATTTACAGTTAATGAGGAATGGGCTCCCACGTTTTGTACATTTTCTCTCTCCTGGGCTCGACCCATGCAATGTAAAACCAGATTTGGCTCATTTCTTTAGGGGTGGAACACTTTTTGGAATAGCAATCTTCTTCTTTCACCTCCAGCAAGTGATTATTGCAAGAATCAGACCTCTTCAAAGATTGTAACAGTTTTTCTACCTCTCTGAGGTTGTAATGCAGTGGTTTTGACATTGGAAATGATAATGCAAGCTTTGTAAATGAGTTTCAGTCCTTTGTTTGTATTTGCTTCATTTCAGATCCTAAATTATATCTTATCAGCCTGTGTATGTTTTATGTTGCAATCTTTGGTTTGTGTCTATTTGCATGACAAAATATTCACCACTCCTTTTGGTGCATCACCATCTTTAGTTAGTTTCAATTTTTGCATTTCTATCTTTGTCTCCTTGCAATTTAGAGTAGGATCAAGATCTGAACCTCTGTAGTTGTGTAAATATAGATCTAAATCAGAGGAGTTTGAGGAACCAGCCTCTAATCTCGAGATTCCTCTCTCAGTTTCACAAGTCCCACACTTGGAGATAGGTTTCCATGCTGTGCAATCACACTGGATGCCTAAGACATCATTTAGAACCTTGATTTGCATCCAGGGGTGCCGTGATCCTGCAACAATAGTTTTGGCACGCCCGGTGGGACACTAGAGGTCTCATTTTTATTGCAGCAAAGTTGATGTGCATCTGTTGTAATTTTCTTGCTTGAAAAGAGCTATCATTTGCATATTTGGTGACTCCAAGGGGAAGAAGTGTTGTTTGAATACCTGCAATTATCTCCAAGAAGAAGGTAAATTTGAAGAAGGATTCAAAGGTCTCCATCTCTGCCAAACAGAACTCTCTAAACTCCTCCACCTGGTAGGCCTTTCATTCAGTCAACAAGGTTTTTAAGACCAATTAGAATGGCACAAAACAACCCCTATGTCAACTTCATAGGTAGCAGCCCACTTGCCCTCAATGCACAACATCCAATTCCCATTGCAGCCTTGAAGAACATTCCATAATTCACTGGAGAAAATCAGACTACTCCAGGTGATCATGTTAAAGATATTGCTAACCTTTGTGCAATTCATGAAATCAATGAGATGCAAGTGGCTGTCAAGTTACTGGCATCTTCATTCAAGGGTAAAGCATTGCAATGGTTTAGGATCCTTGGAGATGGTTCTATCACAAATTGGAATCAGCTGTGTATAGCACTTCATGAGCAATTTGGAGAAAAGGGAGACAACTTGTCTCTTTTGGAGTAGCTGACAACCATCAAGAGAGCTCCCAATGAACAGCTGACCGATTTCAACTTCAGATTTCAAAAGACTTGGGAGAGAATTCCAGTGGTAGTCAGGCCAACCGCAAAAGGTGCTTTTCTCTACTATGTCAAAGCTCTAAATTATGATATTTCTATGTTGATTCAGTCCATGGGAGGCATAACTATCCCTATGGCTTATAGCATTGCCATTAGGGCTGAAAATTGTTTGATCCAAGCTGGAAAACTTGCCCCTAGATCTCCCATGCCATTGTTTCCAAGTTTAGAGAGCCCAAACACCAATCAAGCACCTAGTTTGGCTCCTTCTCCCACTCCTAGAAATCAGAGTTCAAATGAAGCTTCCACTTCATCTCCAAGTGCCCCAAATGAGCTTCAAGAAGTCATGAAGTAATTACAAAACCTAGGCAATGAGCTGGTTACTCTCAAGAGGCAGCAGGCCCAAGGTTTTAGACCTTCTTATCAACCCCAAGCTCAACCTAACAGGTAGCCATACCAACCACAAAGGCCACCTAATCCAGTTGCAAATATGAATCAAACAAGGCCTCCTGCCAATAGACCATTTCAGCCCTATAATCCAAATGCCATATTTGCCTCTAAGGCATTGGTGCCAACACAAAATAACATTGCTTAGGAGTATGATTGATGTTTTCCATGCAATGAGCCTCATAATCAATCCATGTGCTTCAATGGTGCTCTCAATCAAGTGTTAATTGTGAAAACTACTCGTGTGGAGGGTGAGGGAACTCAAGGAAGCAGCCAACAACAAGAAACATTCCAACAGCAATCAGCCCCAAATGACACCACATTGGTAAATTGGTAAGCAGAGGATTTTTGTGGCATGAACCAGGCAGTTTCTCAAGGTGTTGCAGCCAACACAAGGTCAAAAAGGAGGAATTTGGGTGAAGAACAGCCATTAGCCCCAACCAATCCACAGCCTTCCATGGCTCCACAAATGGTTGGCAAACAAAGTCTAATTTCAAATGCACAAGGGCAGCCAAGAAAAGCCCCTAGGCCAACTCAAATACCAGTTGTTGCTGCCCACATGCAAGGAATGAATGTGCAAACCAAGGGACAGCAAAAGGATACTTCATCCCCATTCAACATCATTGATCAGATGAAGAAGACAAACGTCAATATATCAATGTGGGAATCCCTATCTATCCCAGGCCAAAGAGATCTGCTGCAAGCTGCCATGAAGGACTAGCCAACTTTGAATCAGCAAGTTTAGATGCAAGACAAAGTGCTTACAAATGCTGCCTAGCCTGAGGGAAATCATGGAGGATAGCAAGGTAAAATGTTGAAACCCCCTCCTTTCTATGTTTCATTGATCATTGGAAATCAGCTAGTGCACAATTGCATGATAGACTCCGGGGCAAGTAGCTCAGTAATGCCTAAACAAATAGCTGATCAGCTAGGGCTCCAGTATGAAACAATATCCAAAGGGGTAGTACAGCTGGATGGGACAGTAGTAGCAACAGTTGGAGTGATTAGAAACTTGATTCTTACCTTGCATGCATGTCCAAATTTCATTGTTTTACAAGATGTATCAGTCATAGACCTTCCACCACTCTTTGCCCTATGCTTGTCAAGGGACTTCATAGCCAAGATTGGGGGATATTTGTCTGCTGATTGGTCACACATGGTGTTCAGAACGAGGTATGGAACCAAAGCCACAATCAGGTCTGAACCTATTGCAAACTTTCACATTGAGCCTTACACTCTAAGTCAGATTAATGCCAATTGCTCAGCATTTGATCAAGAAGATCACCCAAGCACTAATGAGGCTGACACCAAGGTTGGAAGCATCCTGGATCTAACTCTTGATGAATGGGCAAACAAGATACATGTATTTGATCCTTATCAAGAAGTGGAAGAATCTGAGCTAGGGGTCTATTGCATACATGAAGAAAATCAGCCTATTCCTAGCATCACCAAGCCAAACCACAAGGATGACAATGAGGTATGGCAGCTATTTTTTGATGGATCAAGGAGTAGGCAAGGTGCAGGAGGTGGAGCCATGCTTGTTTCACCTCGAGTAAAGTACTATTCAGATTTTAGATTTCAGTTTGCATGCTCCAATAACACTACTGAATATGAAGCCTTGGTGCAAGGGATGCATTGGGCAATAAAAAAGAAAATAAAGAACTTGTAAGTCTTTGGTGATAGTGAATTGATTGTAAATCAGGTCAAGGGACAACATGCTGCCAAGAATGATCTACTTAGGTGCTACAAGAACAGGGTGTGGGACCTCATGGAAGATTTTGAGGGTTTTGGCATCAAATCCATTCCTAGGAAATAGAATCAAGCTGCTGACAGGCTTCCAGCAGAGGGGGCAGCCTTTGACATTGTGGAAAGCATTCAACAAGACAAGGTACAACCAAACATCCATGTGATTGTGAGGACCTCAGTGCCAGATAACAATGTTAGTTGGCAAGTGTTTGAGAATGACCAGCAAATCATCCATTTCTTGCAAGAAGAAGCTGAGTTCTCAGCCAAGAATCAAGAAAAATTGGAACAGCAGTATGGTGACCAAGTGGTACAACTGAGAACTAACAAGCTGCCCAAAGGACTTATCACTTTGGAGTCCATTTTTAACCCTAATGATCAGTTTAGAAAGGAGAAAGCAAACATTCAGGTCAAGAGAGAGGATTCAGTATCCATTTTTGTAGAAGAGAACAAACCATTACAAATTGGAAGGATGACAACTGAAAAAGAAAGGTATGAGTTCATACAGCTGTGTCAAGAGTTCCCTGATGTGTTTGCTTGGAGCTATGAAGACTTGAAAGGTTTCAATCCCAACTTAGCTCAGCATACCATCAAATTGGATCCAAATACTAAGCCTGTCAAGTAGAAACAAAGACCAGTCAATCCACACATGGAGCCTCTCATGAGGAAAGAATTGGATAAGTTGATTGAGTCAAGGATCATATTCCCAATCAAGCATTCTAGTTGGGTTGCCAACTTAGTTCCAGTCAGAAAGAAGAGTGGAGAGATCAGATTGTGTGTTGACTTCAGAGACTTGAATAGAGCCTCTCTCAAGGACCATTACCCACTCCCTTCCATGGAGCAAATCTTGCAAGTTGTGGTTGGCTCCGAGAGGTTTTCACTACTTGATGGCTACTCAGGCTATAATCAGATTATGGTGAAGGAAGAAGACTAGTTCAAGACAGCCTTCACAACCAAATGGGGAACTTTTGCGTATAGGAAAATGCCATTTGGGCTATCCAATGCTGGTGCCACCTTCCAAAGGGAAATGGACATAGCATTCAAAGGTTTGATTAACAACGTGGTGCTGATTTACCTTGATGATATCACTGTTTTTTCTAAAAATGCAGCAGACCACCTCTCTCATTTGAGACAAGTCTTCATGAGGTGCAGGAGATTTGGAGTGTCTTTGAATCCTAAGAAGTGTATCTTTCTTGCACATGAAGGAAAGCTCCTTGGCCATATTGTCTCCAAATAAGGATTAGCAATTGACCCAGAGAGGGTTGAAGCCATAAGAGCACTACCATTGCCAAGCCACAAGAAGGCCCTTCATAGTTTCTTGGGAAGGATAAAATTTGTTCGGAGGTTTGTCCCAGATTTTGTAGCCCTTGTCAAGCCCATCACCAAAATGTTAAAGAAGAGCATGGCTTTCAAGTGGATAGCAAGAGGCAAGGAGAGTTTTGAAGCAATCAAAGAAGCCATCTCTCAAGCACCAACTCTCATCAACCTGAACTTCTCCAAGGATTTCATCCTCTATGCATTTGGAGGTAATGACACTATTTCTGCCATTTTGGTACAGCAGAACAAGGACAATGATGAGCAGCCAATTGCCTTCTTTAGCCAGAGCCTAGATGACCATGAGGTGAGGTTGAGAAGAATGTACTTGCAGTAATCAGAAGCTTGAAGAAATTCAAGCATTTAGTCTCAAACAACAAGGTCCAGTTGTTGGTCTCACATGCTGGGGTTAAGGACTTCCTCCTCAACAAGGATTTGAATGAGAAAAGGGCAGGTTGGATCACCCGTGTCATGGAGTATGACAAAGAGATCAAGATCACCAAGCTGGTAAGAGGGAAAGGATTGTGTGAGCAGCTGGTTTTGGGGAAGCAAAAATAAGTATGCAACGAAGAAGAGGCTGTTTTGACAGTCCAGAACAGCCATGAGCCAAGTGGCAATCAAGAAGAAGACAATGTTGCCCCCACTCCTTGTTGGACCCAAGGCATTATACACTTCCTATGCACAGGCCTATGCCCTCCGGAGATGAACAAGACCCACAGGAGACACTTCAGATTGCAAGTTGTTCCATATGCCATTGTTGATGGAGTTTTGTTCAAGAAAGATGTGAATGGAGTGCGGTTGATGTGCATTAGCACAAATCAGATTCAAAGGGAGTTGGAAGAGTTTCATGGTGGACCAGCTGGTGGTCATTTTGCACCAAGAGTGACAGCTCTAAAAATCATGAAGGCTAGTTATTATTGGCCTAAAATCTTCAGTGATTGCTATGCATGGATCAAGAGGTGTAAGAATTGTGCATTCTTCACAGGAAAAGAGAGACTTGCTGCCCTTCCATTACATCTAATCTCAGTTGACCAGCCATTCATGCAATGGGGTTTGAGACTTCATTGGAGTCATTAATCCCAAGTCAAGCCAAGGGCATAAGTGGATTTTGACAGCCACAGACTACTTCACCAAATGGACTAGAAGTAGTAGCACTTAAGGAAGCAAATGATTCTAGCATCTTAGACTTCTATGAGGGGATAGTAACTAGATTTGGCATACCTGCTACAATAATCTCTAGATAATTCATTAGCATTCATTGGATCCAAGGTGACTGAGTGGGCTGTCAAGAACAGGTATCTACCTAAGTACTTCATCAAACTACTACCCTCAGGGTAATGGCCAGGCTGAATCTACAAACAAGAACTTGTTGAGGATCATTAGGAGGACTCTTGATGAGAATTAGAGGTCTTGGCATACCAAACTGAAATCAGCCTTATGGGCTGATAGGATAACTCCCAAGAGATCCACAGGTAACTCTCCATTCAGGCTTGTTTATGGAAGAGAGGCAATCTTGCCCATGTCACTTGAGTTGCCAATGTTGGAACTCATGAAGCAGCTAGAGTTGCTAAAGTTTGGGCCCATGGAGGTGAGATATGCAGAGTTGATGGAGCTCCAAGAGATCATAGATCAGGTATCCTAAGCAATGGAGAAGGATCAAGCTTTGATCAAGAAGACCTTTGATAGGAAGGCCAAGGAGTAGATCTTTCCAAGTTGGAGATCTAGTGTTAAAATGGGATGCAGATAGAGAAAAACTGAGAAGGCATTCAAAATTTGATGCCATTTGGAGTGGCCCATACATGGTCATAAAGTGTAAGGACAACAATGCCTTCCAATTGTCTTCATTAGATGGCGAAGAACTGTAAGATTCCAGTCAATGGAATCTATCTAAAGCATTGCTACTAAAGGGAAATTCTCTACCTTGTAAATATTAGTTTAGGTTTTCATTCCTCCAATTTCTTGTGCACATTGTTTTGCAGTAGGTTAGTTTTGCTTTCCCTAAGTGCTTTGGCATAGGCTTGCTGTCCCTGGAGATGTTTTGCAGCCCTTGCTTCCATCAGGTGATATTCCATCTTCCTCCTTGCAACATTCTAAGTCAGTTGGGGTTCCGAACAGAAAACTTGATGACTCCATGCCCAATGGACTGCTTCAGGCAACTCGGTAACTTCTATCCTAGCAAGTATGATGACCCCGCTGAGTTGCCAAAATAGTTATCCAAAATTCACCCCTCAAGGTGAATTTTGATAACATGCAGCAAATTATTCAGTCCCGAGCAAGATAGATTGATTGGAGGCCCAAAATCATGTATGTTTCTGGGGTCCCCTTGGCCTTCTCTCTAACTCTCCCATCCAAGAATAAATCCCAGAGCTAGTTGGAAAAAATGGTGAAAAAGTTGCAAAAAACAAGGTTGCAGGACTGTTTTAAAGCATGAAAAATCGGGTCTGAAGGGTCCTGGTTCATACTGAGGTTCGGTCATTGGGACCAAGCTTGGGGCGTCGAAAAGGCAAGAAAATCAGCTAAGTCAAAGGCATTTTTATCGCCAGGTGGTCCACAGAGCACTGGGACAGTTGGGATGTAGGGAAGCGAAGGACGTGAAAAACCAAAATATCGGAAGGTAAAAACAAAATTTAACTAACTGCTGTGCAGAATAGGCTGGGACATCTAGGCCGTAAGGATGCGAAGGACGCGAACCACCCGGATCGGCCAAAACAGATAACTTTCGTCTGGGATAGTTGGGACAAAGGGACGCGCGGGACGCGGAAAGCCGAAGGAGCCGAGAGCCAATCAAATAACGCCACGTGTCTTCACCTCAAAGAGGGATAGGGAACCCCCAATCTGGTGGATTAGAGGAATTTTTCCTAGATAGTTTGAGACATCTAGACCAAAGGGACGCGAGGGACGTAAAAAGCTGAGCAGGCCTGCGAATGAATCAAGGAAATGCCACGTGTGACAAGGGAAAACATCCAAAATTTCAAAGGGCAAGGTTTGAAGGGTCGGCCCGTGGGCCAATAGACAAAGGACACGTGTCCAATGGAGTAGGGAAGTACGGAGCTCGGGAGGAATTAGAGAATTTGGCAAAAGTTTTGGCCAAAAACTAAAAGGTAAAGGATGACCCCGCATGCCCGAGTCCTCTAACCAGATCATGCCACGTGTCCAACTGGCGGGGATGCGGGGAAAAAATGGGAAATTTTTCAAAGTTACAAAAAGTCAAAACTTTCAAGGAAAACCCACAGGTAAGGGAAGGAGAGAGAATTGATCATCCAATCAGTGCCCAACACGTGTCATCTAGGTGGCGGAACGCGGGGAAAAAATTCAAAACCCATTTTTGCCTGTTTTGTGCCCTAAATCTTCAGATCGCCATATCTTTCGATCCAGAGCTCGGATTTGCACGTTCTTTATATCATTGGAAATATTTTGAAATTATCTACATGATTCTAGGGTCAATATTGAATTTTGGTTCAGTCTGGAGAGATAAAGTTAAGAAACAGCTCTGACGCGTGTTCATGGCCAGAAATGACATTTTAGCGACCAAATTTAATGCATAATGGGTCGCATTCTCCTCCATTTCGGTCAAAAATGATAGGGTATGGGTTTGTAAGGTCCTACCTATGCCATTTTAATGCATTTGCAGTCAATAAGGAATGGGCTCCCCTATTTTGTATGTTTTCTCTCTCCTGGGCTCAACCCATGCAATGTAAAAGCCAGATTTGGCTCTCATTTCTTTAGGGGTGGAACACTTTTTGGAATAGCAATCTTCTTCTTTCACCTCTAGCAGGTGATTGTTGCAAGAATCAGACCTCTTCAAAGACTGTAACAGTTTTTCTACCTCTCTGAGGTTGTAATGTAGTGGTTTTGACATTGGAAATGATAATGCAAGCTTTGTGAATGAGTTTCAGTCCTTTGTTTGTATTATTTGCTTCATTTCAGATCCTAAATTATATCTTATCAGCCTGTGTATGTTTTATGTTGCAATCTTTGGTTTGTGTCCATTTTCATGACAAAATATTCACCACTCCTTTTGGTGCATCACCATCTTTAGTTTCAATTTTTGCATTTCTATCCCTGTCTCCTTGCAATTTAGAGTAGGATTAGGATCTGAACCTCTGTAGTTGTGCAAATATAGATCTAACAATCCCATGTTGACTTAAATTTTAGGTTGTCTATGATCTGAATGTGGGTGCAATTTTGAGCTCCAACAATTTTGGCATGCCCAGTGGGATAGAAGTTGAATATTTCTAGATTTATCCAGTCTTGATGTGTGCTTGATAAAATTCCAGCTTTTCATAGGTTATGTGATAACACATCTGGTGACTCCAAGCAGTAAATATACTGGTTTCAGCAGTAATAGTTTCAAGTGTCCCTAATTCATGAGAAGGATACAAACTCAGTCTAGAACAAGAGAAAGAAGGTGTATTTGAGTATTTGCAGCTATCTCCAGGACAACAAAGAAGAGGCAAATAGATTCAGATATCTCCATCTCCTCCAAACAGAACTCTCTCTACACCTCCACCTGGTAGGCCCTTCTTGCAATCAACAAGAGTTCTCAGACCTATTATAATGGCTCATCAACATTTTCCACCTCAAAATCCATTTGTGAACTTCACAGGCATCAACTCGCTTGCCTTGAATGCCCAAAATCCTATTCCTATTGCGGCATTGAAGAATATTCCATATTTCACTGGAGAAAATCACACTACTCCAGTTGATCACATTCAGGACATTGCAAATGTCTGTGTAATTCATGAAATTTCTGAAATGGATGTGGCAGTCAAACTCCTGGCTTCATCCCTTAAAGGAAAGGCCCTGCAATGGTTTAGAAGCTTAACTGCAGGATCAATCTAGAATTGGAATGAGTTGTGCACAACCTTGTACAATCAATTTGGGGAAAGAGCTGATAACTTGTCTCTTTTGGAGTAGTTGACCACAATTAAGAGAGCACCTAATGAACAAATGGTGGATTTCAACTTCAGATTCCAGAGAACCTGGGACAGAATTCCAGTTCTTGTCAGGCCTACAGCTGAAGGTGCATTTCTTTACTTTTTGAAAGCTCTTAACTCTGATATATCTGTTATGGTGCAATCTATGGGAGGTGTAACTCTACCAGCAGCTTATGCATTGGCCATTAGGGCTGAAAATTGTTTAATTCAAGCTGGAAAATTAGCTCCTAGGCCACCTATGCCATTATCCCCTGAATTTCCACAAGTTGTACAACCTTCCATTGCTCCTATTCCTCAACCAAACCCATGTAACCCATTGCTTCCACATCACAAACCCCTGCACAACAAAAGGAAGATGAAGAAATGAAATATCTGATTAGAAACTTGACAAACAAAGTTATATCCCTAGAAAAATAGCAAGCCCAGTCATATAGAAATTATCAAAATCAAGGGAAATCTTCAAATCAGGGATATCAACCATATAGAAACCAACAGTCTAATCAAAGATATGCACAAAACCAAAAAAATAATAGATGGAAAATTCAAAGTGCTCCTCTTCCATTGGCAAAAATTCCTCCTCCACAGGCACTTCCTGCCCCCAGTTCTAGTCAAGCCTTAGTTCCAGTACAAAACAATATGGTGCAAGAAACAGAGTGGTGTTTTCCATGTAATCTACCTCATAACCAACTTGGTTGTGAAAGGGAAATGCATCTACAAGCTTATATGTTTCAAGGTGCTTCCAGTCAACAAGAACCACTTTTGAAGTACCAAATCATGGAATGAAGAAACTCAACAAGCTTCCTGATGCTAACCTCATGTTTTTTGGAGTTGAGGATTTTTGTGCACTCAATCAAGATGTTGGTGGCTCTGAGTAAGACCTCAGATGAGTGTTGCTGACAACACATGGAACAAGAAAAGAATGTTGGAAGCTCAGGTTGTAACTCCCACAGGATCATAACAATACCATGGATAAAGGAAAAGACATTGGAGGGACTAAGGAAAATCCACAGATTGAAGCAAGGAAAAAAAGGACATGAAAAATGGAATGAAGTAGAAAATGTGTCAAAGCAGCCTGTGGTGCCTGATAAGCTTTCCATGAAAAAGGAGGTTGTTGTTTCACCAAAGCCGTGTGATTAAACAATGTCACAACACAGGAAATAAAATAGCATGCCACAAATGCAGAAGACCATGGGTCTTCCATTCAACATTGTACAGAAAATGAAGAATTTCAATATCAATTTCTCAATGTGGGATGCACTTTCCATTCCATCTCAACGAGATCTTCTATGTGAAGCCCTCAAGTAACTACCTTCGGTGTATCTAGTAATGTAAAAGGCTCATGCTGCGGTTCATGTCTGCTAAGAAAAAGAGGACCAAGTAAGTAAAATTGTTAAAACCCCACCCTTTTACATGTCAATAATTGTGGGTAGATACCTAGTTCATAATTGTATGATTGATTCAGGGGCTAGTACTTCTGTAATGCCAAAGAAAATTGTTGATATCCTAGGTCTCAAGTACAGTCCTGTGTCTAGGGGAGTTTTACAACTTGATGGATCAATAGTGGGTGTATTAGGAGTGATTAAATATTTAGAGTTAACCCTCCATGCTTTCCCAAGTCTCACAATAACCCATGATATATCAGTCATAGACTTATCACCCATGTTTGCAATTTTCCTGTCTAGAGATTTTACTGCTAAGGTAGGGGTTATCTGTCTTCAGATTGGACTCACATGCTTTTAAGGACCAGATATGGCACAAGATTCACAATCCAAGTTGAGCCTATCTTTTCCTATCACATAGATTCATATGAACCTTCCCCTATCCAATCAAATTATTTAATACAAGAAGAACATGATCAAGTTTCAAGTCCAGAAGAACAACCTACTCCTCCTCTCATGCCTGATTTGTTATTTGATGAATGGGCTGAGAGAGATCACAAATTTGATCCATATTCTGAAGAGCTTAAAGCTTATGAAACTGGTCTTGGCACCTATTGTGTCCTATAAGAAGAATCTGTTATGCCCACGGCATTCAAAGAAGACAAGGATCCAGACTCTAGCTTATGGCGGATGCATTTTGATGGTCTAGAAGTAGAAATGGAGTTGGGGTGGGTGTTGTGCTTATTTCTCCAAAGGAAGAGAAGTTATTATTTTCCCATAGATTATAATTTTCCTGTTCCAATAATGTGGTAGAATATGAGGCATTGGTGCATGGTATGTTGATTGCAGAAAAAAGAAAGATCAAGAAGTTGCAAATCTTTGGAGATACTGAGCTAGTCATCAATCAAGTCCATGGAAGATGTGCTACAAAGAACAAGCTATTGAAATCCTACAGACATAGAGTTTGGGACTTGCTGGAGAGTTTTGATGCTCTCAACCTATAGGTTGTACCACAGAAGCTGAACAAGGAAGCAGATCAAATGGTGGCTCTCGGATCTCAGTTTTCACCTGCAGAAGACCTGGTTAGAGGAAATATGAAAACATATCAAGATGGTTGTTAGGCCATCCATACCTGATAATGCAACCAGCTGGCAAGTATTTGATAGTGATGAACAAATTGTCCAATTCATACAAAATGAAGCTGAATTTTCTTCAAAAATGTAGTCTGATTTGTAGGACATCTATGGTGATCAGATTATTCAGCTCAAAACCAATAAATTTCCAAAAGGATTGGTCACTCTAGAACATATTTTTAGTCCAGATGATGAGTTCAAAGGTATAGAAAAGAGCATGGTAAAAACAAGAAGACTTGACAACCTGTTGCAATTGCCCCAGGAAAAGAACTTTTTCTTGGAAAGGTATGTGATGAACATGAAAAGAAAAATTTTGTTGCCTTATGTCAAAATTTCAGTGATGTGTTCTCATGGGGCTATGAAGATTTAAAAGAGTTCAATCCAATTGTAGCCCAGCATTCTATTGATCTTGATCCTGATATCAAACTAGTTAGGAAAAACAAAGGCTGGTAAACCCCAAGATAGAGCCCCTCATGAGAAAAGAATTGTCTAAACTCATCGAGGCTAAGATTATTTTTCCCATTAAGTACTCCACTTGGGTGGAAAACTTGGTTCCAGTCAAAAATAAGAATGGTGAAATCAAGATCTAGGTAGACTTTAGGGACCTAAACAAGGCTTCTCTCAAGGATCATTATCCCTTTCCATCGATGAAAAAAATTCTACAGACAGTAGCTGGATCTGAGAATTTTCAATGCTTGATGGATATTCAGGCTTCAATCAAATAAAAGTGAAGAAGAGGATCAATACAAGACCGTGCATTTCACCACTAAATGGGGAACATATGCATATCAAAAAATGCCTTTTGGTTTATCAAATGCAGGTGCCACCTTCCAAAGAGCAATGGATATCACTTTCAAAGGATATATTAATCAATTTATCCTTGTGTATCTTGATGATATCACTATTTTCTCAAAGCATAACAAAGATCATATTAGTCATCTTGAGAAGGTATTTGAAAGATGCAGGGAGTTTGGGGTATCTCTTAACCCCAAGAAATGTAATTTTGCAGTCCCTAGAGGTAAGCTTTTGGGGCACGTTGTTTCTAAAGAAGGCATTTCCATTGATCCAGAAAGAGTCTCTGCCATCCTTGCTCTTTCCTTTCCAGCTCACAAGAAATATTTACAGTCTTTCCTTGGAAAGGTTAACTTTGTTAGGCACTTTATACCTGGCTTCATGGGTCTGGTAAAGCCACTCACACTTATGCTCAGAAAAGATTCAGCTTTCAGATGGACCACGGAGGGGAAGGAAAAATTTGAAAAGATCAAACAAGAAATAGCCCAGGCTCCTACATTGATTAATCCAGATTACTCCAAATATTTTATCTTATATGCATATGGAGCTGATTCTTGCATTGTCATGGTTTTAACCCAGCCAAATGATCAAGACTTGGAGAAACCATTAGCCTTCTTCAACCAAACATTGAAGGATTATGATCTTACATACAACCATATTAAGAAGAAATTATTTTCCATTATGCGCACCTTGAAGAAATTTAAAAGCATGATTGTAGCTAGCCACATAAAGGTTCTGGTATCACATCCCAACATCAACTATTTCATATGGGAACAGAGATCGGTGAGAAATGAGCTGGATGGGTAACTAAAATCATGGAATATGATGTGACCATTAAGGCCACAAAATTGGTAAGAGGCTATGCTCTCTACAGACAACTGGCTGAAGATGTGTGGAATGACCCAGAGACTACTTTATTCCTAGAAGAGGAGAGCCACATGGAACCTGAGAAGAATGAAGACATAGCCATGGATAGTTGGATGAAGATAATGATAACATTCCTCTCCTCTGGTATATATCCTCCTGGTCTCAGCAAAGAAAAGAGGTGGCATTTAAGGTTGCAGTCTTTTCCATATGTGTTGGTTGATGGCATACTATTTAAAAGGAACATTGATGGCATGTTGCTTAGATGTATTGAAGCAGAACAATGCAATAGGATCCTTGTCAAGTTTCATGATGGTTTCTCAGGTGGACATTTCTCTGTTAGGGCTACAGCTATGAAGATCATAAAAGTAGGGTATTTCTGGCCTACGTTGTTCACAGATGCTCACAAGTGGGTTAGGAAGTGTAAAGAGTGTGCACTTTTCACTGGAAAGAAAATATTGGTGGCCTTGGCACTTCATCCAATTCAGGTGGATCAACCATTTGCACAATGGGGTCTTGAATTCATTGGGATGATCAATCCTCCATCTAGTGCGGGTCACAAATGGGTTCTCATAGTGACAGATTACTTCACCAGGTGGACTGAAGCCACACCATTGAAGGAAGCTACTGAATCAACCATCTTGGAATTTCTTGAAGAAATTGTTACAAGGTTTGGCATACCCCAAACCATTATTTCTGATAATGCTAAAGCTTTCTTGGGATCAAAAATATCTAATTGGGCTCTTCAACTTGGGATTTATCTCAAGACTTCCTCCAATTATTACCCCCAAGGAAATGGATTGGCAGAATCTACTAACAAAAATTTGATCAGAATCATGAAGAGAACCATGGACATCAATCAAAGGAAGTGGCATACAAAAGTGAAAAATGCTCTTTGGGTGGACATGATAACAACAAAGAAGGCAATTGGCACTTCTCCCTACAAACTGGTATATGGAAAAGAAGCTAGGCTTCCTTTGTCACTTGAGTTTCCTTCACTTGAATTAGCACAACAACTAGAATTTGAAGGCATGGATCAAAGAGAAATCAGAATGGTGGAATTGGTGCAACTAGAGGAAAACAGAAATGCCACCATGGTCAGGATGGAACAACATCAAAATTCAACCAAACAGTGGTTTGATAGAAAATCTAGGCCTTAGACATTCAAGGTCAGAGATCTGGTCTTGAAATGGGATGTGGACAGAGCTAAACTAGGAAGACACTCCAAATTTGATGTTATTTGGAGTGGACCATACATTATTACTACTTGCAAGGTGGCTAACTCATTTGAGTTATCTGATCTTGATGGGAATGCATTTCAAATCCCAGTCAATGGGATTCATCTCAAACCCTCTCATTAAGATATTTCATAGCATCTTGTATATAGTAGCTTAGGATTTCAATTCCTCCAAGTGCTTCAGCACATTGTTTTGTTGATAGTGTAGGTTTCTTTTCCCTAAGTGTTTTGCACATGTTTTGTTGCTTGGGGATCTTGTTGCACAGGTTCCATGTTTTCAGAGGATGTTGTTGTAAAATGAAGTCCAAAGCATTAAGGATCAGTTGCCATCAAGTGAAGGAGTCAAATGCAGAGAAACTAAATCAATCAGTTGACTCCATGCCCAATGGATGCCTAAGGCTACTGATCATCTATCTAGTAGGTAGATGACCCTGTGAGTCACTAAAAAATGTTTCCCAATTTTGCATCCCTTGCAAAATTTGAGAAACTTGCACAAGTGTTAGACTTGGGATATTCAGAGGAAATTTGAAGAACCACGGAAGCTTTGAGCATACCATGGATGAAGAAGAAAAACACGCAAGAAGTTTAAGTGTGTCCATGGAAAAGGAATGCATGCCACAGGATAAAGACATGATCTCATAATGCCACGGACAAAATAGGGAAAAAGACCGCCAGGGTCTAAGTTGCACTACAGGAGTAAAAGGAAGAAGTTTGATAAAATTGGGGCAGTGCCAAGGTGTTTCAAAAAGGAATGACCTAAAATTTGAGGGAGTCCATGGTGTCAAATACAAAGGAATGATCCACAGATGTCAAATAGTCCACACAAGACTGAGATCAAGAAAGCCACATGCTGAAGGAAAAAAATGATTTTCCATGGATTGCTATATGAACATTCAAATCTGATTTGATTATTGAAAATGTTTGATATTATTTGAAGGAATCTTAGCCTTCTCCATGCGAAAGCAATCAAATTTCATGGATTAAATAATGGTAGGTGGCGGAAGTGAAGGAAAATGTCTCCAACATGCAAAGAGGTTGTTTCAGGTGACACAACCACCAGTATTAAATGTAGTATGGGTGCTCAGTTGAAGAAGGCATGTAACAGTGGATAAACAGAGTGGCACCCTATTCCCTAAGAGAAATTAATGAAGGTGGTTGGGATTGGTTGAAGGAATTCAAATTTCCCTCTAATTTCTTCTCTCTTACTCTTCCATGATTTTCTATATATTGTAGAACAATGCTCATTCTTAACGTTGGATACTTTGGAAATGTTAAGGCATCATTCTATGCTGCACAAGTGTTATAAGGGTTACATGCCTTGGATTCAATTTCTATAAATGTTTTACATCTTCTTCTTGCCTTGTAATGATCTGTGCATGATCTCTAGGCAATAAAATCTTAGTTTTGTGGCTCGTTCTACCTTAGCTATCATTTTATTGCACTCTCTTGCCTCTCATTCTTTTGCAGGTGTGTTGTATGTGTTATTTCAGAACTTTGTGTCTATTGTGCATCACGAAAGTGGAACTCGGGATGTGATTTTAATCTGTGGTCTTCATTTCGACCCTCTTCATTATCATTTACCTCCATTTTCACTCTTATTGAAGTGTTCATCCCCTTATTTTCTGGTGTTATCACCTCTGTAGCTTAGGATTTCTATTTTATGCATCTCCTTCTCACCCTGGTTCCTTGGAAAGTTAGAGTAGAGCTAGATAGTTGCATTTCAATTTCTAGGAGTAGTTTAGCAGTAGAGTAAGTAGAGGAAGTCCAACCTTCTCCAGAGGTCTGTCTCAGTTTGAGTCCCACAACTTGGAGACAGTCCCATGTTGACTCAAATTTCAGGTTGTCTATGATCTAACCATCAAGTTTCCACTTCTCTAGTAATTAATTATGAACATATTACTTTTACTCCAACTGATATCTCTTCCCAGGAAGTTGTTGATAATGCACCTCCATTGTATATCTAGGTTCATATCCATAATTTATTAGTTAAGAATGTCTTGATTGATCATGGGTTTGGTCTTAATATATGTAACATTTATTTTTTACATCAACTAGGATTTTCTGCTGTTGATTTAACTCCATCTACTCTATGTATTTGTGGTTTTGACAATACACCCAATAAAGTATTAGGTGAAATTTATTTACCCATTACTATAGGACCATGCACTCTTCAGGTTTTATGCCATGTTATGCCTAATAATCTCAATTACAATATCCTCCTAGGCTATCCTTGGTTACATTCTATGCATGTAGTCCCTTCTACCCTACATACTTGACTCAAATTCCTCCATGAGGGTGTCATATATAATGTTTTGGCTGATCCATGGCCCTTCACCTTTTGTGATACTATTGAGCATGAGCACACATCCACTCCTCAAAATCACTCTACCCCACTTATTGTTGATTATGCAACCTATGGCATTGGTTACAAGTATTTATTACGACATGGTTTCTCTGGCTCAGGACTTTTCCATAATGGCCAAGGTATCATTGATCCCATTTCTCTCCCTAAACAACTTAATAGAGTTGGTCCATAGAATTTTTCCCTCATTCATCCAAGGCCCTTTCTTGGAGGATCCACTTTCTTCCATCCCAACACCTATCTGAGGTATATACCACTTCACATTCACATACACTCTAGTTAGTTCATTCGCACCTCATCGATGTTACTGCCTCTCTTGAATTTCCTTGCTTACATGAATTTCACAATGACGAGGCCCTCCTAGAGTACATCAGATCATATGCCCCCTTTCCTTCACATCATCACAAGAGGATATTCCCCCATTCTCTACATGGTACCACATACTTCGGTGAGAGTGAAAACCTGATAGTGTACATATTGATGCTCATGATACCATACCCACCCAACCATATGTTGAGGATCAATCCACATTACTTAATGAAGAAACTACACCACATAATATCGGTACTGATGACGACCCACATATAGTTATTTTAGTAGCCTCTCTTATCGATACTGAGCACACTGATATTCAACAAGTGTTGCAAAACTTCTTATATTTATTTTCCTGACACTATAGTGACATGCCTAACATCGATCCCTCTATAACTATGCACAATATCATACTTCATGAGGGTGTAAAAACCCATGCAACAAAAAATATGAAAAATGCACCCACATGTGGCCTTATTAGTCAAAGAATAAATCCAATGATTATTAGATGTTGGTTCATTCGCGTTGTTGATTACCCATAATGGGTCTCTAATATTGTCCTGTCATGAAACCTAATGGTCAAATTTCACTTGTACTAATTTCATGATCTTAATAAAGCTTCTCCCAAAGGTAGTTTTCCATTACCACTTATTGATTCTATTGTTGATTCCACCATGGGTCATGACATGTTTTCCTTTATGGATGGGTTTCTTGGATATAATCAAATCAAAATTAACCCTGTTGACCAAGAAAAAACTTCTTTCACAACCCCATGGGGTACATTTTGTTATATTGTCATGCCCTTTAGTCTTAAAAATGTTGGCTTTACATACCAACACGCCATGACTCACATATTCCATGATTATATTCATAAAATCATATAAATTTATGTTGATGATATCCTCTCCAAATCAAAACATCATGCTAAACATGCTCAAGACCTTCATACACTCTTTACATGCTTATGATAATATAATGTCCACCTCAATCCTAAAAAATGTGATTTTTGTGTAACTACTAGTAAGTTATTAGGATACATCATCTCTCGATGCGGTATTAAAATTGATCCACAAAAGATCATTTCTATCATAGACATGCCTCCCCCTCATAACCTTCATCAACTGTGATCATTACAAGGTAAAATTCAGGCTATCCACTGATTCATTGCACAACTAGCTAACAAGACCCAACCCTTTACATGACTCATGAAAAAAGATACCATGTTTGCATGGGATGAAAACTGTCAACATGATTTTAATGATATCAAATATTATTTACTTAATCCACCTGTCTTGACTCCTCCCATTCCTGATCAACCACTACTCTTGTATATCTCAACTATGTTTCATGCCTTAGGATCCTTTCTCACTCAACATGATGTGAGCCAACATGAATGTGCCATTTATTATATTAGTCACACCTTACTCTCTTATGAGTGCAATTACAATTACATTGAAAAATTGTGTTTAGGACTTATCTTTGTCACTGAAAAAGTTACAACATTACATGATCAATGCTAAAATCCATGTCATTACTAAATTTGATCCTTTACGCTACTTACTTTCTCAAACTCATTTATCTAGTTGTCTCACTCATTGGGTTATGTTACTTACTAAATTTGATCTTAAATTTGTTCCACAAAAATCCATTAAAGGACATGTAATTTTTGATCAATTAGTTGAAGCTCCTATCAATGATCCTTTCCCCATTTGTGATGATTTTCATGATGAATTCACTACTTATACCATTGACACTGATATTTGGACCATGTATTTTGATGGCTCTCGATGTGCCACTAGAGTTGGAGTTGGTATTGTCTTTATCACACCACATGGTGAACCTATTCCCTTTTCTTATTACATCAGTTTCTCTTGCATGAATAATATTGTTGAATATGAAGCCATCATTTTGGGCTTATCTATTTCTCACTCCCTTCCTATACGTCATCTTCAAATTATTAGTGACTCATAGCTCATTTTTAATCAAGTCAATGGCACATACCAAACAAAAGAAGAGAAACTCATACCCTATCATACAATTGTTACTAACATGCTCACCACATTCGATTCATACACTATTATGGTTGTTCCACGTAAAGACAATTGACACACTAATGTAATGGATAGTGTCACTTCTCTTATCCCTTTAGACATTACTGACGACCATGCTACATTCATCATTCATCATTTGTGACATCCCTCTATCAACTCCCGTAGCATAGAGGCTTTACAAGTTCTTGCTATCACCCGTAGTGCTGACAATCTGGAATGGTATACTAATATATATAACTTCCTTTACCACCAGGCCTTACCGGCTAACATATCCTCACATGAGGCATGGTGACTGTGACACCACATGATATGTCATTGTTGGTGGTTCTTTATTTAAACATTCCATTGATGGTAATCTCCTTTAGTGCTTGGGACTGAATGATATTCCACTTGATTTATCCTAGATACACGATAATATATGTGGTGACATTTTAGTGGAAAAGCTATGGCCCAAAATATTACTACACTAGGGGTACTATTGGCCTACCATGGAACAATATTTCTTGGAATACGCTAAATGATGTGACAAATGCCAACACCATAGTAATCTCCACCATGCACCAACATATGATTTACAACCTATTGCATCCCCATGGCCTTTCTCCTTATGGGGATTTGATCTCATTGGAAAATTCAATCTAGAATCAGCTGAAGGACACAAATTTATAATCACTGCTACTGAATATTTTACCAAATGGGTTGAGGTTGCTCCTTTACACACCACTACTAGTGAAGATATTTTCAGATTTATTAATACACATATCATAACCCACTTTGGGGTTCCTTCCATGATTATAACTGAAAAATGGTTCATCTTTCAAAAATCATGATGTCAAAAAATTTTGTGCTAAATATAAGATTAAACACACATTTTCTACTCCTTATTATCCCCAAGGTAATGGCCAAGGTGAGGCTACCAATAAAACAATCATTAAAGTTTGTCATAAAATTGTTGATAGATGTGGTGTTGATTGGCATAATCAAATGTTATATGCCCTTTGGGCCTACCGTACAAGTGTGTGTACCCCCACCAATGCCACATTGTTTTCTCTTGTATATGATACTGAAGCAATCATTCCTTTGGAGCTCAAAATTCTATCCTTACATGTTTCTCTTAAAAATATCCTCCAAGACAATGAGTATCATGAGTGACACATACATGAGATAGAAATGCTTGATTCTCACCATGTACAAGCTTTAGAGAATATTTTTGCTTACCAAGTGCACATAAAGTTTGCGCTTATCATACCAAGGTGCATCCACCAAAATTTAACATTGGTGATTTAGTGCTAAAAGAAAATAAAAAGAACACTAATGCAAATCCCTCTCTAAAAGGAAAATTTAAACCTAATTGACTTGGCCCATATGTTGTTACTTGAGAAACTTGGCCAGGGTGTCTATCACCTTGTACAACCCTTATGGGAAAACCTCTTAAAAATCCAATGAACATCATACACCTTAAGAAAATACTATGCCTAACCACATTCTTGGACACACACTTGGGGATATATTACTTTCCCCCTCACTACCTGATGACACACTCTTGTTCTAGGTTCAAACATGATTGTTGAGGGTGCACTTACCTACATGGACCTCACTTTGCACACATACACTGGGGGAAACCTTTCTCCCCTCTCATAGTTTTCATTTCCATTCTAATATTTAAAAATTTCAAAATACTAGCTTAGATCTTGATTAGATGTATTCTCACTTGCTTATACTATTCTATGTTGCACATTGTTTACCATGTTACTTTGATTCATAGTATGCTCTATCTTTTTTCCATACACACATGCACATTCACATGGTACTCTTGAGGTGAATGAAAATACTTACAGGTTATTACATGATGTATGATGCTTGGAATTGTTCCTTACTAGTCCCACTGAGGCTCTTGAGGGCATCTACCTTTTCTATTTCTTTATATTTAGGTTCTATCATTGATATCTAATACTTTCATTCCTATTTTTCCAGTATATATACAGTTGTGTCATACTATCAATTTTTCTAACATGTGCTTCATGTGTAGCATTTGTCTTGCAAGCCTACTTCCAACCATGGTTATTTGATTTGTCTTGTATCTTGTCATGCTTTGTTCTTGATTTCATATTTGTCATAGTTATGCCCTATTTGATTATGTGTGTTTTTTTCCATATCCTTGAAGGATTCAAGTGTCTTGTGAAATCTTGAGTGGTGTCCCATGTTTTTAACCAATTACTCAATGTGTCTTTTTGCATGTTATTGTGTGTTTTGACTAGTTTCTATTATATCATGTCATTCTTGTTTGTGACTAAAAAATTTTGCTATCCTTTCCCATTATTTTACATGTGTCATAGTTTTTACCATGCATATTCCATATTCCCTTGTATAGGTATATTTCATATGTGCACATCAGTTTCAACCTTCCTTGTTTGGGTTGTGCTCACCTTGGTTCATCTCATGCACCCCAAATGAGTTGGGGCAATCTATCGGGTGACTATTTCACCATCTCAATAGTTCATAAACTAGATGAAAAAAGGTACATAACAAAATCAATTAAATGAAGATTAAAAATAGGCCATTGAGGAGTTCATCGTGGGGCATGCCAATTTTTCCAACTTCATTGGTATCCCAGCTGTTTTTGGGGCAATGAAAAAGATAGCAAAAGTTGAGGAGCTCGATAAGACGGATGCTTCCCACATGACCACTTGGGTATGTTTCATGCTTGGAAAAAAGTCAAGATCCCAGTGTTGATCAAGCAGCCAAAAAGTGTCCTGCATGTCTTTACCATGCTTCTTTGTGTTATTCTTTCATATTGTTGCCATATTGGTTTTTCGGGTTACTTATTGATATCATTTCCTTTGTTTTGCATGTGTAAGCCTTGTAGTCACCATGTAACTCTGTTTCTTGGCTAGAGTTGATTTTTCATTGTTCACATTATTTTCAATTGGTTAGTCCTGCTATTTGGGCCATCTCTCTCTTATTCATCTCACATGCCCCAAATGAGTGAGGGATTTAAGGGTGATTAGTCCCCTTCAGCATCAAAAAACTATTTGCCATAAACATGAGCTAAAAAATAGGTTCATAATTAGAATTGGGCTAAAATCACAAGGATAGAAGTTCCTAATACAAACATGAGACGGTGGGTGCTAGTGTCCCACATCAAGGGCAGTTCTTTCCTAGGGACAAAAATATGAACATTACAAGATCAAAAGGTTTCCAGTGACAGTATTTTCCAATTTCTAGCAACATAGGCTTAGTTACAAGTTACTATCGGGAACAACATGAAGAACAATTAATGGTTAGTGGCAAATTTGGTCACATTATCATGTTTTCTCAAGATCAAATAAGGGAACTAAATATTCTATTTTTGATGGTGATGTGTCAGTTTCTATTGGGTTATTAGATTTGTGACCATCTGTATAGTTACACTTATATATGGGGAAACATTAATGGTTGGATGGAAAATCCTAAAACTCTCCCAATACTCTTCCCTTAGTGATAGGACACTCAAATCCTCAGTTTAGCGATAAGATGCTTAAATATTTCTTAAATCCATTCAAATCCTTATTTGGTGAAAATGATGTATAAATCCTTAGTACTATTCAACCATCTCCAAGGAAGTGAAATACAAGAAAAATTATATCTCTTTTATTATGGGCACACAGGTTTATTTTATCCTTTATTCACTTGTTTTTCAATAACATTTCTATTTTCACATTTACTAAGTTAAAGTTTGATTTCATTTATCATGAACATTGACTACACTTAACTTCAATTTATAGGTACCACTTACTCAAATAAAAGGGACATTATAGTGACTAACATTTATTTTTTTCACTTGGTCAACAAGGGTGAGGGTTTGGACTGCCTCACGTAATGAACGTTCACTTGTCACAGAAGAGTATTGTGTGTCATCTATACCCTATAAAAATAGTGCACCTGGCTTTGTATTGTCATGTTGATCCCATGTTGGAGAAAATTGTTGATGGACACTTTAAATAAATAAATAAAATTATGGATATTAAAAAAATGATTCAATGAGGAAAATGAGGTCTTTTAAATAAATGAAAATCAAAAAATGAGAAAGTAAAATTTAAGTTTTAAGGTTTTTTTTCTTTTTTTTTTCCTGGGTATGGTAAATTTCTGCCACCTTATGAAGATCTTAGAGCATGGTTTCAAAGGATTGTAGTGGTGACTACTATTATAGACAGGTTTACAAAGTTTGGGTGCACAAAGAAGGCACATGTATATTTGAGGACTCATGTTTTAAAGAAAAAATGTGTGTGTCAGGGACAAACATGGTATAAAAGTAATGGTTTTTTATTAAAATACATTGGGACAATTTTAGATGCCATGAAAGCTATGGATGGAAGAATGATTTGGCCAATATTGGAGCTGCAACAGTCCTATTAGACAAGTATGTAAATTTTAATCAAATACAAGGGGGACTTGAACTGTGGAAAAAATGTTTCAACAAAAATCATGGTGCATGGACAATAGTGAACGTTGGATATGCACAAAATGGAAGCTTGCTAATCAAGGCCTTATGAAACTTTCAAGTAAAATAAGTGTATAAAATGTAAAATCCAAACTCCATAAAATACCTCAAAGGATCATGGCCTCCATGGATTGCAATGGTTGTGAGAATTATGCTTAAAATGGGTGTGACGAGAAGATTTTGGAAAAACTACAAGTGCAACTGGCACGTGTATATCGACTCTTCTACTCTTGCTTGTCGATTAGGCTTAGGCGTGGATTCATTTCTCCATTTTCTACTCATTTTAATTTTCTCTTTATTTATAAAAGTTTAAACATAAATATTGAATTTTGCGTGTTATCATTATATGTTATGTTATTATAGTTCTTTTCTCTACATTTGTGTATCATGCAAAGCTAATTATGGGAATAACCTCCTTGGTTGATATGCCAAAAACATTTAGACTAAAAACTAGACCAAAATACAATCATATTATATGGTCCATTAGATCATGTCACTTCTTAGTCAAACTAGATCGAAAAATGTTTTGTACAATGACAAAATGGTGGTTTTAAACCATGATCAAATTGTTCCAATCATCCCCCAAACCTGGTGTACAAGAAACACCTCTAGACCTCACTTCTAATGGTGAACTATTATAATCTCATGTTTTCTATATGGTGAACCATTCCAAACTAGAATTATTTCTAAAAAACTTGACCGATCATGTTTGGGAGGTGGATTTTCGGTCGCTTCAATAAAAACAATTTGTCTGGGAGAAAACTATTTTCCTATGGATGAAATCTCTAGAAAACATCTCATATTTTGTGCCATGGATCCTCAAAGGAAAATTTGACCTTGCATACCTCTTCATTGTTATATGGAGAATATCCTAGTGAAATTTGTTTTATCCATTACCTTTGAAAACGTATTTTGTGCACTCATATTGGAGGCCATTGGGTGTAGTTTTTTCGTGAGCAAATGACCAATTTTCAGCCAATTGGATGCAAAAGGTCATTGCAATTTGAGCATCAATGTTTGGTTTTTGATTTTGTAAGTTTTTAGTGATTCTATGTATATCAGAATATAAGTGCGGAGATTTTATACATTCTATTTGGGGTTGTTATCCCACGCTGTTTTTTAGGCCCCCCAGATTAATTTATATAACTAGTTAAAAATGGACAACAATGCAATAAGGGTGTTCAAGACGGTCGTCAATGACTTCCAAATGTGCGTCACCATTATAATTTGAAAAAACCGATGGAACTAAGATTATGAATACATATGTTGAATGGATATATACAGATTTTCATGTCAAAGTCTAAAACATTAGTTTAAGCAAATGTGAAAGATTGAATTTTGGGTCTATTTGAGCACATTTGGTTTTATTTAGTCCCCTAGAAATCACAATGGAAAAAAAGGCCTTGGGTTTGAGGGCAAGTAAAAGCTGTAACGGTGCCAACAATAATGAACTTGACAACTGTGATTCCAAAGACATGGAGTTTGTACTGAATCCTATTTGTTTGCTGTCATATATTCCCTTGATGGGGTAGGAAATTTTGATTTAGCTTTCATTAAAAGGAATGTGGGGATTTCTCTTGGAACCAGTTTCTAAAAGGGAAAGAAGGGTTTTCATTTGAAAGTGTAACACCTGGAAATTGAGAAGAGCAGAGTTTTAATCTAAATTGGACTCACAATCCTCATAGTGGTCAGTCATTTCCATTATAATTAGTGATTTGCGCTAATTAATTAATGTTTCAAATCGTCTCATTTTGGTCAATTAACGAAACTAGTATAATGCAATTAACTATGCTTCTATCACAAAGTCTGGATTGGCAATTAACGACAGTGTCATTAAAGAAATAATCTTGTGTCAAATCAATTAATTGAAGATTATGTGATTTAATTAAGGTGAATTTTTACATGAATTTAATCAATAAACCATTTTAAGTGGTCTAAATTCCTGAACTATATCAAATGCCATTCAATGTTCATTTCAAATTGCTTCTAACATGTACCTTTCAAATAGCCTAAAATCTTATTCTATGTTCTAAATTAATCCTAATTGATATAATTAAAGGTCCTCCAGACTCCCATGATTTGGCATAATCACCAATCAAATCATTTAATCATTTAATTATAAAAAGGGAATTTATCATTTGTCCCACATTCATTGTGATTCAAGCTTTCAACAACCCAGAAAGCTATAAAATTTGGACCAAGCTCCTACCTTCTTCTACCTTACACCATACTTTGAATAGTATTCACATAATTACCATATGTTTTTCAAGAGATTTGCTCCATTAATGGTTGAAGCCATAGTCCTTCTTTCAAGTCAATTCAAAGATCTTGATTAATAGAAGAATATCAAAGAGGCCTTTAGCCATTATTTGGTCTCTTCTCCTTCTCTTCCTTGAGTTATATAACATATTTCATTTGAAAGAGATGCATTTCATATATCTAATGTCAAAATGGTTCAATCATTTGAGTCAGCAATCATTTAACCTTAGTAATGATTATGCCTTATAGATTGAAATGATGGGGTGGGAGTGGTACTTTTAAGCAAGTCACATTTGGTGTGTGTGGCTTGCCCATACATGTGTTGTATTTACCGAGGCACTCTCTCTCTTGAAGTTGGTTAGTATGCTCAGATGTAGGCATCTCTATGCTTGTGTTTCACTGGTCATTGCTTTCTCATTATGCTATCACATGGTTGTTAGGATTTCTCTCGCTATAATTCTAGTGGCTAATCCTTTGGAATGTCTTAACTAGGTGTTATCATCTTGCTTCTGTCACTGGAGTAGTTTTCTCCTCTATGATTAGTTAGTTTTATCCTTCGCTAGGCATTGCTAGTGGCTTCTCCTCTTACTGTGGACACTAGTCCCATGTTGCTCCTCTACTGTGATCATTATGTATTTGCTCCTCACAACATTGTCATCATGGTTATTGCTAACTCTAGGGGTCCTCACCATGTTTCAGACTCTACTCGATTGGTTGTTACTCTGGTAGCAAAATCTTCACATGGTTTCATGGACTTACTTCAATTGGGTTCCTAATGGTGGTACCGTTCATTACAACCTTTTGGGTAGGTTGTGGATCATCTCAAAAAACACCTCAATTGTACAAGGATGTGGGTAATCCTGTACTTTATCAACACCCTAAAAATTTATAACTTAGTGTTACAAAAAGAATGCTTATAAATTACTTTAGTACAATGAATGGTAATTTTCATTTATGCATTCTCACTCTATAATTTATGATCTTTTGGTTTACTTTCTATAAATAGGAATGAGTTAGGTTTTCTAGGTCTTAAATCTTTGTAGTCAGCTAAAACTGCAAAAAGGTTATTTTGATCACAAATATATCAGAAAATGTTGATATTTTGACTTTCTCTAACTACTGTATTGGTTGGGAGATTCTTTTAATGCATATTATCATGGGAAGGGGTGTCCATACTAGCAATGTGTGTCGTTGACCCATGGTTACATGGTTTTAAAGGTTGTAGGTAGGTAATGATATTATTTGTTTGATAAAAAAAAATTTTAGCGATGTACATAGTCCTCTAACATGTTATCTTTCAAGTGAGAAAAATGTAATATTTTCTTATTTAGATATACTCTTGCATGTTGGTAAAGTGAAATAAATTGAAGTAATTGTAAATGTAATGGAGAACTGAAAGTATGAGAATTATATATGTAGTGCTTTAAAAATCATAGAAAGATTATTTGAAGACTTTTTATCATAGATATTGTATTATTTTATGGTTATCGGGAGAAAGGTTCGTTTTTATCATGCTTGTGTGGAAATGATTTAAGTTGAATATTACTTGCATTGCATTTAGAAAATTCCATCATATTGAAGAAAGTTTATTTGGTTAGTTACTATAAGTCCTAGTAATTTTAAAAAGATTACATGTTAGTGAACTTAAACTAAAAAGGGTATTTGTATCATAAGTATGAAAATAAACCATGATTTGGTTGATACTATAGCATGTAAAACCCCTTGAAATCTTTGGTAGGCCTTCCCCGTTATGAAACATAAGTCATGTGTTCCCTATATATTGCAGTTGGTTCATTTATCAATTTGGTTGGTACTTGCAATGGAAATTTATAAATGGGAAAGTGCTTAATCAAGATGTTAAGGTGTTCTAACACCATTTGAAATGATATCGAACTTGGATTACATTAAATTTAATATTATACCATGTTTCTATGACACAATGGATTGGGTCAATCATCCTATCCTCCTCCGAGTAAATTATGTTGCCACTTGTCTAGACCAACTAACAGATGGGTATTACCTCCTATAACCTCGTGACCCTTGATGACATCACCCTTACAAGGTTATCATTAGCTTTTGTTCCTGTAATAAATCTTAATGGCCACTCGAAAAATCATATAATTGTCCAACTCGAGGTTTGGTAGACAATGGTTGTAACCATGAGTGGCGGTAAGGATTATGGTTTTGGAAGAAACTCTAAACTTGTTAGGACTAGGGAGGTTATCCTAATTTGAAATGTCACATTACCTCGATGGTGTATCATAGTGTTTTGGAGATATCCTTGAATCATGGGTAATTCTAATGGTCAACAAGTTTGTGGTGTCTTATGGTTTTGACATTAAACTTGTATTTTTTATGGTGGCTCATGCGATATTTTATCCAATGTAAGCTAAAGGTGGAATTATGTCCCTTCTAACTAGTTGATTTGTAGAGTTATTTTAGGACTGCCTCATGCATGTTTGCTTACACAACCAGCTGACTCTCTGAATTCTAGGTGTTGTGCTTCCATGAATCTTGGCCTTGGCACATGGAGATCCTTTGTTTTGTTATATATACATCATGGGTATTAGTGGTTATCCTAGGAAGGCCCTTATCTCTAATACAAGGTATATCCACATGAAGAAATAGTTGAGTTAGTGGTTGTTAGTGTCTTCTTGAAACTTAATTAGGTCTCTCTTTATGCCCATGAGCCTATGTCTAGTACACTTCAATGGAGAACGTGAAAGAGGGATCTTAGGATACCTATATAAGTATGAATTTATTGGAGTGTCTTTTTTACCTTTATTGATTGCCAAATAGTTTTTTGAAAGGGACTATACCCTTGTAGAACAAACGAGGGCCTAGAAGCCAGAATAGGAAAGATGAAATCTTAAAAAGGATCAAGATCTAGATAAACAACTGAATCCCAAGGTAGCCAAAGAGCAGCTACCACTACAAAACCAAACTAGAGTTCGAAAACTATAGAAAAGCAGCAAAACGATAGTTGAAAAAAAACAATAATTACATAGAAGTGCAGCAAAAGCACGCCCCAATTACTTCTTGTCGGCTTTGTAATTATGGATTTAATAGTCTACCAAGATTTGAACATCCTACAAGGTCATATGTGGGCAGAGTCAGTAACATCCAGCTGATCAATGGTCCTTTTGCTTGTTATCAGTTCCCCAAAGAATAGCCATTATGTGAGATTGGAGACATCTTGGACATGCTGTCAATGATTCTTCGATCAATAGCAGTAAATCATGGTCATATTATAATCATGGCGAGTCTTGGCCTTCCTATAACGGGATTCTAAGGAGTTCAGCTTTTGTACATATCTTTAAGCTGGCTATTATCCAAGCTTCACCTCCTCCTCCTTCCTCTTACCTTTTTTATTTATGCCATGTTTTTAACCTCTTTCCTCAACAGCTTCATGTCAGTGTTCTAAGGCCTCCATGCCTTTTTGTGAGCTCTCCAATGTGCTTCTTGAGAACTTAGCACTGCTAATATGAAGGAGGTTATGTGCAGTTTCAATTCCTGAGGACCCTTCCCCACAATAGGGGTATCATTCAGCTCTTCTAGAAAACCTATTAACCAATTGGCAAGTGGAAGCAATATGATGAATGGTCCAGAGGTGGGGAAATTGGAGTATCTTTATTACCTATGGACAATGATGATGCAACTTAATAGAAATTATCTTGTGGGTAAACGATATTAATTTAAGCCTAGGACCTCTTAAGAGTTCATTGTGGATTACATGTGGTTAATTACATTGTACTTAGGTTGTGTTTCTAGGAGGATATTGGAATAAAGTAAGTTATTTTGATCTATATTGTTAACTTTTAGTTACACCCCTTGATGTCAAGGAAAGTAAATTATTTTCTTACGTAGAAACGTGTTACCTGAGCATGAGATATCCTAGCTAGAGCATGAGTCCTATGTAACTATTAAGCTCGACATTAATCTCTACTAGTATTTGAGATGTACAAGTTATTTGAGTTGGGGTTTTAAAATACTTTGAGTTTATACTTGAATGTAAGCATCATTAATGAAGTGATAATATGTAATTTGGAAAGAATTTTATGAACTTGGGGTTTGTTTATTATTACTTGAACATCTAGATAAATCATGTGGTCCTTTATTGTTATGGAATTATTCCTGATGTGATGAGATTAAAATTAAAATGAATTTTGACCTTATGCACTTATCATGGGAGATGAAACTTATAACTTCCATTCAAATAGCTATGTGAATCATTCCTATAAGGAGTCATGACTCTTAGGAACGTGATTTCCATACTTGAAGTGGAGTGTTTTAAGGCTCGTGTGATCCTAAAATGATATCCAATGGGTTAGTATGCTTGACATGATGGTAATATAGATGAAAGAAGATGAGTGTTTTTGGTTGCGATGAAAATTTAAGACAATGATATTATTCACTCTATTCAGATGAAAATACATAAATATTAAGTGTTACATATGGGAAAATATAGATGAAGGGAATCTAAGGATAAATTAAGAGTTAAGGAAGATGCAAACCAATTGGACCTATAAACATGATTGATTTGATATTTAATTACCTCATGAGGAAACTGTTTTGTTTTGTGTGCCATGCATGTTTGAGTGAGTATGGGATTAATTATGTTGTATCTTGAGATACATAATGGTGTGGAATATGAGAGATAATCGATTCTTAAGTTGTTTATGGTGTTATAACAAATAAAAACATAATGATTAATGATGTGGCATTAGCCAAGAAAATAGTACACATTGGTTACTATTGGCCCACCATGGAAAATGACGCATACCACTTTGTCAAAAGGTGTCTAACTTGTCAAAAATATGGAAATCTCATTCATGAAACTTCCCAAGCTTTACAACCAATCAAGACACTTTTTCCTTTCTCTCAATGGGGACTCAATCTTATTGGGAAAATCAAACTTACATCATCCAATGGACATGAATTCATAATTATAACCATTGAGTACTTCATTAAATGGGTAGAGGCTATGCCTCTCACTTACATAGCCAATATTCAGATCTCCAAATTAATATTCAATAACCTCATATGCCGCTTTGGTATCCCATCTTCCATTATCGCTAATAATGGAAAATCCTACAAAAATCAAAATTTTCAAAGATCTTGCTGGACATTTAAATATCCACCTTAAGTGGTTCATTCCATATTACCCTCAAGGTAATGGACAATCCAAATAAACCAAAAAAATCAATCAAAAGTATCATGGAAAATATATTCAATGAACATGGAAGAAATTGGCATACTCAAATCTACCCTACTATTTGTGCTTATCACACATCATATCACACTCCTACACGAGCTACTCCCTTATTTCTTGTTTATAGTTGTGAAGTTTTTTTACTCGTTGAGATCAAAATCCCATCCTTAAACATATCTCTTCAAGATATAATTCATGAAGATGACTATAAAAAATCATGACTAAATGAACTAGATATTCTTGACAAAAAAGTCTTGACACTCTAAACCATTTCCAAGTTTATCAAAATCAGCTATGACATAGCTATAACAAATAGATAAAAAACTAAAGAGTTTGATATATGTGATCTAGTTCTCAAATAAAATCATAAAAACACAAAGAAAGAGAAAAGTAAGGTAAATTTGAGCCCAACTGGCTAGGGCCATACATACACTACTAAGTTTGGGTCAGGAGAATATCAGTTAGCCACATTGACTACTGAAACACTTGATGAATCCCTGAACACTATCCACCTAAAGAGGTTCTATTCCTAATAACCACATATCTATGGGTACTCCTTACATTGGGAGAGGCTACTTGTACATTCCTTTCGACTGACTCATCAAAAAATAATCTTAATCTTTTCAATCCATTGGTAGATATTTCAATCATAACATCATCATATTTTCACACTCATCACCTATAAAACATAGGTTAATATTGTTCCTATTTAGGTATTGTGTATCTCATTTTTCTTAATATTTCTCCCATTTAAGATATTTTCACCTATAGTCCCATTTAGAAGCATACTTATGGAAAATCCTCCTTTCACAGAAGCACCCTCTAACAAGAAAACTCTACAACTTCTTTACCCAGATATTTTGACCGCCTGTCTCAATATTCAGTGTTTAACCCTCACATCATACTAGTTGTGTGGGATGAGATTTGGGGGGAAAATTTCCTTCTGATCAAGTAAAATTCAATTATAAGGAAAAAATAAATAAAAATAATACAATGTATGCATACACGTATTGAAAAATAATTACAACTTTCATCCTTCATAGTATATGGTGATGAGACCACACTTCTTACTAGTAATGTGAGGTTAGGAATGGAGAAAAGTTCCCTTACTTGCCTACATATTGTCTTTGGTGTTCAACACTTACCTCTTACTAGTGGAATGATCTGGTCAAGTAATCCTCATTAGAGATAAGTCCAATTTCCCAAATGGAAAATTGTTCACCCACGTGTTTTCCATCATCTTCATTTTCATATCACTATATCATGTCTCTCACTTCCTTCTTGGATTTTAGTGTTGAGCCCTCACATCTTACTAGTTGCGTTGAGTCAAGCATGGAGTAAGACATCATATTGTTATATCATCTATAATATATTTTTTCAAAGGAATGACATATTTAAATTGTTTGATAATGATTTCCCATACTGTCTCTTGTCTATCATATCCTATCGCCTCTCATGTCTTCTACTATCCTTTGTTTCAAACAATAATGACATTTACCATCTATTGTATTATCCATCTTCACTTTATCCATCTTTGAATCTTGTTAAGGCTCTTAATTATTACATGAGCCTGGAATGGGTCCATGATCATTATCACAACTAAGTCCCTCACATCAATACCTAATAAAAAATCCCTAAAAATCCAAATAATCAAAAATATATAAAAACACACTGTAATATATTTTTCAGATGAAGGTTCTCTAATTACATTCAGCATTTAAAAGGTAACAATCCTTGGATGTCTATGGAATTTGGTAATGCATGGGTTAATGGATCTTGTAATATATAAATAATTAGTGATCTATCCCAAATGAGGTTATTGGGTTACCTATGGAGGGTCTATTAAGACTTCAAATATGTCAACTATGTTTGAATCATCAATTAGCTACTTTTTCAAAGGACCTCAAACATGTAATGTGTACCTATTATGATGACATTGCTTGCAAACTCATCATTCCTTTATATCATTCACAACACCTTTCCCTTGCGGTGATGAAGTATTTGAATGGATCAAAATCTCAAAAACTCATACCTCCGTATCATTTTGTATGCTTGAATTACTAGCGATTAGACCTGGAACCATTGAGCTTAACCATGAATTCATTTGTCATGACCTTGTGAATTCCTCAATGTCTAGACTCATTAAGAACTCTTAGACAATTGGTACCAACTTCATGATGGACCTCATTCTTTTAACCTTTTTAACCAGCTCTAATGGTATCTCATTATCCATGACTTAAGCTGATGATTACATGTGACACAGAGTTGGAAATGAAACTCACCTATGACTTGACACTATGAAACAAGCTTCAAGCTCAACAGATTGGGACCATAACCTCATAGAGATTTCATATGTCCTTATGAATCCCTAAAATATTTGACATGAAATGACAACACAAACAGCATAGATGAACAACATCTATTTGGTATCATTTGGAAGCTAGGTTGATGAAACGGATGTCAACTAACATGACCAACAATCCTAATTGTCAACAAGATTCCATGTTTTTTGAGTTAGTATTCTCTCCAAAAAATTGACATCCATGAAAAGAATATCGGTGACATACATGTTGAGTTTTTTATGCAAAAGATAAAACTCATCTATGACATAATAAAATCAAGTGGCTCAAATGACAGAGTTACTTGCTCAGAATGCCCCCCTATGGATTGTACTTCTAAGCAGTTCTTAAGTACAACATCAACTAGATGATCCATGGACCTATAATGATACAAAATTCCCCTAAGAGGGTATGCATCCAAATTATTGGATCGAAACATAGTTTCCAACCTGCTAGGAATACCATGCTAAAAGTCCTATCACCAATTCTGCCTCTAATGTTTTCATTGACCTTTTAGGGTAATGTCTCTTTTCTATTTCTTTTCTAGGAAAGCTTGTACAAACCTTCTCTGGCTAAAAAACTCATGTACACCATGACACAACTTTTTATGACTCCCCCTGGTTCTATGCACCCTATTTAGAGGTTGCCCTCCTGTCAATGCTATTTGAATTGGTAATTACCTTGCTCTCATGCGGTGTGGCTTGTTAAACCATTCATTACCTCTATCCTAAAGGGTTTTTAATCAGTGATCCAACCCTTCAAAGCACAAAATTTTACTTTACTTGGATCAAGTGAACTTATATTATTTAAAATACCATGTAAACCAAATATTCCATAAACTCTACCATGCATGTTTCAAACTAGTCATCTTCCATACCTAAAAAAAGTCAAAAAAACAATCCAAAAATTCTAAAGGCTTTTTAGACCTTTTATAGTCTCAACAAATCCTAAAAGTACCACTACACCCTGAATCAAAATGTCACATATTGACTCCTATCCTAGAGTCGATTACAAATATCCTACAAATCAGCCAATCAAAACATCCACATCCATTGCGGGTATCCTCAAGCTTGGGGAAATGTTGACTCTCATTATTTCCTTGCTTGAGGGAAAATGACCCAATCAATCACACATCATCTTACCCCTTTGTACTTGGGGACACATCAAATCAATCAATTATTCCTTGTGGAACACATTAGGGACAAAGTTCAATGTCTTTATATCAAAGTTCTGTTGCATTGTTAACTTTTCTTAGTTGATCCATTTGGGCTAATTATAACTTTATTGTTTGTTATCTTGGTTCACTTATAAACCATGTTACATACAGTTTACTTTGTATACTGGGTTTTGTTTTTAATTTACTATTTATTATGTGGGTGTTTGTTTCCACAAATAATGGGTTTATCATCATGGTTATTTATTAAGCATGGAGCTAGCTCTATTGTGCAACAGAAAAATTGGTTGCTCCAAATTACAAACATCTAAATGGAATCTCAACCTAACGAGTCCCTTACCCACCCATCCTTTAGTTAACCCTTCTTATATACAGTACTTCACATTCCAACTTCCCTAATTTTTTCCATTGGTCCTCCATTTCTCATTTTCTAAGACCATTTTTCCCATCTTTCATGTGACAGCAATCTTATTTTTCCTATCAAATGGTTTTGCACCGCTTTATTGTGATCACATATCCACTCAAGGGATCACTCACTTAAGCATAATATATATCCGCTAGGGCATCTAAATGATTCACTGGGAAAATCAAACAGTCTAGAACACTTATTTATTAACGTCTAAACTAATCTTCAAAATGTATCTTATTACTTTGTAATAAAACTTTAAACTTGAGGGGGAAATGTAGACACCCAAAAAATTACCCATTACACTTTGATAACATCCAAAAATAATACTAAATCCTTTATTCACCCATACAAACACTATCTAGACTTAATTTATTTAATTCTAAAATACACTCACTATATTTGGTACACACCACTTCCTTGATAATTTAATTTTCTATTTAAATAAATAAATCCTTGATTATCTACTCACCCTCCACTAATATCCACTTCACTATACAACTCACTCAACTTGAACTTGTCACTCCATGTAGACACAAAATCATGCACTTTGGTACATTTCTAGGTCCATAAACACATACTTGCTATTCATATGATTCTTAAGTGAGAAAACTAATAATTGATAGTTATCTTTGGTTTTTTTACTGTTTTCTTTGGTCTATCTTTCTTGTCTTTCACACCCTACATCTGAGTCTGATCTTCATTACTTTATCTTTCTTAACTCTGGACACTAGTGCCCAACCAGGATTTAGTGCCCATCACCCTTACTCTGGTGCCCCGACCTCTTTGTATCTTACTTGCCTCTTTTTGGCCTCTTTTATCTTTTGGGCATCTTGTTTTCTTATGGGTTGGACTTTTAGTTGTTCAATTACAAAATTCAAACAAGGGAATCATATAAATATAAAGCTATGTGACCAAAATAAAGGACCAAGCTCTAAGCATATATTATCATCACCTAATGTTGCATCCAAATTCATTTAAAAGCATCAAAGGAATCCATTTAGCTTTCATTCAAGGGACAAGGGACTATATTTTTTGCATACACACATGGGAGGGGAAGTTTCTTTTATTTCATTCACACATCTATATACATTGCTACATCTAGTTATTGTTTCCTATCAAGTGCATCTTGCAAAATAGATTCCGAGGGCATGATTTCACTTACACTTTACAAGAACTACATGGATTTTGAGATGTAGTGAAGCACTTGGTAGTAAGTTCACTCTGTCGAGTGACCACCAAGGTAAATATAACTCCCCATTTGCATATTTTTTGTTTACAATTTGATGTAGTTTGGGGTTTTGCAAGATATCATTTGTTTTGTAGGTTATAAGTGAATTTTGTAATCATCCAACCATATACAGGTGACCAAAGGATAAGGTTAGCAGCCACCTTGCCACACAAGAAAAACTAATTTCTGAACTCTTGCACAGTCACATTTCATAACAGAGGTCTCTGGCACATAGGCGCCCTTTCCTCAGTTCAAGCACCCTATTCCAAACTCATCTAAAAGTTCCAAGACTTTCTGAGTTTGATTGTGATAGTCTATTCCTCTTGTTCATAAGTCTTCCAGTCTAGAACATTTTGGGATCACTGCAAAATCATATAAGTCTTATATTCCCTCTCTTATACTTAGGGTTTCAATTTTCATTAGCTTATTACTTGTGTCAAATTTGTTCTTTATCATTTATTTACCATATGTGACTCTATAATATATAGGATTTAATAATCTCAACATTTTTTAAATCATTTAGTGGACCTTTCTTTTGAGCACTAAAGGATCTTTTTATCTTCTTCTTTTTTAAATATTCTAGGTTTCTTTCATCATGGATCTTTCTCTTTATGACTCTTTACACATTAATCCTAAACGTAAGGATAAAACCATTTCTCTCCTAGCTAATACTTACATTCCTTCTAATACTCATATGGATCATGTATATCAGTTATTCGTTGATGCGCTTTCCCAACACCTTACTTTCTCATCTGATGTAGTTGTCACTCTTTTTGTTTACGAAAAGGATCCTCCTCTTTATATTAACACTTGCATTTTTGACATAGGAATTAGGAACATATTAGATGATAATGGATATGAGATCAATCTTTGTAATCTTCTGTTTCTTCAACATCTTGGCCTTTCCTCCACTAATCTCAATCCAAGATCTGTTTCTATTCATAGATATGATTCTTCTACATGACCATGCATGGTCCATATCACCTTATCTATCACAATTGGGAAAAAAATTGTCCCTGTGGTATTCTTTTCCATCAACGTCAAACTTAAAAACAATATTTTACTTGATAGAATGTTGCTTCATGCTATGTATCCAACACCTTCTAAAGTTAATCACTGCGTTAAATTCCTACATTAGGGTTGTGTGTATATTTTTATTGTTGACCATGATCCATTCAAATGTTACACTTTGGACCCACTCACTACTCTCCATACTCCATTTATCTATCATAATGTTGGTAATCCCCATAATCCTCTTACATATCTCATTGATGATTAGCAACTTGTATAACCTCTTACCCATACCACCAACATGATTCATCTCCGGGGATCCATTTGTGCATTATACACCATGTCTTCTACTTTTGCCTTCCAAGAACACTCTGCGTCAGCATCTCCTCCATTTACATGCACTCTTCTCAGACATAACTCTTATTGGTTGCACATTCTACTTGATCATGCTTTCCCAGACATGGTTTGTACACATGATGGATTTTCCTGACTTGGATTCACATTAGATCATCTCCACCGATTGCATCACTCTCCTCACCTTTATCATGGATGTGTCTTTGTTACTGTTTCTTAAGGTCTTCATGTCCTTCATTTACGAGTGTTTATTACACACACTTCTTGTGCCTCTCCACTTACACTTGGATTTTCTTGGCTTGGTTAAATTGGGGGCACTTTAGATCCTATTCACACTACTCTCACATTTTTCTTGCCTTTTAGCCACATCTCTATTTGCAATGATTCATTTCTTAGATATATTCCAAATCTAACCTACTAGTATGCTCATGGTTTTCCACTACCTCCTTTCACTGATGAAGAATACCTAATGGGAAGATATAATTTACACCACAATAGATATTTAAGTGATCAACCCCATACTATTTCTTACCAAGTCTCTGACACTTCTCCATTTGACATTGACCATGACAATAATGATCTCTTAGACAATGTTACTTGATTATTTTCATCATCATACACTTGGGGGCATCACACTTATTCTCCCCCTCCTAACATTAAAAGGCATCTATTATTTCTATTATCACACTCAGTGCTTTGTATCTAGTCTCTCTTCTTCATCTTACACAACTTGTATTATCATTACCCTATGACACACTCTTTGACTGTTGAGGGCATACTACATCCATGAACCTCACACACTACACATTTCACACTTTGTGCTTTACAATACATCTTTCTAGCACTCTATTCTCACACATCACACTACCATATGACACACTCTAGATCCACGGTTCATACTTGACTGCTGAGTACATAAATCTAAAATGAACCTCACCACATTCACACTCTTTGCATTTTATGCTTCATTGATCTATCTATGTAGCGCAAATTTTCAAACCATTTCCCAATGATGCACTCTTGTTCTATGGTTAATTCTTGACTTTCAAGGGGTCTTTTATAAATTAACCTCATCTCATGCTCATACACATCTGCTAGGGGGCATGCTGCTCCTATCACATCCATATTGCATATCATTCTATTTCACCCATTCACAACATACTACATATATTGGTCGCACATACTCCTGCTTACTTATACGAGTTAAATGTACAATTTGTTTCCATGCTAGATGGATAATTTGTATTTCATTATCTTTATCATATACACATGTGTGTTCACTAGCTCTCTAGTTATGTATGTAAACTTTATATATATCTTTACACACAGCACAAATGCTTTGCACTATACCTCTTACCACTCCCACGAAGGCTCCTGGGGGCATCTATATCTATTTTATTACACACTACAAGTGTTATTGTTTCGTTATTTACTATTTCATATCCTTATTAGCATGCTACTCTATCGATACATACATGTCTTGACATTCTTTTTCTATTTATAACATATTAATGGGTGCTTCATGTACAACATTTTCCTTACAGGAACTATTTATCACCATGGTTGTCTGATAATTTGATTATCACTATTTACCATTGTATGTCATTGTTTATGGGCTTTTCCCTATGTCTTGTTTGATCATTGTATGTATGCTTTTGACCACTTCGGCCCTAATTGTCTTGTGACATTGTAAGCGATGTCCTATATTTATAACCCACTTTTCGCGGTCTAATTTATCTACATTATTTCTTACTTACATTGTCTTCTATAACATGTTTGTCATTTTTTCTACTAACACATGTTTCTAGCCATATTATTTGTGTGTGCCTTGGTTTTTACCATGAACATTCCCTCCCCTATAGGTTATCACTTTGATATTACTACCTGGTCCTCTCCTTTGGGCCACATACTCCTACCAACGTCGAGTGCACCCCAAACAAGGGGGCATACATTGGGTGAAATAGTCACCTCATACAGCTAGTTAGACCTTTAGTAGAAGCCAACACAGTGCATGAACATAACATAGTTATAATTTAAGAAACGGCCCAGGATATGACTTAGGTCCTCAACTTAGAACAAACACCAGTGCCCAAATATAGACATTAGTGCCTGGGAACTCTTGACCTTTCTTAGGCACCTATGACCAGGGGCAAGTTATAGTCACTTTATAAATTATACAGTAAATAGAAAGAGTCAAGCATGGATTAAGACATCCTATTGTTATATCATCTATAATATATTCTACCAATGGAATGACATATTTAATATTGTTTGATAACGAGTTCACATACTGTCTCTTGTATCTCATATCCTATCACCTCTCATGTCTTCTACTATCCTTTGTCTCAAACAATAATGAAATTTACCATCTATTGTATTATCACATCTTCACTTTATCCATCTTTGAATCTTGTTGAGGCTCTTAATTATTACATGAGCTCCGAATGGGTCCATGATCACTATCACAACTAGGTTACTCACATCAATACCTAGTCAAAAACCTCTAAAAATCCAAATAATCAAAAAAATATAAAAAACAACACTCTCAATATATTTTGCAGAGGGTTCTCTAAGTACATTCAACATTTAAAAGGTAACGATCCTCATCTCTCTGTGCAATTTGGTAATGCATGGGTTGAGGGGGGATTTAATCTAAGTGGTGTTGAATTAGGGTTACTAAGGAGTCTATAACTGAGGTTGTGGGGTTAACTATGGAGGGTCTCAAAATTTTCAAAGACAAATCTAGGAGGAAACATAAATTATTTTGCTACTTGATTTGGTCTTGGTGAACATGCTGTGTCATATGATGACGGTATTGATCGCACCTATCTTCCTCAACATTGGGCAGATGTTTGGATTGTGGTGACGAAGTATCTAGCTTTGGAGGAAAAATTTAATAAGATATTCTCTTATCACCTATCTATCCTGAATTACTTATGAATTGATCAACCAATGAGCTTATATTTTTTATTTTCAGGTCTCTGAATTCCTCAATATTTAACTTTAAGAACAATAAAATTTTTGATGTTCCCCTTCATCAAGTTCTAATTCTTTTAATTTTCTAAAATGGTAAAAATTTTATCCCTTCTCCACCAGTGATTACCAGGGACATGGAGTCAGATACTGAAACCCTTGCGAATGTCATGAAATGTCTCAAGAAAGAGAGTGAGAAAGATAACCCAGAAGGGATCACAGATTTCATTTGTAATCTAAAAAAATGGTCTATGAAAGGGGAGAGGGTTCAAGTAGTAGAGAGAGGGAGAGATATTTCATAGATAACCCTAGGATGCCAGGTAATGAGAGAGGCCAGTTGAAGTTTGATACAATCCTCATTTTCAACAAGAATATGGTCCAGGAGGTTAGAGATTGTCACCAAAAAATTGATTCTATAATTTTAGAGGATTGGTGGCATGCGTTTGAAACATGTTATGCAAGTGTAAAGGATATTGTATACCTACAGGATTAAGGGGACAAGGCCGAGGGAAGAAAAAAAAAGATGCAGATCGTTCTGAGTAAATCTGACAGTGAAGACACCTCAAATACATAGATCAAGGAAAAAGTTGATAAAATGACTAAGAGGATGATCATTAAGGTTTCTAGAATGAAGGATAGTGGGTCAAAAGTTCCAGTTGACTTAGCAAAAATTGGTCCTAAACCAAGGAAAAATAATGGTAAAATTTTGTCTAACCTTTTGGTATTTTTATGTGCAAGTTTATTATTTCTTACTTCCTTAAATCTCTTGTATTTTATTATCATCCGGTAAAACTGCTATGTATAATATTTCATACTTGTGTGGATTCTAGATCTGTTTAGGGGTTACCCTACTGTCAAGCATGTTTGACTTGGCTTCCTTGGATCTCTTTCAGTTGGATTGTTTGACCATGCTTATTTAATGTATCAAAACGTAACTTGGTCCCTTCAAAACCAAATTTTAGCACCTTATCTAAAAATATAGTTTCTAAAATCCCAAAAAATTGCAAACATTCAAAAAACTACCAAGCACATATCAAATCGGTCAAAAATCTACTCCAAATCCTAAATATGTTACAAAAATCCCAATAACATCAACACACTTTTTAAAAATTAAAATTGACTCTTATCCTAGCGTTGATTACAAATATCCTATAAATCAACCAATGCAAAACATCCACATCCCTTGCAGTGTATCCTCACTTGGGGAAATGTCGACTCTCATTATGGATTCCTTGCTAATGAGGGAAAATGACCAAATCAATCCCAAGATCATTTCTTACCCCTACTTGGTGGCACATCAAATCATTCAATTACTCCTTTTAGAAAACATCATGAGACAAATTTCAATGTCTATATGTTAAAGTTGGTTACATTGTTACTTTTCTATAGGAGATTGTTTGACTACTATATAAGTTTATGGTTTGTTATCTTGGTATCATTTATAAAATGGTTGGGTTATCTTGGTTTCTATTTATTATGTGTGTGCTTGGTTACAAAAATAATGGGTTTATCTCATTGGTTATTTACTAATCATGGAGCTAGCTCTATTGTGCAACAGCAAAATTGGTTGCTCCAAATTTCAACATCTAAATGGAATCTCAACCTACGAGTCACATACCCACCCATCCTTTAGTTAACTGGCTTCTTCTATGGGATTATTCACAATTCCAAACTCCCTAATTTTGGCCTTTGAAATCCTCCAAGAAGATCATTTTTTTAGACCTATTTTTCCCAACTTTCATTGAAAGGCTCTTATAGTCTTCCTATGAAATGTCTTTTTTTTACCACTTTTTCAGCGTCATTTATGCTATCTACTCGAGGGGTCATGAACTCTTTTGGCACAATCTATAGGTAGATTATTGGGGCACCTAGAAAGATTCACTGGAGAAAATTGAGTAGTCTACTGACACTTATTTATCATCCACTCAATTGTGATCTACACATTTCTACTATCTTTAAAAATATATTACTTGAATGTAATAACACTTTAAAGAGGGGAAAATGTAGACACCATAAAAATACCCATTACACTAACTCCCTATAACATCCAAAAATAATACTAAATCATTTATTCACCCATATACCACTACTAGATTTAATTTATTTAATTCTATTACACTCACTATACACTACACATCCACTTTTAATGAATTTTCATCAGCTATTTACAATAAATAAAAAACCAAATATATTCTCACCTTCCACTAATATCCACTTCACTATACAACTCACTCAAGTTAAACTTGTCAAAATTTTCATGTAGACACAAAATCATGCACTTGGGTACATTTCTAGGTCCATAAACACATTTTTGCATTCATATGATTCCTAAGTGAGAAAACTAATAATTGACAGCTATCTTTGGCCTTTTTTCTTTGTCTTTGGTCTTCTTTTTATCTTTCACACTGTACAACCCAGTTTGATCTTCATTGCTTTATATTTCTTGATTGTGGACACCAGTGCCCAACCAGGACATTGGTGCCAAGGCACCCCCAACCCTTTTGTATCTTACTCGCCTACTTTTTGGCATCTTTTATCTTTCTAGGCATCTTGTTTTCTTATGGATTGGCCTTTTGTTTTTTAATTACGAAATTCAACAAGGGAGACATATAAATACAAAGCTATGTGACTAAATTAAAGGAACAAGCTCTAAGCATCTATTATCATCACCTAAGGTTGCATCCAAAGGCATTTAAGAGCATCAAAGGAATCCATCTAGCTTTCATTCAAGGGATAAAGGACTATATTTTTTGCATACACACATAGGAGGGGAAGTTCATTTTTCCTCCACACATCTATTTACATTTCTACATCTAGCTATCACTCGCTATCAAGTGCATCTTACACAAGAGATTCACCTAGGGAACGATTCCCCACACACACACACATAGAACTACATTTCATTTGAGATGTAGTGCAAGTGCTTGGTCATAAGTTCACTCTATCAGGTGACCACTGGGGTCAATCTGACTCCCCATTTGCATATTTTCTTTTTGGGATTTGATGTGATAGTTTGGGGTTTTTGAAGGATATCATTTGTTTTGCAGGTTACAGGTGAATTCTACTATCATCCAATGATATACAAGGGACCAAAGGTGAAGGTTAGCGAACACCTTGTGACACAGAAAAAACTAGTTTTTTGAGATCTTGTACAGTCATAGGTGACCTAAGAAAGGTCTCTGGTGCATAGGCACCCTCTCCCCAAGTCTAGGTGCCCTAGTACAGGCTCATCCCAACAGTTCCAAATTTTTTGAGTTTGATTGCGATAGTCTACTCTTGTTCATCAGTATTCTAGTCCAGAACTTTTGGGATCAAGATTATGAAATCATCTAAGTCTTCTATTCCCTCTCTTGCACTTAGGGTTTCAATTTTCATTAGCTTATTACTTATGTCAAACTTGTACTTTATTGTTTATTTATCATATGTGACTCTAAAATTAGTATTAGGAATTTGATAAATCAACATTTGTTTAAATCATTTAGTGAACCCATCTTTTTAGCACTATTGGATCTTTCTATCTTCACTTTTTTCAATTTCCTAGGATTCTTCTCATCATGGCTATCTCTATATGATTTTTGTGTAGCTAATCTTGAATGTAAGTGCTAAAATCAAATCTCTCTTGGAAAATACTCGGATTCCTTCTATACTCATCCATAGATCATGTATATCAGTTATTTATAGATGCATTTTCTCAACACCTTACTTTCCCATCTGATGTAGCTGACCAATATTTCTATTTATGACAATGATCCTCCTCTTTATATTAACGTTTACATCTGTAACATAGGCATTAGGCATGTACTAGTTGATAATGAATCGAGCTCAATCTGTGTAATCTTACATTTCATCAACAACTTGGCCTTTCCTTAGTGAATCTCAATCCAACATCTATTTCTATTCATAGCTATGATTCTTCTACATGACCAAACATGGGCCATATCACCTTACCTATCACAGTTGGGCCAAAAATTGTCCCTATGATATTCTTTTTCATCGACACTAAACTCCAATACAATTGTTTACTTGGTAGACTATAGCTTCATACTATGTAGGTAGTACCTTCTATAGTTCATCATTGCATTAAATTCCTACATGATGGTTTTGCATATATTGTTCCTTGTTGATTGTAACCCATTCAAATATTACACTCTAGGACCCACTCATTACTATCCCTACTCTATTTCTTTATCATAATGTTAGTCATCCCATAATCCTCCTACATATCTACCTCCACTGATGGATTATCAACTAGTAGAACCATCCTACTTATACCCCCTGACATGATTCATCTCTGGGGATCCATTTGTGCATTAGACTCCATGCCTTCTGCTTCAGCCTTCCAAGAACACTCCATGTCAGCACCTCCTCCATTTACATGCACTCTTTCATGACATGACTCTTATTGACCACACATTTTTCATTCAATCCCACTTGCTCTGACATTTTTTGCATGCATGATGGATTTTCCTGACTTGGATTCACATTGGATCATCTCTTCCCACTGCATCATTCTCCATCACCTTTATCATGGATGTGTTTTTTTACTACCGCTTATAGTCTTCATGTCTTTCATCTATCAGTATTTGTTGCATGCACTTATCGCACTTCTCCACTTACACTTAGACTAGTCTTGGTTTGACTACATTGGGGGCACTTTAGATCCTATCATACTGATCACATTCTCCATGCCTTTTTTCCACATTTATAATTGCAATGATTCATTTCTTGGCTATTCACAAAATATTACTCATTGGTATGCACATGGTTTTCCACTACCACCTTTTACCGATGAAGAATATGCAATGGGCATGTCCAATTTATGCCAAAATGGCTCTTTATGTGATCAATCCCATATTATTGCTTACCAAGTCTTTTATAATTCTTCTCTATTTCACTTTGACCATGAAAATGATGATCTCTTAGATGATGTTACTTGATTATTCTCATCATCATACACTTGGGGGTCATCACACTTATTCTCCCCCCTCCTAACATTATGTCTAGCACATCTTACTTTCACTTATCTCACATCTAGTGTTTCACACAGTCATCTCATTCTGATACACTCTTGTATCATCATTACCCTATGACACACTCTTGTGATAAAGTTCACACTTGATTGTTGAGGGCATTCTACATCCATGAACCTCACATTATACACACGACACATTTCACACTTTGCACTGCATTCACGATACATCTTTCTAGAATCACTATTCTCACACATCACACTACCATATGACACACTCTAGTTCCACGGTTCATACTTGACTACTGAGGGTCTAAATCTAAAATGAACCTCACCACATTCACACTCTTTACGCTCTATGCTTCATTGATCTATCTATGTAGCGCATGTTTTCAAACCATTTCTCGATCACACACTCTTGTTCTATGGTTCATTATCGACTGCTGAGGGGACATTTATAAATGAACCTCATCTCATGCTCATACACATCCACTCAGGGGGCATGTTTATCCTATCGCATCCACATTTCATATCATTCTATTTCACCCATTCACAGCATACTACATATCTTGGTTGCACATACTCTTGTTTACTTATACTAGTTACATGTACACTTTGTTTCCATGCTAGAATGGATACTTCGTATGTCATTATCTTTATCATATACACATGTGTTCTCACTAGTTTCCTAGTTGTGAATTTAAACTTTCTACAGATCTTTACACACAACACGTATGCTTGGCACTGTACCTCTTACCAGTCCCCACTAAGGCTCTTGGGAGAATCTATATCTAATTTCTTTCACACTACATGTGTTATGGTTTGATTTTATACTAATTCATATTCTTGTTAGCACACTACTCTATTGACACATACATGTCTTGACATACTTTTTATCTTTCTAACATGCTAACGGGTGCTTCATGTACAACATTTTCCTTGCAAAAACTATTTATCACCATGGTTGTCTGATACTTTTATTTTCACTATTTACCATTGTATGTCATTGTTTGTGTGCTTTTCCCTGTCTTACTTGATCATTGCTTGTGTGATTTTAGACACTTAGGCCCTAATTATCTTGTGACATTATGAGTGATGTCCCATGTTTGAAACCCACTTTTTGTGGTCTACTATTGTCTGCACTATTTCTTGTTTATATTTTCTTCTATAGTGTTTTTGTCACTTTTTCTACTAACACATGTTTCTAGCCATATTTTTTGCATGTGCCTTGGTTTCTACCATGCACATTCCCTCCTCCTGTAGGGTATCCATTTCAAATCAGCATTCAGTCCTCTCCTTTGGGCCGCATCCTTCTAGCAACGTTGCATGTACCCTAAATGAGGGGGGCATACATTGGGTGAATCAATCATCCCATACAACAACTCAGAGCTTTAGTACAGGCCAGCAAAGTACAAGAACAAAATAGAGTTACAGTTTCAGAAATGGCCCAGAATCTAATTTGGGTCCTTAACTTGGAACAAACATTGGTGCTCAGATGCAGACACTAGCGCTTGGGTGCTCTTAACCTTTCTTGGGTTCCTATGACTAGGGGAAGTTACATTCACATTACAAATTACACAGTAAACAAAAAGAGTCAAGCATAGAGTAAGACATCCTATTGTTATATCATCTATAATATATTTTTCCAATGGAATGACATATTTAATATTGTTTGATAATGAGTTCCCATACTATCTGTTGTCTATCATATCTTATCACCTCTCATGTCTTCTACTATCCTTTGTTTCAAACAATAATGAAATTTACCATCTATTGTATTATCCATCTTCACTCTATCCATATTTGAATCTTGTTGAGGTTCTTAATTATTACATGATCTTGAAATGGGTCCATGATCACTATCACAACTAGGTTCCTCGCATCAATACCTAGTCAAAAAGCCCTAAAAAAGCAAATAATCAAAAATATATAAAAACATGCTCTAATATATTTTATAGAGGAGGGTTCTCTAAGTACATTAAGCATTTAAAAGGTAACAATCCTCATCTCTATGTGGAATTTGCTAATGCATGGGTTGATTGGGGATTTAATCCGAGGGGGGTTGAAATAAGGGTTACTGAGGAGTCTATAGCTGAGGTTACTAGGATAACTATGGAAGGTCTCAAAATTTTAAGAGGAAAAATTAGGTGGAAACATGAATTAGCTACTTTTTTTGTCTTGGTGAACGTATTGTGTCATATGATGATGAAAATACTTGCACCTATCTTCCTAAACATTGGGGATATGTTTGTATTGTGGTGATGAATTATTTTAATTTGGAGGGAAAATTTAGGAAGATATTCTCTTATCACGTTTCTATCCTAAATTACCTTCGAAGGGATCAACCAATGAGCTTAGCTTTTTTAATTTTTAGGTCTCTGAATTCCTCAATATATGACTTTAAGAACAAGAAAATTGATGTTCCCTTCATCGGGTTCTAATTATTTTACTTTTTCAAAATGGTAAACCTATTATCCCTACTCAACCAGTGATTACCAATGACACGGAGTTGGATAATGAAACCCTTGCGACTTCCATGAAATGTCTCAAGAAAGAGAGTGGGAAAGATAACCCAAAGGGAATTGCATATTTCCTTTGCAATCTAAAAAAATGGTTCCATGAAATGGGAGAGGGTTCACGTAACACAGAGCGGGAGAGGGATTTGGTATATTGGGAAGCCAGGTTAATGAGAGAGGAATCGACAGCTGACACAATCCTCATTTTCAACAAAAATCTGATTCAAGAAGGTCAAAGATTGTCACCGACAAAATTGATGTCCTAAATAAAAGGATCAGTGGCATGCATACTGAGTCACATAATTATGTAAGAGTAGAGGATATCTATCCTACCAGATCAAGTGGCCAAGGCCGATGGAAGCAAGCAGAAGATGCAGATCGTTCTAAGTAGTTCTAAAGTGAAGACACCTAATACACAGAGATTGAGGACAAAGTTGATAAAATTCCTAATAGGGTTCATAAATTTTACCGGATCGAAGGATAGTTGGCCATGAGTTCTAGATACTTGTAACAAGGGTCCTACCACAAAGGTGAAATAATGGTTGGCTTACCTGCTGGTCTTTTTATGTGCTTTTCCTATTTCTTACTTCTGCGAAAGCTCTTGTCTTTTTGTATCTCTAGTAAAAAAATGTATGTTGAATATTTCAAACTATGTGGATTCTGGATCTATCTGGGGGTTGCCCTCATGTCAAGCTTGTTTGACTTGGGTCCCTTGGCTCTCTTTCATATTGGCTTGTTTGAAGATGCTTCATTTTTTGTAAAGGGTTTTTTGGTCCCTTCAAAACCAAATTTTATTTACCTTATCTAAAAAAAATATTTTCCAAAATCCCAAAAAACTCAAATATTCCAAAAAAATACCAAACACATATCAAACTGGTCAAAATATACAAAAAAAAAATGAAAAAACAATCCAAAAATCCTAAACATTTACAAAAACAACAAAAATCCCAAAACATCAACAGACTTAATAAAAATTACAGATTGAAAATCCTATCTTAGCGTCCATTACAAATATCCTACAAATCAACCAATCAAAAACATCCACATCCCTTGTGTGTATCCTTGGGGAAATCTCAACTCTCATTATATCCTTTTATGAGGGAAAATGACCCAATCAATCCTAGATATCCTTACCCCTACTTGGGGGCATATCAAATCAATCAAAGTTATCCTTGTGGAACACATTCAAGGGACAAAGTTCAATGCATCTTTATGTAAATTTGTTTTGCAACAATAAGGGCATGTTACCTTTTTGACAGGCTTTATATTTTGACTAATTATAAGTTTATTGTTTGTTATCTTGGTTCATTTATAACCATGGTGGCATACATTAACTTTGTATATTTGGTTTTGTTTTTACTTTTCTGCGTTATTGTGTGGGTGCTTGTTTACCCATCCAATAATGTGTTTATCATCATGGTTATTTAGAGCTTGTATCATGGAGCCATCTCTATTTGTGCAACATCACTTTATCAGTTGCTCCAACTTATAACAAGCTGAATGGAATTTCAAGCTACGAGTCACATACCCACCCATCCTTTACTGGAACACTTATTCTATGCCCAAGTTCACATTCCAACTCCCTAATTTTTTCCTTTGGTCCTCCATTTCTCATTTTTTGAGACCATTTTTCCCATCTTTCATGTGAAATTCTCTTATTCTTCTTATCAAATGGATGTGCACCACTTTGTCATGTCACCTATCCACTTGAGGGTGAACTCACTTGGCACAACTCCATATATGTTGGGGCATCTAAATGATTCAATGGGGAAAATCAAGCAGTCTAGAACACTTCTTTATGGATCCGCATACAATGATCTACACACGGCTTTTTGTCCACTATCTTTAAAAAGTCTATTACATTTGTAATAACAATTTAAAGAGGGGAAAATGTAGACACCCCAAACATACCCTTTACACTTTATAACATCCAAAAATAATACTGCAAATCCTTTATTCACCCATATAACACTACTAGAGTTAATTTATTTAATTCAATTAGTCTTTCATATACTAAATGATATTCATTCATAATGAAAGCTATGACCACTCTAAGGATTGAAATTATGAACTCCATGGGTACCACAACTATCTAGTCCATACACCAATTGAAATGGGGACATAATTTTTAAGCACTTTTGTATGTAGTGTGTCTAAGCCCATAATACTACTAGAATTTTTAAGTCCCACTCTTCCTTAAGTAGAAAACTATATAATTGACAGTTATCTTTAGCCAATATCATGTTACAATATTCAACTGTCCCATTTTATTGAGGGTGGCATGGTGTAATTTTATTATGATTGATCATAAAATTTTCTAGTAGGTCTTTGATTACTAGCATTAACAAAAAAAATTCCTTGATCACTGATAATGCTTAAGGAACATCTAAATCTAGTGATAATATTACTCATAAATGAATTTTTCCAATAATAATGTGGTGTAGTCTTTGATAGGAATCTTATTTTTCCCATCTTGTGAGGTATTTTATCCCTATGATGATGTATCTTTCCAAGGGAGTGTCTATGCATACAAGTTTTATGTATTCCAATAAAATATATGACCCATTTCTATGCATATGGTTGTAATGCTAGTACTGTTGCATCTAAGGGAATTTTATATCTCACATTTTAGCTTTCCTACCCCCTGAAAAATACCAAAAGATTTGACATGCTTATGTGTATATTTGAATAATTTGGGCAAGTTTCATTTATTCCATGCACACATTATTTACCTTTCTATTATTTAGATCCTCCATTGTGACTTTCTGCTACTCCTTCATGTTCTTCTACTATGATATTATTTCTTTCATGTTCAAGGAACCACCCACCTAAGTCTGAGATGTCAGTGCAATTGTCCCATCGTATATAATTGTCACTTGAATTAAAGTAAAGGGGTCAATATTCACTCCCAGAAAATCTTTCTTTTTTTGTTTTGATGTATTTTGAGGAGTTTGAGTAGTTATAACTTTTCTATTCATCTAGGTTATGGGAATATCCTCAATTCATCCATATACGTGCTCTTGGAAAGTCATCATAAATTGGTCCTTTGTCTTCCCACCTTTACATGGATAGATAATTTTCTCCATTATTTAATTTCCATACAGTGAATGAGATAGTGAAATCAGAATCTCTTGGAAATACATTAGCGACCTGATATATTATTACTTTTAATAGTTTCTTATTCAATAAATACGTAAGAGGCTCATGATTTGTATTGCAATAAAAATGGTGTTTTTCTATTAGTCTTCCAATGTTTGAATTTATGTATCTACATGAAATCATACTTAAGGATTCTCTCTCCATTGTGGAGTAATTGTTCTCAAATTTGGATAATTTTTGGCTTACAAAGCTATAGGGTTATCCTCTTTTCCTTTGGTTGTGCTAATACTACCCCAATAACAATGCATGATGTATCTAAATGCATATCGAAGGGGAATTTCTAGTCTGAGAGTATCAAGATAGGACCATGTAGGATTTTATATTGAAGTATTTCTAAAGCATCAACATATGATTTAGACCATTCTATTTGTTTATTTATCCTTTTCTTTAGGAGTTATTTTAATGGTGCGTTAATCCCCACATACTTTCTTATGAATTTGCTATGGTAGCTAGTGTAGCCCAATATTATCCTTATCTCTTTTTGTGCTTTTGGAGGTGGGAGTGTTACAATTTTTGAACTTTTGACTGGATCTATCAATAATCATTCTTTACAGATAATGTGGCCTATAAGTGTACTGAATGGTGTTAAGAAAATACACTTTTTTAGATTCAGTGATATATGTAGTTCTCTACATATTTGTAGCATGATTCTTATGACTTGTATGTGATTTTTCAATAAGCCATATATTCTACAGTCATCTAAATAAACTTAGAGAAATTCATAGATAAATTCTTTAAATGTATTGATCATGATTCTGCTAAAAACAACGGGTGAATTCTTTAGTCCAAATCACATTATTATGTACATAAATGAACCCCATTCTATAGAAAATGTTGTTTTTGGCTGATATTTAGGTTTAATATGGACTTGATGGTAACCAGAGAAGCCATCAGTGAATGAGTAAACTTCTCTTCTCGCTACATTTTCTAACACTTCTTCTATGAATGGAGTGGGAATGGGTCATGTACACATTCTTTGTTTAATTCTCTATAAAACTACATAGATTATAATCTCACCTATTTTTTTATTTTTAACTACCATAAGACTCATCCACTTAACATCATCAACAATTTTAATTATCCCTACATTTAAAATTTTACTACTATTTACAGTTTGTACCTTCACCTTTAAGTTGGGATCTACATATGTAGGGTATTTTCTTCAAAGGTTTAACATTGTATTTGATCTTGATCTTCATTGTGCTAACATATTATCCTTATTACGCAACAAGTAAGCATCCTTATCAAGATACAACAACAATGGGACAATATATATTGAAATTCTTGAAGCAATTATACCACTTTGGCTACCTCTTCTTAGCTAACCAATAATCTCTTATTTTTTGGTAAATTTCTCTTCTTCACTTAATTCTTGGCATGTTTTCATTCCTCTAATTTTTGAGGTACGGTAGAAATATTTATTTATCTTCTTCTCAAAAACATTGGTTTCTATAATGTAGACACAAAATCATTCACTTGGGTACATTTTAACGTACTAATCACATACTAATATTTATATGATTCATAAGTGAGAAAACTAGTAATTAATTAGTGTCTTTGGCCTACCTATAATATTTATTACTTTCACTCTAGTCTTACATACCCCACAACCCAATTTGATCTTAATTATTTATCTTTTTTGACTCTGAAAACCATCTCCTAGCTAGGAAACTAGCACCTAGGTGCCCCTTTCCCCTTTGGGTTCCTGACCTCTTTGTATCTTACTTGCCTCTTTTATCTTTTAGGAATCTTGTTTTTTTATGGGTCAAACTTTTAGTTGTCAATTACAAAATTGAAACAAGGGAATCATATAAATACAAATTTATGTGACCATAATAAATGACCAATATCTAAGCATCTATTATCATCACCTAAGGTTACATCCAAAGGCATTCTAAGAGAATCAACTTCATCCATCTAGATTTCATTCAAGAAACAAGGGACTACATTTTATACATACACGCATAGGAGGGGAATTTCATTTTTCTATCCACACATCTATCTACATTGCTACATCCATATATCTATCACTCACTATCAAGTATATCTTGCACAAGATCTTCCTAGGGTATGGTTCTTCACACACTTCACAAGAACTACATGGAGTCTGAAATGTAGTGCACTGGGGTTCGTTTCGGGGTCAATCACCATTTGCATCTTTATTTTTTAGGATTTGATGCAGCTTGGGGTTTTATAGGATATCATTTGTTTTACAGGTTATAGGTGAATTCTCATCCAATGATATACATAGTGAGGCACATGCGAAGGTCAACAACGACTAGTGTGACAACGACACATAAGAAATCACTTTTTGGCTCATTTTCACAGTCATGGGCGCCCAAAAGCAGGTCTACAATGCCCAGGCACCCCTGACCTGATCTAGGCGCCCCAGTCCAAGCAGATCCGACTATCACAGAATTTTTTGGGTTCATTTGCGACACTTTAATCCTTCTGTTTATCAGTTCTCCAGCCCGGCACATACTTCAGGATCAATTTCAAAATCAGCTAAGTCATTCTTTCCTTTCTCTTGCACTTAGGGTTTCAATTTCCACTTGCTTATAGCTTAGGTCAGTGTTGTACTCTATTGTACATCATTACGTAGTGACTCTGCAATTAGGGTTTTACAAATTTCCAATATTTGTTAAATCAATAAGCAATGCGGGATTGAAAGACAAGAAAACCTCGAAATACACCACAACAAAATGGAGCTATAGAGAGAATGAATTGGACCTTGATGGAAAAGGACAGGAATATGCTTAGTAGAGTGAGCTTAGAGCAGGAATTTTGGGAAGAAGAAGTGACTACTGCTTGTTATTTAATCAATAGATCATCCACATCATTTCTTATTGATAAGATTCCGCAGGAAGCTTGGACTAGTATAAAACCATCTTCAATGCCACACCTTAGGATATTTGATTGTGATGTGTATGTTCATATTCCAAAGGAAAAAAAAGAACCAAGCTGGATTATAAATCTGTAGAGTGCATCTTTATTAGATATGGAAATGTTATCAAAGGTTACAAGCTATGGAACCCAGTAACAAAGAAGGTTCGTTATAGCCACAATGTGGTCTTTAGAGAGGCAAAGAGGGTTCTTGTGTAAAATACAAGCAAGGGAAGAAACAAAAAAGATGTAGGTTTAGTTAGATGCCTGAAGAACTTGTATGTGAATATGAGGTAAAGTGATGAAGAGTCATAAGAAGAACCAATGACTCTAGTCTTGAGGACATCAAAACGAGTAAGAAGAATACCAGAAAGGTATGGTCCACTGAATTTTCATTCTGCATTTCTTTTACTAGCCCTATCAGTTCCTGATGAAGATCCGAAGATGGCGACGGAGGCTCTTGGCTCAATATACTTTTTTTGGAAGAACATCTTGGAGGAAGAAATGGAGACCTTGGATAAGGAAAAAACATGGGCTTTGGTAAAGTTGCCTCCTAGGATGAAACCTATTGGGTGCAAATAGGTGTCCAAGAAGTACAATGCAAAAGGAAAAGTGGAGAAGTATGAGGCTCACCTAGTAGTAAAGGGATTCTTCTAGGTAGAGGGAATTGATTTTGGTGAGATTTTTCTTCCTGTTGCGAAGCTTACTTTTGTTAAGATTTCTTGAACCCCATGTTGTTGCATGTTGATCTTGATATCAATCGAAACTGGATGCAAAGAACACCACATTTGTGCATGGAGAGATTGAGAAATCCAAATCTACAATATTTGTGCAGCATCCAACCCAGTTTGCAAAGTAAAGGGAAAGGAAGACTTCGTGGGCAGTTTGAAGGAATGTCTTTATGACATTCAAACAACAATTGGAAGTTGATATTTATGAGTTGTGACAAATGTGGAAGCATTGGGTTTGCATTTAGCAAATGTTTGACAATATGTGTATTTTAAAGAGGAAGGTCGTAAATTTTTCATCATAGCTTCTCTATCCATGGAAGACATCCTTCATTGGGAACTAGGGATTGATCCTAATCATGGTTATATCACAATTACCATCTAGCATTTTTTGTGATAGTGATATTTTTTGCCGTCATAATTGTACTTGGAAATAATTAAAATCACAAAAAGAATATATTTTGGTTAAATAAAATGACTTTGTTAGTTTGTTTAAAATGCCAATAGTTAAATTGTCCCTACACAACTAGAATGACCATGTTTAGAGTGTTTACCCCCTGCTCTAAATGCATGTTGAAAGATGAATTTAAAATATTACATGACGAAATTTGGAAAGTTTAACTCGATTAGTTTTAATTCAAATGCAATGATTCATACAAACACTTTATCTTTAAACACCTTTTAAAAGTTAATAAAACACACTTTTAAATGACGTACTAAACACCTTCCCAACTCCCATAGAGGAGATTCCAACAATTTTACCATGTTCCCTATGACATGGAGTATAACACCAAACCCTTAACTAACCTTAAGATGATCGATTTGACTCATTTAACGATCATGTGATTTCTGAGCCTAGTTGGTTGTTTCGTCAACTTGGGACATCTGCCAAAAGTCAGAAATTTGCTTTTGGTTTTAACTCATGGTTTGGGGATCCATGTTGGGAAATGGATTTCTACCACCACATACCTCTAGAGTGTCACCATGAAAATTGTAATCAAATTCTAGTTTTGAGAAAACTACTTTGGGAACTAGTTTTGCAAGTGAGTTTCATAGGCCACTTGTCGTTCTACAACAAGGACGAACTGGTGCATTTACGATAATCAACTCTAGAAAGGTAGTTGTGGATTGCACCTTACTTGCCAAAAATGAGTTTTGCCGATTCCAAGGGTTTCTCTGTATATAGGGGAGTAGATGGGAACTAACAAAATGTGTGTTTTTGAGTCTTGGACATTGGTTTTCAAACTCAGTTTCGTAGCCTCTAGCTAAATTGGTCACTTTTGTAAACTTGCAACTAATAACTGGAAAATTGTCGCGGGACCCTTTAAGCTTAATAATTGTTGAGAGACATTAGGAAACCTTCATATGAATGTATGGAACCTCTTTTTGTCACTTTCATTAAGAATTTTGCTTTTGGGAAATATTGTGTTTTTCTCTCTCCTCTCTCTCTCTAAAGATTGTAAATGAAATGAAACTGAATATGTATTTCTTACCCTCTATAACTGCATGCAAAGAGTTTTGATATCATTTTGAATGGAAAATATGCATAATGATGGTTAGATTTGTAGGAGATTTTCATGCCAGCTTTTGGGTTGACCATACTTCTGGTTGCAGGTACACCGAACAAAAGGACTCAGTAGCAATATTATGTTGTTTTGTAGTCGTGTGTTTAAATTGAAATGTTTGTTGTTGTTATTGAAATTGGGGCCTCATCTAGGTAACAAGTAATGGAAATATTATTGTTGTATTATTTCATGTGAGAATCACATTTTCATGTTGTGAGGAAAATGATAATGGTATGGTATTTGTAAATTAATTGACTAATATTCTTGTATGATTAGAAATATGCTTTCTAAATGAACTATAGATAGTCATGGAAAGGAAAAGGTGTTAACATGATCGTAAGTGAATAACATGGTAACCTTGAATAAAGGAAAGAAAGATAATGTCCACAATGTTGTGAAAGAATAATATTTTGATCTAATGATGTGTGTGTAAAACTGATATTGTAGAGTAGAAAAGGAATATATAAGCTTGAAACTAAACTTTGTTATAACCATTGTTAGGTTATGTAATAATAACATTAATGATTGTATGTAATGCATTGTGCGTAGTGAATTTGTGCACAATCAAAGATATTAACCCAATTATCTAATTAGTAAACATAGTGACATATGGTCATATATATCTGAGTTGTGCACCATCTTAAGGGAGTTTGCTCGTATCACACATAAGGAGGGTTATGCTTATTAGGATGTGTAAGATGAGATTCCTTCGTAAGTTAGGGTCTAAAATAAATTAGTTAACCAAAAGAGACACAAGTAAGTGGGTCACATGAACATTGCATACCTTGTTAAAAGATCCAATCATTTATCATGATAATCATGCAAAACCCTTCTTCTCTTGTATCTTTTAGAAACTAAAGTAGGTGTTTGTGTGCATTTAAGTACATTTAGTGTGATGAATAAGTAGTATCGTGCTCATTTAAAGTGAAATAAGAAGTAATGAAAGGATGGAATTTTATGTTTATCATAGGAAAATTTATAACAATGTACAATGGTAATACTACTAAATAATTTTGGTAACAAATGAAATAAGGTGGAACCCTTCACAAAATGTAAATGGTCATCCTTTTGGATCTAAGTAAAACCATGAGTGTATGATGTGAAAGGAATTGATAGGTTGTGCTTGTTATCACATGCAAACAAATGTAAGATTTCCAAGTCCTTTTATGTCATTCCCAATAGGAAGGGATCAAACGAGGTAAATCTTATAATGTTGCAACTTATCAGTGAGACAATGTCACTACAAGAAATAAGGATGAGCAATTTTATGTCCTAAGTAGGGATTTAGTCTCTCTTGCTAATAACTTGTGGTAGTAAATTTCATGGATTTTTCCTAAGAATAATGTTGTCATGCCCACTGATCAAATGAAACCCTATTCCCATGTTAATATGTGAGCATTTTTTCCCTAATTATATTTTTAAACAAATTAGAGAAATGTGTGAAAGGAAACTGGAGCCAAGCTTAGGTAATTCCATGAAAGGACTTCCTTAGGACTCATAGTGGTTTCATAAGTGATCTTTTTATCAACCCTTGTTTGTGAGATAGGCTTAAGTGAGGGCCTTATATCCTAGTTAGTAATGAGTCTTCATGGTAATTATGGTTGACAAGAGAGCATCATGTACAATGGATGGGTTTTTGGTCATCATAAAGCATGGGGAAACATTGTGTCATTTCATATGTCACACTCTTATGCTGAGATGAGCATCTCATGCTTACCTAATTAAGAGAAGGATAAAGTGTGATTGAACCTATTTAAGGTATCTACAAAACACCTTGGTAAGAGGTGCACAGAGACCTCGTGAAAGGTGTTTTGAGTTATATTTTACTTTTGTATAGTGGGAATTTTTGCATGACCTAGAATCCGTAGAAGAATGGTGGTTAGGAAACCTATTATGGGATTAAACAACTTAGTTGTGAACATCACTTCATGAGCGATGGCTAGTGTGTGTTTTAAGTCACGCCAAAGTTGTGCACACTTGGACCTAACATTTTTTGTTAAGAATTGAGGATGAATTGTTTGTGTTAAAATAAGTAATGAGAAAAAAAACATAGAAACTAACACATGATTGACCCCTAGAATGAAATGAACCTTGTCTGAAATGTGGTATTGTGTGTCATAAATATATTAACATTTGCTTATATAAATGAAATAATTCTTAAGTAATAAAATGCAATGTTTATAATAGTAAACTTGTAAAGCTTGTGTTAATTGTATCAATACAGCTATTTTTCTATATGAGTGTAATTGTGGTTCCAATGTTATATGTCTTGTGATTGTTTGCATGTAGTAAGTGTAGTGTCATATAACTTCAACAACATCAAACAAATTACCAGTTTTATTGTTACATTTTGGGTTGTGAAATTCATGAAGTTATATGCAAATGCCTAAAGATCCTCTTCACCATAGTCTAGTGCTCCTTCCCCTAGATTGGACAGATATACTACTAACTACTTCCATTACATGTGATCTTTTCAAGGTCTTCTACATACTAGTATGTACACTAGGCTTCCCACAACACTTGCATACAAAACTTAAACCATGTCTTTTAACTCCAATTTGTCTTTGGACTTTGTTCGACCAATTTTTTTGACCAACTAAGAAAGGTGTGCTCACAATTTTGTTGTCATACATATTGAATATTTCCAACACTATCTCAATATATTTCTTCTAATTTATCCAAAAAAATTGTTTGCACAATCTCACTAAACTTTCATGCGAAAAATGAACTTTAGAGCTCTAACATATTTCATGTCAAACTGCACAAATAGTTAATACATATCCTTCTTGATCGTTGACTTGCAATTATAATAAGTGACAATGTCATGCACATAGATAACTATGATGAAAAATTCGTTCCTTCTTATTTGAATTACACAAAAGAATTTCATTTTTATGCATAAGGCCAAGTTTAGCTACATAGCTGTCAATATTTTGATCCCACATCCTTGGTGATTGTTTCAATCCATACAATGACTTGTTTAATTAGAAAACCAAATCCTCTTTCCCCTTGAATACAAACCTTTCAAGGTTGGGATATGTATAATTCTTCTTTAAGCTTCCCATGCAAAAACAATGTCTTAACATCCATTTGATCTTTGAGCCTTCATATCATTTACAATACAAATTTCTAAAACAAATATGATTCAACTCAATTCAGACAAAGGAAATAATACGTCACTGAAGTTAATTCCTTTGATAGGAGATAATCCTTTTGCAACTAAGAAAGTCTTATACTTCTCCAACTTGCATTGCTCTTTTTACTTCTTCTTAAAAACTGACTGACAACCCACACATTTTCTTCCAAGAGGTAACTTCATCAAATCCCATAGTCTCATTCTTATGCAGGGTAAATTTTAGTGGTGAATATTCCTTAATTCACGAATATTCCAGTTTTTGAAATTTATATTTGGCAAATTTTTAGGGTAGGAATTAGGACCAAGTCGCCTAAATTTTCTAGGTACAAGTTAATTTTAGGGGTCGGTTCACTTAGCGTTTACACCAATAGATGATTGTTTTAATTCAAATCACCTTTAGCACGAAATTGAAAATTTCCAAATTCACCTTCATATATATACTAATTATGTATTTACAATTCCGTATGAAAATTCTGACTATCAAATATTCCTCGCAATTCATTTCTTATTTAAAGATCGGGATTAATTGGATATTACAACCTTGCATTAAGGTATTTTTAATTGTTATGGTATTGTATTGCATGGTACCGACCAGTAACATGTTTCCTTCCGACAAATCATAACAAGTGACACCAATAGATATTGATATGCTACCAAGTAGCACTACATATGCTACCGGATGGTTGTATTAGTATGCTACGATGTACAATAGCTATACATGTTACCATACTTGGTAGCATATACAATGCTACCATCTAGTAGCATTGTATATGCTACCAACCGGTAGTATACAATGCTACTGTAGCATACTATTCAGAGGTAGCATTTTGTATACAATGCATACATGGTAGCATAAATATGCACTATGCTACTAGTCTAGAATATACAGTATGCATATGCATACTGACACTTTGTACGCTATCGTCTGGTAGCACTGTACTTTGCTGAAAAAGTGATGTAGTGCTAAGATTTAAACACTTATGTTTCACCTGTCATTTACAATTTTTTAAATATTCCTCTTGAAAACTGACCTATTTGAAAATTACACTTGGATAGGTACAATGGAATCTGTGAATAATGAAAACAAGACAAATCAACTCAAAAGAAAAAAGTAGCATATTAAATTATTTCAACCAACCAAAAAAATGAGGACCCAACTTGCATCCATTGCAAACATATACATAGGTAACATATTATCATTAACTTTTTCTTTATTTTTTGTCAGTTTAGTTTAAATTTTTATATCTTTGTCACAGTCAAACCTTTTTCATGTTTGAATACAGAAACCCCTATTGTTAATTGTATTCCACATGAAACAATTAACCAAAACATATCCCCTAAAGAAATAATTAACATTTCAGTAGATGAAGATATAATTGATGATGACATGCAAGAGCTGGAAGACAATCCTCACTACCAAATGCCTCCAATAGATGAATGTTCTAATGAAAAGATTCAAGTAGAAGACAATATTCACAGTACTCTTCAAAAAATAAATCTGTGTGAAGGAAGAAAACTACCTGGACAATTGGAAGGTCTTTTAAGGTAGACTAGGAAACAAAATATCCATTCATTGAACATGTAGAGCCAGAAAATGGTAATGATACTCCAAAAGAATGTAGATGTACAATTTGTAGTTGGAAATTATGAAAAGAAAATAAAATGCAACTAAAATTAGACACAATTGAGAAACATTGTGGCAAATTATAGTCAAGGAAAATGATGGAAAAATAACAAAGACACAATGGAAAACTGCGAAAGAGTGCACACATGTAAGATATGCGGAGGAGTATGACAATGAGTAGAAACATTATTGAGAACTTATGGAGAAAAGAGGAACAATTAATGCAAAATTTGGAAAAACTGTAAATGACACTTGAAATTGAAATGAATTCTCCCAAATGTTTCCTCATGCTCACCAAACTTTTCTTTACATAGGCTCATGATCCTAGAAGATTTTCCTTCAAACTAATTTATCCAACTCAGAATAAACTCATGTGTCAGGTAAAATTGGAAATGATAGTTATACATTAAAACTCTTGTGTAAAGTTTGCATGATTTGTAAAAAATCATCTGGTATGAAAGAACTGAGCCTGCAACTCAAGTGAATTAACCACAAATGCATGTACAATTAAAACAAAGTTTCTTTCCTTTGCAAAACTCTGTGTTCTATTTGAATATACAAAATGTAATTTCTTCCCCGTTGCCCAATGAGGTGGCACCCTCCAAAAGACTTCGCATTGTCAGAACATTCAAGTCTATTTGCAATTTTGTGGGAGAATGCAATATGCAAACGTGTCCCTGAGCCTTGACATGGGAATATTCTAAATACAGATTGGGCCTACTTTAAAAAGTTACACTTTTACATTATGCTACTCATGTGTAGAATTGTAAAATGCAATCAGATCCCCGCTTCCTGAAAAGGACACATGTGTCATCAGGACAATGGGGGAGGTATTGGGTATCTCATGAGTATTTACACTTTGTAGTTTTGCACCTCATGTAAAATAAAAAACTGCATTCAAACCCCTAGGGACTGACATGGGACACATGTCATCGTGTTAAAGCAGCTCGGTATCGAGCACATAGGTCAACTTTGCAGTTTTGAATTTTTTTAGTTAGAGGCGTAAATGCAAAGTAATTCTCGAGCTCTGATCCCTGTTAAAGGAGACACATGGACGGTTCTCATTCAAATGAGAAAAGGATCAACTAATGACTGAGGATATAGCGGCTGAGGTTAAATTGAAAGCGTTTGAGTTCTTCTAAGAGCTCCGATCCCTGTTAAAGGATACTTGAGCATTTTGGAGCCCTAAAAACTATGAATTTGGATTACATGATAGAGAGAGTTGATTGCAGAGATTGATCTTTAAGAGAGATGAAGTGATTAGCATGCCTGTGTAACCAATGTAATGAAGAACCACACAAGTATAGGTAAGCCCCCTTGAAAATTGGGTAATTAATTGGATTTTCATTCACATAAAAGGGTTTTCAAGAAGTTCCTATAGCTTATATTTCTTTTCTTACACCTAGTTATTTCCGTAAGCCATATATTGCCTGGAATAGATAACTATAAATAATTTATCAAGCAAAATGAAGATAAAGGAAACTGGAACCCATGTCACTTTACATTTCAAAATTAATTTGGATGAAGTGAAAGATACCAACCTAGGGAACACAGAACTAACAATTTTTTTGCAAATATTATATGCCAGGGAAAAAAGTAAGAACATGGCATCCATAAATGCCAATAGTTTCGATGTAGCATCTTCTTTCCCACCCTTTGTACACCACCCAAAATTAGTGTGGGCTTGCACTAAAAATTACAACCCAGATAAAAGGGAGGTGTTAGATGGAAGTGATGCTAGAGGCCTCTCTTTGACACTTGAGGCATTTCGATTGATATTGGGATTGCCCCAAATTGAGAAGAAGGTAAAAATTGACAAATGTAAGGCAAAAAAACCAACAGAATGCTAAACATGGTGAATATGCCAAGAATATGAATACTCAATGGTTGATAAAGAACATAGGTTATTCTTCTAGGTCCCAAAGAAGTTAACTAGATCACACTTTGTGGAATAAATTGAGGACATTATCACTTTACTAAGCAAGGATTGCAGGTTTGAAATCAACTTTTGATTTCCAGGAATGGATGTGTAGTTATATTCACATTATCTTGAATAACACTGAGAAAATTTGTTGGGCTCATAGCTACATCTATCTATGATTAACTCATTGAGATGGCTGTAAAAATTAGAGAGGGCATTACTTTAGAGGTGAAATTCTATATGATGGCATATCTTGTTTATAATGTTGCATGTCACAAAGACCTCCATGATATCCGAAGGATGAAGAATTTCACCACTCATAGGGTATATGATGTTTACCCTTAGCTAAATATGGATAATTGGAGGGGGAATTTCAGAAAGATAAATGATGCCTTCTTTACACCAATCATATGCCTCTTCAGGCCAGAGTGGGAGCAATACAAGATATCTGCAGCTGCCAAGAAAGAAATAAAAGAGTATGGATGCTACTTCATCTAATTTAGGTTCTTCACTTACATAAGGGTAAGTGGTTATGAGGGACACCATTTCATGCTACCTAGATACCTAGATGAAAAGTGGGGCATTCTTAGAACTCTCGAGGAAACTATCATAAGTGCATAAGTTGATAGCAGGAAAACACAATACAAACATCAATTTTCCTTTATCAATAGGAAGATACACTTGCCCAACTGTTATAAAAGCTAGGATTTTAGAGGATGAGATGGATAGATTAAAAAAGGAAAAGTTTCAACCTAGACCAAAATATAATATTATGTGTGGTGAGCTCGATCCTAGGGATCTCATATGAACATGAGGCCCACTATGAATATTTTTGGATGGAATGCAGAAATGAGGAAGAGGTCAGATTAAGAGATTATTCTAGACTTACCCTATGACAAATTATTGATTACAAGATTGTAGTTGTGCCTTAAGGTTTGGTTGATGATAAACAGATAGTGAGCCCATACTATTATGAAATGAAATTGGCATCACAACCAATTGCACCACTAAAATAGAATGAGATAGAAACAACTAGGCTACATATTAGAACAACACATGTGATGAGAAGGACATTATCATGGTTGACAGTGAAAGGTTTGGATCTATCTTTGCAAAATACTAAGGTGTTGAAAGAATACAGGGACCCATGAATCCTAGAGAAGAAGGAGAGAAGACCAAATAGACCCATTGGAAGGGAAAACACCTCATCTTCCTTCTAGAAGGCCAACCACTTGGATCATAGAGGAATGGATTGTAGCCACAAGTAAAACATGAACCTCTATGTCCCTCCTAACCCAACAATCTAAATATATGTTGATGAAGGCCATGAAGGATGCCCCCGTTACCCATGCAGTCCCATTGCAAGTCAAGGGAGAAGGTGCATCAAATCCTAGAACTCCAACAAGTACTTTTATCAGGATCATCAAGCAAAAAAAAAAGATGAGGGGATCCCTACCAGATATTGACCCACAACTCAGGGTGCAAAGTACTAAGAAAAAGAGAAATATGATCTCAATTATTTTGAGAGAGATAAAAGTGCCAGAGTTGTACATCCATTTGAAAAAGGGCACTAAGACCTCATAATACATGGACATCCTAACCATTAAAGGGCATAAGAAAGGAAGTAAAGAGCCAAAGGTCATTGATTCAGTCCCTTTCGATGAGGTTCAAAAGACTCTTATTGCAACATTGGCACACAAGAGGTAGAAAAATCATAAGTTAAAGTGGGTGATTTTGTCTCACCATCTAAAGTACATAAAGCCCCTGCTACAACACTGATCTAAGAAGGAACCACTCCAAAAATTAAGATGGTTGAAGTGGGAAAAGAAAAGGGGACACATGCACCAGACCCTGCTAGCTTAATGCAAAGCTTAGCAATAGAAAGAGGAGGTTGACAATACTCCCCTAGATAGTTAGCTCCTAGAAACTTCATAAGAACATAGACAAAAGGGACTTAAGGTAATCTAATCAGTTCCACAAAAGGAGGGACAAGATAATATTATTGACACTACAAGATAAGAGGGAGTAAATACACCAATTGAGATAATATATGTAGATGAAAGAGAGGAGACCCATGCACCGATACTCATTGATCTATTTGCTAGGATTGATAACTGTAAAAGAAGAAAGTATTACCTCAATGGAACCCAATTATTAGAACTCCAGAACTCCAGAATGAAGAAACAAGTATGGTTGTCCAAGATGTACAAACTAGAATTACAGATGTCAATAGTTGAGGAAAACTAGTTAATCAAGGAATTGTAGGAGAACCATCAAAATAAATTGTTGTTTTCACAGGAGTGCAGCCTCAGGAGAAGGAAATATCACAATATTAGAAAAACCAGATGTTATTGCAAGCCCTATAAAGGAAACACTGAAAGAAGTCACTAAGGTAGTTATAAGTCCAAAAGTGGTTAAGGGCAAGGAGAAGGTACCAATTAGTGATAAGGCCCAAGAATCAACCACTTCAATAATGGTGACCAAGGAACTTGAAGTTGATAAGAAAAAAGAATAGTAGGAAAGAACATGTGTTCCTCACATTGAGAAAAAGGAACTAAAATTGGGAACTGAAGTCCCACATACACAAGTGTTAGTTTCACAGGTACCTCAAGGTTCCTCCATAGAAATGGTAGTGTGTTTAAGTACACCACAACTTGAATCACATGTATTAAGAGGGGAAATTCCCCCATAACAAGGTGGTTGGGAATACTACTCCCAAGAAAATAAAAATAATTGGCTCAACTGGAGACTATTGACATTGAAAATATTGTGTTTTCAAGGCCCACAAGGGCTCCCAAAAGAGCTAAAATACTGTCAAAACCCATGTTGATCCTCCCAGGGATACAAAACCTTGGAAGTTGCTACCCCATGAGGAGATAAACTAAAGCCTGAGTTACAATGAGTGACTACCAAGTCACACATATTCAATTGGGGAAACCAACTACAGAAAACCTGAAGGAGGCTACAATGGCCATTGAGGGCCTTATCCAAAAAATTGACAAGGATAAGGAGACTAAGAAGAAATTGAGAGAGAAAGTTGAGATCCTGTCAACTTATGTACAAAATTGGATACAACCTTATATTGAATGAAAATAAATATCTACTACCATAACACTAGAAGCATTAATATTAGTTGATAGGTCAAGAGAAACAATTGATATTGTAGTAAGATGAAAGGAAGAATTGTCCATAAAGGGAAACAAGATCATAGAAGATATTGTGGGATGCTACAAAAATTTTCTGAGTGATTAAGTGAGTGAAAAGGATTAAATTGAAAAGTTCCATGATGAATTGCATTATTGGGATGGACTCCTTCCCAAACTTGAAGCAATAGTTCAACTAGATGATCAATTGGTGGAAAAAGAAGGGATTTTCCCCTCTGAGGAAAGAGGAACACAACATACCTATGAAGGATCCATCAAATTAAGGATGAAAACTCTGAATCAGAGAATCAAAGAGCTCACCCCAGGAAAGGATAAAATGGTAGAGTGTATTGATGATATTGACAACAAACTTGGAGGAATAATATCTATCTAAGGCTGGTTAAAAATGGAGATTTGGGTGAAGATGACTTAATACAATATTTTTACCAACTTATCAATGTAGGACTAGATACTAGTGCTTCAAGTTTCAATTATGGAACCATCTAGAAATTTTTTCACTTAGAACAAAAAATAGCTAAATTTTCAAAGAAGATAAAAAAGAACAAAGGTGAAATAAGTAAGTTTGACAAATTTTAGAAGGAACAAGAACTAGTATTTATGTTTCATGTTGGACCAGATGAAGATTTACCTTATTCAAATGTTCAAAAGATTATGATGCATACAAAGAAAAGAATAGAAGAAACTAGAGATTGCATCAATTGAATAGGCTTGTTTCCTATCATCTTTCTTTCTCAAAGTTTTTCTTATTTTGTACTTTCTAATTTTTGTATTTTATAAAAAATAAACAAAAATAAAAATGGGTGAATTAGCTATAAAGCGTACATGAAGCACATTGCCCTTGTATATCATTTATATTTGCAAAAAAGACAATGGGGATTTTATAGGGGCATATTTGGAAAATTACATTCATTGTATACATATTACAAAAGATTTTCACAGATAATGATCTATTAATCAATCTATGATCTCCTCACTGAAGTATGGAATACGAAATAGTAATTATTTCTTCCTAAATTCAAATTCCTTGTGATCTTGAGCTTTGTATACATATTGAATATCTTTTGGAAAGTCATGAGACATGCCCATATCCAAGAGTTTCTCCATTCTTAAACCATGGATTTCCAAAATACTAATTAATTCCAATTTTTCTGTGTAAGAAGAAATCCCACTCCAAAGGTTGAGCCCTCCTAAAATGAATGTGTCTTCAAGCCAACAGTGTTGGTCATAAGATGTAGATGGCCTAGGACAAATTGATTGGTTTTCAGAAAGTGAGAAATTGGATACACCAACATGAATTGGAGAGACCCTTCCGCATTTTTTCAATGGAGGTAAAGGGATTCATTGAAATAAGGGATTCAATTGATGAGAAGGTAATCATTCAAATTTCGTTCAAGAAGAATACTTTCATAAGCCTTTTCAAGAGAAATTAGCCTTCTGCTCTAATTCGGATAATTTTCTAGGAAGTTTATGGATCAACTAAATCCTCTAAAGGCTAGATGATCAGGAATGATAACCATTGATCTCCTTTTCCATCAATTCCTTGGTGAAGAATGAAGGTGAAATAATAGTGTTGAAGTTAATAGTTGGCCTATGTAATGCAGAAGCCATAATTTCTTCAATTTATCAGGAGCTTGATGATCTTCTAGGTGAAAAAAGTGATGAAACAAAATAGGAATACTGAGAAAAAGGGGGTCATCTTAGCAAGCTTTCTCATCAAATCACTTTGATAATGCGAGAAGTTAATGGTCCTTCAGGTTCCTTTTGATCTTTTAATTGAGAACAACATCCTGATAAAAGTTTTCATCTGGACCTGAAAAGATTAAAAATCGTGAATGAAGTGTCTTGAAAGGATAAGTCTTCAATATTCCCTCCAATTCTACGTCAGCCATCTCTCAAAGCACAAAGAATTGTTTCACTTCTTTCACAGAAAAGACCACTTATAATTTCACAAAAAATGCAAATTCATAAGGCTAGAAAGTGAAGAATTTATAAAGAAGAAAATTCCAAAGAAATCTATGTGTGAGGCATCATGGTGAATTAATTGCAGGATTTAGTTAGATGTTCAACACAAGTTGAATAAAGGAAGAGGAAAATAAATCTGACAAAAGGGCATTCCATTAATCTGATTTGAAGATTTTACATGAGTAGAATTAAGTTCAAATAATTTTCCCATAATTATTCCTTTCCTAAGGTATTTTCAAAAAGGTAAAAATCAAATTAATTAAAGAATGACATCAAGGGGCAAAAAGTTATACATGGGTGATTGACTTATGACAAGATGGAAAAAATAAAATTACATCTGGCAGTACAAACTAACTATTTTGTCACACATGTGGCAAAAAAGTCAAAAACCGATTCCCAAAAATGTTGATAACAGAAAAGAGAATATTTTCAGTTAGACAAAGTGCATTCCCTCTTTAATCAAAGATCTTCTTTTGTTGCAAGAAGGAGAATATTATCTTACTAGTTTTGGGGGGGAAATTGAAATGTAAAATTCACCAAGTTTTGTATAAATATGAGGGCATGTCCTCATATCTAAAGGGGGGTTAGTTTTCTATATGAAAAAGGTTGAAAGAGAAATACTATAATTCTGCATTTCCCATTCTCTTTTGGAATACATATGAACTTTGAGTTTTAAATTTTATGTCAAGGTGGTTGCATTGTATAACCATTGACAAACATTGAGGGCATTTGATTCATGTCCCCTTTTCAAGGAATTAAAATTTTGAATTACATATGCCTGGTAATGATTTTAGCATTGTGTTATGAGTTTTGCATGTTAGAATATGATTAATGAGTTATAGTTTCTACTGCAATTTTGTGTTCATTGTCCCTATATGTAACACACTAGATCAGTCCTCGGTTGTTGCAGTCTGGTTACTAAATCAATATTGTTTGGTAAGCACTTACTCTATAATATGTGATGAGGTTCTAAAAATCCTTGTTGCAACACTCTTGTTGAGTGATTTTTGTTAGCCTTTGAGTGTATCTTTGGCGTGTGATAATAGGAGCAATGAATACTTCATTAGAATGCTTGCATGAGCTCTTGTGTTAAGTATTTTGGAGATTGTGTTGAAAATATTTGCAATTATTGAGTATCAATGAATGCAAATATTTTTGTGTAGGAATTTTTCATTTCTTAATCATATTTTCTCTACTTTCCAATAATAGCATGTTATCATGGTAATTGTTATTGCTTAGTTACATGAAATCAATCATCATTTACTCCCCTTTTTTTACAAGATCAAACCCATTATATGTTCCCCCACACCATCACACTTCTAAAATAGATCCATTCACTACCTTGGTTGTTCTATTCCTAAGCATCATTGAAGACACATCTTCATACCTAGATTTCCATGAGAAAAATGATGCAAGAACAATCAACTTTGTTGTCTTTAGTAACTTGTGTCTGATGCACTAAATATATGTAATACTTTTGTGACAACTCTTGTGAGTGAGTATTACATTCATGGCCATATTTAGCTCAGATTGATCCACCATTTAAAAGGAGTTAAGTGCAAATCATCTCCCCTTTATTCAAGTTACCCCATGGGTTCTCTCACCCTGGTCTAGGCAGGACCAAAAGTAGCAGGATCAGGCCATCCCCTTTGTACGTGCCTCTCAATCATCCCAAAGCTTGGTCCCAAGTAAAGTGTTAGACATCTCCCTAGCTACAAATGACATAAACCACACATTCTATACATTCTCCAAGCATTCCCATTCCCTTTACAAATGTTGACAGGCCTAGGGGGTGTAAAATTGGGAACCAACATGCTTCTGGCACCGTTTTCTAGGGACCCTTTTACTCAAGAAAATTAAGAATACTGTACCTTTACAGACCTTTGTACTAAATTTGCAAATATAGACCAGTTTGTATAGGTATTATCCATAATTTTCCAATTATAAGTAGGGTTGCATAAAACTTGTGTTTCTGTATAAGTATACTAGAGGTTGGTATCAAATATTGAGAAAACCATAAATATTTGCAAATACTTTTTTACCAGGTTGTCGAAGTATTTTTTCTAAAATTTTTTTGAGTTAATCTATATATCTAGGGTGCAAGGCCTAGTGGCAAATCCACCTTTCAAAGAAAATTTGGGTTAGACTAGTGACAATATTTTATCTTACCACCTTGCTAATTAACTCTCCCCTTTTCAAAACTAGAAGGACGAAGATCCTTTTTCAGATCTGATCCTACCAAGATATTACTCCCAGAATTAGAAAGTGTACTTTAAGAAGAAAAAAAATTTGGAAACCTATGGGTGGTCAAATTTCAGAAGGCAAAGGTGTTCAACCCCTCTGAATTATATCCTCCTTTGATAGAATATTACTCTAGTACATTAGCTATTTTTTATACCAATATTCCTCAATCTATTTACATTCTTTGTTTCAAGAAGGCTCAACTTCTGCAAATAACGAAGGTATTCCTTAGCTTCCACATTTGTTGACCCGTGAGAACAGATTATTTTGGGAGATTGAGTCCCCAAAATGTTTCCATTGTGTTGACCATACCCCTATACCCCAAGACCTCTAATTCCCCACTATTTTAACCCTCCATTTGAAAATCCACCACCAAATAATATGGAACAACCTCAACCAAGACAGCCTTTTGTAGTCACTACATATAGACCAATAAGGTTCAATGGAATGGTGGGCTATCCTAATGAAGTGCCAAATGAGATCAGAAATAGGTTGTATCAGTTTCAAGGGAATAATGCCATGAGTGGGGACCAACATCTTAAATTATTCCAAAATGTTCATGGATGATTATGAAGTTGAATTTGAAGATGTTTATGTTAAATTGTTTATACATACATTAGAGGAAGATGTTAGGGAATGGTACAATTTATTACCTACAAATTCAATTGATTCTTGAGCTGAAATGAAGAATGATTTTAGATTACAATATGGTGATAAAAATGACCCAAGGTTTCTTCTGTCAGAGTTTGAAAACATTAAAAAGAATCCTAATGAATGTGTACATGATTTTAACACCAGGTTCAATTACCAACTAATATAAGGCCCAATGATGAGTCTTGTTTAATTAAATGCATTGATGCTTATGATACAAAGGCAGCTTATTACTTAAGAGACAAGGCCCCTGGAATCTGAGGAAGATTTCTCTATGGAAATTCAGATAGAAAATAATATCAAAGCAGCTAGGAAACCTACCAAAAGGGAAGGTGTCAAGTGAATCAATCCAGATAAACCTCAAGCTGGTAAATCTGTTGATTTAGAAGAGGTGGCTAAAACCTTGGCTAGGGTAGTCAAGGAGATTTCATATAAACTTTTAGAGTAGAGAAAGGGTTGGACCCAAATCCTCAAGTTCAACATAAAGTCCCTTGACATAATATATTTTGGAATCATCCTAAAGGATATCAATGGGTAGAGGATAAAGGAAAAGGGCCTATGGGTTTGAAGAAATAAGCAACAAGCCTTCTTTCCAGACAACAAGATAAGTCCCAGACCCATTGACAACAAGATTTTGAGTGGTGGAGGAGGAGCAAACTATTGATTGGTGTGATAAATGTTGCCTCACCCTCCCTGTGAGAAACCTAAAGATGATGACAACAATGATGAAGATAATTTTGGTGATATATGCATGATGGACAGTCCAAAATATTCAATTGAAGGGGCTAATTCTACTAATCTCATGTATGCTAAAACTGTGGAAGAATTTTGGGCTTGCACCAATCAGGTATTCTCCCTCCCTTATATAGTTAATGTTGATATTTATATGGCTCAATCATTTGAGCTCCTAAATCATGAATTTGAATATCTAAGAGCATTAATGATTAAAAAGTATGATGGTGGAATCCTTTCAGAAGAGGATAGGAAATTATTGATGAATGTTGTAGTTTCCCAAGAGAATTAGTATAACCTTTGTAACAAACATGTTAAAGGACCTATCCCTTCTCCTTAGTCAAAGATGCATTTCTTAAGTAATATGCCCAAAGACACCCCCAAGAATAATATGCCAGATAAATCCCTATCATTACCCCAAGGCCAAGCACTTCTACCTCAGCCTAATCAATAAGGGATAATATCCCATCAGAAAAGATATCACCCTTTCCCCTAATACAACCTTTCCCAAGTATGTTGCATGTGACATGGCCCAAATCCTAAGTCATATAAAAATCATTGTCCCTATTGTGGAATTACTTAGGATTCCTAGACACAAAGAAAAGGGAATTTGAATATTTGGGATTGAAGGAGGATGTGGGTGTGAAAGAAAGGAGTGCAAATAATGTGGTAACTTCCCCTACTATTCCTGAAATTCGAAATAAAATAAGACCAAGAGAACACAGACAAACCCCTGGAAGTATATTTGAGTACTTCCTTGGTAGAGTCACAATTGGATGTGGATCCTTTCTTTACCACTCTTATTGTCAATGAAGGCTTCTCCATAATTGCATGTTTGATTCAGGGGCCTCCTGCAACATCATGCCATTAGAAGTCATGAATGAGTTGGATATCAAGATAAAAACTGTTTTAGGAAGTGTTTTTCCATGGATTCTAGAGAAGTACCTATTGTTGGATATGTCAAAGGTTTAGTGGTATAACTTGCTCCTTATCCTGGAAAATATTTAACCATGAACATGGTTATAGTTGATTTCCCTACTAAATGGGGCATGTTTTTATCAAGAAAGTGGTATGCTAGTGTAGGGGGCAGCATTCAAATGGATATGTCTTTTACTTCCATACATTTGGAAGGAAATATAGTCAAGTTACATAGAGAAGATAAGATGTTGCACCTTATTGAGGACCCTTTGAATGCTTCTTATGAAGTGTTATTTGTTAATACAAACTTGGGAAATTTTATAGGTTGTGTTGATTTTGAATATCAATATATGGATATAGATTCACACCTTGAGAATATCAATATCCCATGGACCATGAATTTTGATGGAGCATGTTCTAATGTTGGAAATGGATCTGAAGTGGTTCTGACTTCTCTAAATCATGGTCCTTTTAATTACTCTTTCAAATTAAAGTTTGAGTGTACCAACAATATAGTTTGAATATGAAGCATTTCTCCTTGGTTTAAGAGTTTCATGGAGGAATGAGATTAAATATCTCATAGTCAAAGGACATTCTGAGTTAGTTGTAAAAAAAATCAGAAAGATATATACAACAAAAAATGTGAGAGGTTGAAGCAATATAAACATGTAGTTTGGGACCTTCATTGAATTATTTGATTTCTTTAATCTCCTCTACCATGAGATAACTCATAATGTAGCAACTGACAAGTTGGTTTTCCTAGCTTCTTAGTATGATAATGAAACAATGTCTCTATATTATATTTATGAATTGTATGTGCTGGTTAGACCTTCAGTCCCTAATAACATTCAACATTGGTAGGTTTTTGCAGATGATTCTTAGATCTAGAGGTTCTTAAAATGTAAAGGTGATTTCACAAATCAACTCATTGACCTAGAACCTATGGTGGTGCTATGTGAAGGAAAGGAGACCCTCTTTGGAAAAGATATAATTCAATTGAAGACAAATACTATTCCTAGAGGACTTGTCAATTCTTGAATCAAATTTTGATAGTGCAGACTAAGTTATGAGTAAGCCTATCCATGCACCTAGAGATGTTATGGAGTATAATTTGGGAACTCTCAAAACCCAAGAAAGGTTGGTTAGGAAGCAACATGAATGAAGAAGAAAGGAAAGCTTATACCAAGTTGTTGAGGAAATATCAGGATTGTCCTTGCATGGTCTTATTCAGAATTGAAATCTTACAAGGAATATTTGTTTCAACATGAGATATCATTGGAGCCTCATACCAATCCCTTTAGGAATGAAAAAAAGGCCTATCAACTCCATCCTTGCAACTAAGATGGAGGAGGAGTTGACAAAGCTAAGAGATGGCTGGATAATCCAACCCACTATGTATTCCTCTAGGGTGGAAAACTTGGTACCAGTTAGAAAAAGAATGGGGATATTAGGCTTTGTGTGGATTTTATAAATTTAAACAAGGCATCACTCAAAGATAATTACCCATTACAAAACATGGACTATATGCTACAAAAGGTAACATGATCTGAGTTACTATCTACATTGGATGGTTTCTCAGGTTATAACCAGGTTGTAATGTGAAATAATTAGAAAGAGTTCAAAACTACTTTCACCACCCCTTGGGGAACATATGTCTATCAGGATGCCTTTTGGATTAATGAATGTTGGAGAAACCTTTCAAAGATCCATGGATGTGGGCTTCTCTGGTTTCATTAATGATTTCATTACATTTTATCAAGATGATATAATTTTCTTCTCTAAAAAGATAGGTGACCATTTGGATTACCTTGAAAAAATATTAATTAGATGTAGAGAATATGGGATTTCATTAAACCCAAAGAGGTGTCACTTTGGGGTGAAAAAAGAAAATTTTTGGGACATATAATTGTCACAAGAAGGAGTTATGATAGACCCTGAAAGGGTAGAGGAGCAATTAATAAAGTCCCCATCCCTATGTCTAAAAAGGTATCCAATCCTTTTTTGGACAAATAAATTTTGTAAGAAGGTTTATTTCTAACTTTTTTGAATATCACTCTTCCCATCACAAGCATGCTGAAGAAGGATCAAGTCATCAAGTTGGAAGGAGTTGTTCAAGCATTTGAAGGAATAAAAGAGGCACTCAAGACTGCCCCCATATTGACCAGCCTTGATTATAAAAAGGAGTTTCAGATGTTTTCTTTTTCCTTAGAAAATACAATTGCTTATGTGTTGTTGTAGAAGGATGAAAAGGAACATGAGAAACCCATTTCCTTTTTTATTAAATCCTTGCAAGGTTCTGATTTAAAATATTCCATTATGGAGAAACAAGTTTTTTCCTTGGTAAAGCTACTAAAATTTTTAGACCCTATATTATGAGTTCCAAAATCATAGCCTATGTACCTCATACAATGGTGAAAGATATCCTATCACAAATGGAGATGTCAAGAAAGAGGTATAGGTGGGTGAACAAGCTCCAAGAATATGACAATGGAAATTCATACCACAAAACATGTTAGAGGCTTGGGCTTAGCAAGGCTAATGGAAGAAAAAATTTACATGGTGGTTGAGATACACAGTATTGAAGAGGATGAGCAACATCCCCATGAAAAATAAGTACCTCAACTTGGTACAAAGACATAGTCTACTACCTAAGGAACTTGAATTTCCCTACACATCTGGACAAAAATCAAAGGAGGAAACTCAAGATGGTTTCCCAAAAATACATTTAACTGATCATGGACTGGCTTGGAAAACCTAGAAGGAGTTTTTGAGATGTATTATAGAATAAGAGGCCTAAAATAATTGTTGAGTTTCATGGAGGATTGTGTGGTGGCCATTTTGTTGGGAGAGTTACAACCCATAAAATCTTAAGAGCGGTTATTGGTGGCCTTCACTTTTCAAAGATGTAGCCCTTCTGGTTAGAAAATGTGAGAGTTTCAACGTTTCTCAGGAAAAGGATGAAAGCTTTTGAGATCTCTTCCCTTACAACCTATTTCAGTGGAGGCTCCATTCAAATAGTGGGGATTAGATCTCATAGGTGAAATATCATATCCTTCAAGTGTTGGCCACAAATGGATATTGATAGCCACTAATTATTTTACCAAATGGGTTAAAGCCATCCCTACCAAGAAGGAAACTCATCAAGTGGACATGGAATTCATCCTGAATCACATCATTTATTGATTTGGGGTCCCCACTAAGATATTTTTTGATAATGCCATGAGTTTTAGAGAAAAACCATTGACAATAATGTGCTATGAGTATGGTATAACCTTGGATTATGCATCAAATTATAATCCTCAGGGAAATGACCAAGTAGAATTAAGCAATAAGAACTTGCTCAAAATCCTAAGGAGAACATTAGAAACAAATAAAAGGAAGTGGGGTGAACAACTCAAGTTTGCACTATGGGTAGACAGAGTTACCACCAGGAGAGCTACTGGAAATATCCCTTTTGAATTAGTTTATGGGGTTCAATATCTTTTACCCCTTCACTTGCAAACTCTCTTTATTAGTTCATGCAACAGTTTGAATATGGAGAAGGAAGTAAGTCCTTATGAAGCCAAAATCAACTAGATTATGGAGTTAGATGAGGTAAGACGAGAATCCCACCAAATACATGTTATTTAAGAAGGGTTTAGGAGAGACCAGGGCGTGCACGGGGAGACAGTACATAGGATCTAAGGACTTAGCCATATTCAGCATTCTGGAGGCACTTGAGGAAAAACATGACCCGACCAGCCTAGAGACTTGATGGTCAAGAAAAGGATATTCCATGTAGGGAATATTCCTAGGAAGACATCATTACAGAAAGTGGAGAGCTCAGAATAGGATAAACATTCACCAATGAAGGACCACATGGACACTTGGCATGTGATCTACTCCTGAAGGAAGGCATGGCAGTGGGTACTGACCTATAAGAAGAGATGCTCGGGTAGAAGAAGAGAAGAATATATATATGGATAGACATATAGCATGGGAAAAGGGGAAGCTCTGCAGAAAGTATTAGGAGGCCCTAGGGTTTGGAGTTTTCATTAGGGAGTTGCAAGAAGGTCATCATGTCTAAGGGATGGGTCTGTAAAATTTATGTAATAAGGGGGGAATAGCTAGGACTCCTGATATATGAGTTAGATCTTTGTTTTAACATATATTGTATGGGTCAGATCCCTAGAAATTACTGTATATTCTGGCATGGCCTTCTGAATGTAATGTGGTTATTTAACACTGTTGATCAATATATATATATATTCTGTTCTGATATCTTGTTCATGGGTGTAAAACCCTAGTGTCATTTCTTCATATTATGAATCAGATTTGTTCTTCATAATCCATGTTGTGTTGTTTCTCTCATTTTCATGCATGGGTATAAGGATATGGTAGCTCATGTTGTGCTTTTACATGAATATCTACTTTTCTGCAACTAATCCTCTAACAATGGAAAGATCTTCTCACAATTCTCACATAAAGGAGGGGCTCAACACCCACACATGCCTCAGGTGAGTTCCCAGCGCCCACTGGGTGATAGGCCGACGCACATGGGGTTAGAAAGTTGTACTAAGGGTACATAAAAATGACTACATCTTGGTTCCATTGTCGGGACCTCTTTTCAAAGTTGTTGTGAGAATGATGCGTGATGACAGAGTGCTTGACCTTGGACAGTGTCAAAGCATGGTTTAAGAGCATGGAGGATGAGTTTTCTCAGAGATTTAGTACTGGACCTGAGTTTGATGCACGTAAATGGGTAGAAGAACACCTATATCATGAGTTGTATGAGACCTTCTTTTGTTGCTTTCCAGTGGAGTTGTATGAATGGATTTCGGCGTATGCATCTAGATCAAGCTGGTATTATAGATCTCACGTGTGGACCCAAGATGAATATCAGAGGCTGCAGGATGTTGATCTGACTTGGACACGTGTTGTTGATCATTGGTGGAGAAGAGTGTTGACCAGTTATACCCTGGAATACATTATTTCTATGTATTCTTGTCCAGAGGTTGTTGAGTTTGAGTTCTTAAGGGAGCCTAGAGGATCATTTTTGCATGTTATCCCTTTAGCCATAAAGATCCTGATCATTACACTAAGTTTGGAAGCATTTCCTATGGCTGGCTAAGCTTCTTTGAGCGTTGGGTGAGGAAGCTAGGGTGGAGGAAGATGGCAGACCTTGCGGCTGAAAAGGAGAGGGAAGAGAGATGACTCAAGTATAGTGAAGCTCATGAAAGGGAGTTGGCTAGACAACGTGAGGTTACAGGAGTGATGGATTTATGGAGGTAGACGTTGTGGGAAGGAATTGAGGTTCACACAGAGGACATGGAGCCTGAGCAGTCTGTGTTACCCCATCTTGGAAAGCACGAGAGAGAGACCCCTTCAGCTTCTGATGATACTTCATCACTTGGAGAAAGGAGATCCATTGGTGTGCATCTGAATCCACCTGGTGACCAACCCCTGGCACTTAGTCTTCCAAATCAAGAGATAAGTATTGCTAACCCAGTTGGTATTGGTGGGAGTGACCGATCTGCACCTAGGAGATATAATTTCTCATTTGGTACATCTATGGCTGCACAATCATTCCTGTGTTTGGAGGAATATTGTCTGGAATGAAATTTGGGAAAAGTATGGGTACACAAAGTTTGGGTATCACATCTAGAAGTGGTGTGGGACACACATCTGGTAGTGGTGCAATATCACAAACTGTTGGCACACAGTTCAGTGGGACATTGGGGACACTAGGCACGACCACTTCAGGCCCATTACCAGCTACAGGAGGTGGATCTGGTGGTATAGGAGCTTGAGGACCTGGTAGATCTAGAGGATCTGGTGGATTAGGAGGGACATGACTTGGTGGATCTAGTGGATCTGGTGGTGGAGGAAACACTGGAGGAAATCAAGGTTCTGGATCAGGTGGAAAAGACCCTTAACCACCTCAGCGAGTGTTTTTTTGAAATGTCTTTGCATCTACCAGACTACAAAGGTGTTGAGGATGCTGCAGAGCATGTACACAAGTGTGAGCTGCTATGGCACAAAAGGGGATCACTACCCCAGAGTGGAAGGCAAGTCAGTTTGCAATGACATTGTAAGGATGCACACGCATAGTTGGTACCAAAGTATGACCCCCATCAAACAGTGGTGGATTACACCACACTGCGGAATGCCTTCTTGGCTGAATTTCATATCCCTGAGTTTGAACAGAAGAGCATTAGCACACTGAAGGAGATTCAACAAGGTATGGTAGAGAGTGTGTGGGAGTATGATGCATGTTTCAAGACTCTCTTATCAAAATTGTCTTATGATATTCATCCTTCTCAGCATGCTCAGTGGTTTGTTGGAGGGTTGATAACACCTTTTAGGAGAGAACTTTCACATAAGACTTTCACAGACCCACGCGAGGCCTTGGAGGCTTCCCTGCATGTTGAGGCTGTTGGAAGCATTGATACCAGTGTTAGCCCTTTTCTTGAGGCTCAGATTGCTGCAATGGCCAAGTAGTTGGAGAAAGCTATCTGTGAACTCAACGCATGAGACTCGCAGTGGTCTATGGTGCATGGATTGTGAGGTAGAGGGGCATACAAAGGACAATTTCCCTAGGAGATCGGTACATGCCATGACAGTGGACTGTGAGATCTGCCATGGAGATCATGATGCAAGTAGGTGCCCACTACTACAGCGCGTGATCCATAAAAATGTGTCTTGCTATTGCAATATTTTCACCTCTACTACTCATGACACCAAGGATTGTAGATTGATTGACCAGATACATGATGTCATTAATATTGGTGTGTGACCAGAACCAGCCTCACAAATAATTCCAAGGATGATGGTCATCACTAAGAATGGCATATGGATGGAGGGGCATGGAAGAGGTTTTAGAGGAGGATTTCATGGTCATGGTAACCATGGAGGGAGAAGTGAGTTCCCACATGGAACCTATTACAATTGTGGGTCTACAGAGCACTATAAGCATGAATGCCCTGATCTGTTACAATGCTCTTGGTGTGGAAAAAAACATAAGTATGAGGAGTGTCCAAAGATATTTGAACATATGAGCCAACAACACCAGAAAGAAAAAGGTGTCAGAATGGTAAGCATAAAGAAGGTTGATTCACAATGGATGCCAAGAGTGGCACATGAGTCAGAACTAGAGCCTGTACTAGTTACGATACGAGATGAGGCTACACGCGCAAGGGATATACCAAGGTAGAAACCACTGGTTACAAGAGAAGAGGTGGTGCATGGGAAGTATCTAGACCCTACTCATCAGAAGGAGGTGTATCAAGAGACCATGGATGTAATTCAAAGCCTACAAGGAGAGATCCAATGCCTGAAGGAGCAGTCAAGGCAGTTAGAGCAAAGGAAGAGTGTTTGAGGCTCCACAAAAGGATCTGGATGAGGTCAGGGAAGTATGCAAGATGTTAAGGCAAGAGAATATCATTCCTTTTCTAGGAGAATGGTTACGGGAAAAGGTACCATGTGCCAGAGTAGAGTACATGAAAGGTAGGTTCTGCATGCTAACCTTCCTCCCCACAACCTTGACTATGATAAGGAGATTACCTTGAATGTGGTTGTGGATGGATGGCTTCTGAGCAATATTTTGATTGACATGGGCATGGAAGTCAATGTCCTCACTCTAGATGCATGGCATCAAATGGGAAGGCCCCCATTACAGCCATCCTTGAATGTGTTGTATATGGATAACAAGACAAAGGCAATGCCCATTGGTGTCTTGAAGGATGTTGTTATCACTATCCAAGGGGAAAAGTTCACTGGAGACTTTGAAGTCTTGGCGCTAGCCGAGGTAGACAACTTTCTAGCATTACTTGGGCACCCCTAGTGTTATAAGAACAATGTTGACCTATGGTTCAACAAGGGGTACATAATTTTTGAAAACAAGGAAGAATGGGTTATCATCCCCTTAACCGATGGGAAGTCAGCACCCTATACTGAGCCCTTGGGAGAAGAATTTCTTGACAAGATCTATGTGTGCTCTATCAGGGACCCTGAGGTGATTCACCCTACAAAGGGAGTTATTCAATTTGAAGATGCTCAATCCATGAGTGATACAACTAGTGTGGCATGTGACAATTGGGTGCATGAGACTTATGAGTTAATTGGGTGACAATTAAGAGGCTTATTACAAGAGTGAAAAAGGCACAATTAGTCAAGCACCTGGGAGGGAAAGAAGTTACCAAGTTATTCTGGAGGAGCCAACCCTGATGATTTCTTACGAGAAATGGAGGCTCAGTGGAAAAATGAGATCGAAAGAAGAGGGATGCTTAGCTATAACTTGCTCAGGACCATAGTGCATTGGTGGGTGACACATCGTGATAGCCTTCTAGAGTGGCACAAAGTGAGAATTGCATTCTCTGTTAGGTTTTCCCGAAGCAATGCACCCACTATCATACAAGACTATCATGGGAAGGAACCCACCTCATTTCATGTCCAAGCATGTGAGAAAGCATGGATGGAAGGTGTGGAAGCCTTGCCACCTTCTTTATGGGTGCATAAGTTGTATTCCACCTTATAAGGTTGTGGCACGCACATGGTACATTCACTTAAGATGCATGCCATTAGAATAGGAAATTGGTAGGAGTTGACAGAACCTCCTTCAAGATTTCAAATATCGAAGTACTAAACCATTTGATGGATAAGGCATTGCAGGTTGTTAAGCACCAAATTTAGGAGACCATCCTAGAAGATAGAATATTGGAGTTATTGGGTGAACATTGTGTAGACACTAAAATTAGGTCACACTCCCCTTTGGTCCCTTGACAAATAAATACCTTCATCACATTCACCTAGCCATGGCCCCCTTCACCCCACTAATATTAATTTAATTAATTAATTAATTATCCTCATATCCTATATTTATATCTTATTTAGATAATATCCACATATACACCTCACCTAAACACCTCATCAAGCCAACTCACCCTAAGACCTATTCTTAGTAAGTTGCCATAACTAACTAAGACTTACCCAAACCCTAAAAATCAATGCCTATATTCCATCTAACCACATTCCCACATGCTTACAAGAAGCTTCCATTCTAATATGTGGGTTAACGACATGAGATACTAGAAAATCAAGGGGATCTACCTAGATTAGTAAACATAGGAAATCCCACCTTGACCAGTTACCCCTAACCATCGGTTAAGCCGAAACCATCGTCGGTCACCTTTTAACCCCCAAAACAACCTTATTTTCGAGGTTGGAAAACTTTGGCACATTCCTGAGAGATATCACATCTTTTTAGAACAAATTTCAGTGAGAACACACATGCAAGGAAGGAGATCAAGAATTTTCTACTTGCACAGGCATCCAACATTCACCCAACAACCATCCAGACACCACCCCAGCATAGATTTGATCCAACCAAGCAAAAAGGAATGCACATGCAGCCCATGCAGGAGCTTTCCTAATGTTTGGTGATCCTCTGAACAATTCAAACCTCTTACCAGCACCTTCATTCCTCACTCACAGACCCAGGACTAGATTCCAAGTAAGTAGAACATTTTACTCCTCTGGTTCATTCATTTCATCATTATATTTTCATCCTTTGTTCTCCTAGCCACCCATTGACCTCCTTTACTACTCACCCCTCCATATACCCATTAAAACCTCACCAAATCCCATCCAAACAGCCTAATACCTCATTCCAACCAACCAAAATCCTTTGTGCAATCATAAGGGAGATCTAAAGCTCATTTTGTGGCATTCGCAGTATTCCACAGTAACTGGCACTGGTTCTCCCCAACTAACGTCGGTCACCCTTAACCGGCATCAGTCTCTGTATTTACCAATACAGCCCAGAAAAGTGACCTACCCACCTATCCCCACATCACCCTTATTCACCTGTGACTTGCCTAATACCTCTATCAGACCTGCAGAGACCCAGAATTAGTTACTTGACCTTCAAATCTTATTTTAACCTAGCCTATTAGATTAGATATTTCTTATTGTGTTTTAAGTGAGATACCTAAATCATTTTAATTACAATAGGATTTACTTTATACCCGCATTAAATTGTTTTAAACAGTGGACTGACAGCCATCTAGGAAGTATCACAATTCCCAGATCTAGCACACACTAGGCAATTCACTGCATTTATTGTTTAACTCTTTCTGGTGGTCTTGCTTTCCATTACAGGTAGTTCCTCCCAGCCAAAAGGAAGCTCTCACGATCAGCTTGTGGATTCAGAAGTCATACACATGCAACAACCCATCAACCAACATTTCAACAGGTATTCCTCCTACGCCCATTACCCTATCTATTTCATCAATATTTCAAAGAAACGTCTAAGAATCAGGTGAAACATTTTGGCACACCCGGTGGGACCCATCCGGGGTTCCTTGCATTTTATTCATTCCTAGGAAAATTTGTGTGTTTGTTTCCCTTCTGAAAAAGCATACACATTAATTTTCTTCCTTGGTAACCTACTTTTTCTTTCTATTTGCTCTAAAAGAAACCTTTCTTTTGGTGTACTTAAAAAGAACCATTTCTTCTTGTTTTCTGCATTTTATTGAGAGAGCATCCCTCTTCCTCTTCATCTATTTGTGTCATCCAATTCATATTTTGATTTGGGCTTAAAATAATTGCATTGCATTCTGATTTATCGCATTAGCTCACATTAATTATGGGCAACCTATACACTGGAAGTCATTCCCAGCTGATGGTTGACAAACGAATCATAGAAAAATCACTAGAAAGCACATTTCTCTCTCTTTGAGTCTTGCCAAATTACACAAATTCAAAACAATCACATATTCTTAAACAACATCTTTCCTGGGAATACTATCAATGATCACACTGATCTGAGGATTGGCAGGTACTCCCCAACTCACTTTGCTCTGTCGAGTCATACTTCAGAGTGAAGCCCACCCCCACCATAACATACCTGAAACCTCACCTTTTAGATCTCCTTCTTCATAGGAAGCCATCCTCACCAAAAAATCTATTTCAATTCATGAGTCAGTCCTTAAATAGCATAAGCTAAATAAACATAATAGAAAAGTAACTCTTAGGATCACATTTTTCTTAGTGTTTCTGTAATGGCTTGTAGTTTTGAGGTGAGAGGTCACGTTCTTCATTATTTCTTGTTCATCCTTGCACACTCCTCATCATAGTTGGTGTATTCCGGCTTCACTGAGTGTGTCTAGACCATATTCTCATCATTCTCAAAATTCTAGGTTGATTCCACATCAAATTTTAATTCACAACCACTTTTTTTCATCACTATTTCAATTTCATAGTGACCAATGTCAATCTAGTCTTTTAGTTACCCTCTGACCGTCATCGGTTATACCCAACCGGATTCAGTTCTAGGTCATTTTTGTTAACCTACCCAAAAGGACATTTATTCATCTTCTTCACTTTTCAGAGTCCCTGTCACTACTATCATTCCTATTGACCTTGTAAATTGTCATCAGGCTTGGCATACCTGTCAGATTTGACCTTATACCTTGTTTTTCACTCACTGTCCATTTTCCACAATGACCCACTCAGTGGTTACCCCTAACCAGCGTCAGTTTATCCTTTCGGTTATCCTGTTTCACTTTCTAGCCAACATTTGGTACCTAATCCACTTTTTACCATCATTCACCTATTCCTTGCTTGTTTGTGTGTCATTTACAGAGAAGCATTAACCTAATCAGTACTTGTTCACATGGTGCTGACTTTAAGACAAGCAAGTGCACTCTATATTCCATGCCAGTTGTCAACCACTCCCACCTATCCTTCACCACATTCCATTTTATCACCCATTCATGGATCCTATCCAACCTATCACTATCACTACTAGAGATGAGGAGTTTGCATGACTCCTTGACCAAAACCTTTCCGCTTTACAGTTTTACCTTTCCCATTCGTCCACTCGAGATGCCTCAGGTCAATTGATATAAGGCATGCCCATATCTATCCCCTTGACTCTTGCTCCCACTCCTTTATCAGCCCCATTTAGGCTCATGTGCTACCCAATCTACCTTACCCCCAGTCATTTCATAGTTAGGTCCTATACCCGCTATGACTGACATCTGTTACCTCTGTTGCACCTACCACATCCACCATACCTATGACAACCACCCAAAACACAACCTCATCCACCCCTAACATGTCTCACATATACCGTAGCTACACTACCACCTCCGGTGTCGGTGACCCCTACCCCTTTTCAGAACATGGTCCTTTCCATTCCATCTAGTCATTAGCCCCCATTGCCACTAGGGTTACCACGACCCTTCCAGTTCCATATACATACTATCAACTAAATCCTGTTTCATCTATTATTCACTCTAGGTACATACCCCCTATTTCACTGCCTTCTATGAACCACCTAGGTTTAGTTAGAAAATTATGGAATAATATTATTTTTTTTAAGGTGTTAGGAGTTGACAACCAAAGTCTCAAAGACAAATAAATTCAACTGATAACCTTTCCCATTATAATGATTACTGATTTCACATTATAAAGCAATAAAGGTAATAGGTCCACACCTAGCTCAAATCTCTCTAAGGATTAATTTAATTACTGATTTCATTGACATTTTAGCTAAAGATTTCCTTATTAAATTTTAGGGTTAAGGGACCCAAAACAATTAAATACCCAAGGTATTTAATTTCCACCAGATCAAAGACATGAGCAGGATTAAATTACAGTGAGGAAAATAACACATAAGTAAAGTCAACAGCGCAAGGTCTCACTTACCCACTCCCAGAACTTGATTAGGAGTGTCTACAACCAGGTTGCTAGGCAACATCTACCACTAACAGGTTCCGGAACAACTCAAATCCACAAGAACAAACTTCTCTTTTATTAACAATTCTCAGAGGTCACAAGGTCCAAAACTTAGGGCTAGAAGTTTCAGTTAGGTTCAGGGAGCAATTTTACTCCCATACCCACTCTCTAACAGGCTCAGAGTTTCAACTAGATTTTTCTCATACTTAACACTTCCAAAATTTCCCTAAACCATTCCCAATGGATAGGAAATTTTCTCACCTTTCCGGTGATATAAAGAAGTCCTCCTAACTCCTCCAGAAACTCAAGATATGAGCAAGCGGAGTCTAGGGGTCAAATTTTCCCCTAGGGGGACACGTGTCAAGAGGAGGGGAAATCCCCTTTGGCGGGTTGGCGGGTCGTGGGGCGGCTCTAGAAACTTTTCCATTGCACGGGAGAAATTTCCCAATTGCACCCACACCTCCATGCAAGTCCTCCAGGGACACATGGCGGCCTCAAAGTCGTCACCGGCAACAAGGGAAGGAAGGGCGGGGCGATGGGAGAGTTTGGGGCATTTCACCCGATGGGAGAAAAGCCAATTTGGCTTCCACATACCTGCAGGTCTACCAGGGACATGTGGCACACCAAAAATCACCATGGGGAGAAGAGAGGAGGGGGCAGAGCGGCGGGTGATTTATTGCTTTGCGCCCGATGGAGGAACAGAGAAGAAAAAGGATGCGTGGGTCCATGCACCCGCGGAAGGACAAGGTCCGAGGGGAAGGCGGAGAAGCGGGCCGCGGGAGAAATTTAGCAAATTTTCCCAAGGCCAAAACAAACAACCCAAGGAAGAAGAAGGGTCCGCCCTCCCGCCTCCACCCCAAAGTGCCACGTGGCACGCTCTCATTGGCCGCGGGCCGGCGGGGCCAAAATGAGAATTTTTCCCAAAAATTTCAAAAAACTCTAAGGGCAAAGAAAGTGCCGTGCCTCCGCTGCTGCCTCATGAGCACACATGGCAGCCTCTGATTGGCTGCAGGCCGCCGGAGGAAAAGGTAAAATTTTTTCCCGAGCCCAAAATTTTTGAAATTTTTCCTAAGGATTTTTAAATGGGAAATTTTCGGGCCGCGGGCCCGCCAGGGAAAATTTTCCCAAATTTTCCCGCCAAGGCCCAAAAACTTCAAAGTGTCATAACTTTTGCTAGGAAGCTCAGTTTTGGGAAAACGAGGACTTTTTGGAAAGCTCTCAATGCCCTCTTTGCATAGGAAACATCAATTTTATATTTTGATAAGTTTTAAGGGGTCAATTTTACAAAAAGGATCTGCAGGCTTTTAATTAGCCAACTGGCAAGTTTCCAACTTTCAATTTTGATTAAATTAGATCTCCTCCTTCACTCAACATGTCAAACAGACATGGGGGATTGGTCTAGGGAGAGTTTAGAGTGTTTTAGGAAAGTCAATTTTGTTCAATTGATTCCAATTTGGAATTTTGTCCAACAATTGACAGAAAACGGTTGAGGAAGAGATTGAGCTCGAATTTGCAATGGTTCGAGTTACTCTCTTAAATCTTCTTGTCAATTTGAGTTCATTACTAGTATATCATGTTGGATTTTAAGGTTTCCAAGTTGATTGTTAAATGCTGGTCCAAACTATGCATTTTATTTAGATTTACCAGTTTTAAAAGTCACAATGCCAGTGATCAAATTTTTTAAAGGATCTATTTGTCAATTTTATCATTTAAGTGTGGCATATAGTTTCTAAACTATTCCAATGCATATAGTTGTTTCTAAACAAATATTTTCCAAGTTAAATTGTAACATCTGATGTCCAAATTTAATATCTTTCAAAGGAGACAATGCAATATAATTCTTACACACGCATTTCTTCTTTTTCCATTTTTTTCTTTTAAACAAGATTCCAATCCCAATTTGATATTTCCAATTTTACCACAACAATGCAAATGAGAACTGAACTTGCAATTCTTATTGACTTTAATTAAACAACTTTACATATTTCAATGTTGGGAACCAATAACAATCATTTAATTTATTTCTTTCCAATGTACAGAGCAGAATGTAAGTGTCTTTCACATTTCAAAAATATAACTTCATAATCAATTTACATACATCTTTCTTCACAAAATGCATATTACAATTTCATCCACATCACGTGGGAAAGGATTACAAATGAATGTGTTTTCACAAGGGACTGGTCAAACTGTATTTTTCCATTGCTCCAGGACAACAACATGCACATTTTCTCTTTCTCCAAGTTGATCACAACAAAAGAGGGGGAAAGGCAACGCTCTCCACCCAACCAAGACATCCAATGAAAGGAGAAGCCTTCCTTCATCATTGGCCCCCGAGCCCCAACCAAGATACAATAGAAGGTGCAATTCAACCATGGCAACAACTGGCTTCCACACACAACAGTCTTTCACATACACATTTTTTTTTAAAACACAATGCAACACCAAAAGCAAACAGTAGTTCACAACTGCATTTAAAACATATCAAAATAGAACTCAAGCTTGATCTTGCAAGCCAAAGGAGCAAGGACTATGGGGGAAGCTACTTATGCCTCCCAATTGGGAATTGGGCATCCACCTATAATCATACCGCTAATATAACATATCATATCCCATAAATATTATACCTCCCAACCCCTCCTTATGCCCCCCCCCAAAGTTTCTCCCTTATGCCCACCCCCGCAAGAGTAAAAAATGCAAGCAGTATTTCTTTTCCATGGAGGATCCCAAACCCAAAACTCCCTCCACAAAATTCTGATGCCCATGGCATTTCCCTTATGCCCCCCCACAAAAATTCCCCATAGCCTTCTCCTACACCATTCCTAAGGCAGTCTACCCAACCAGCCAACAAATAAAACAATGCATGCACCATACACACAACACAATAAGAAAATAACAGCAATAAGGAAGAGATAAACTCCTACCTCTCCATGGAAGGATTTTCTCCACACAACAAGCTTTGAATGTCAAAAACACAGTCCCAAAACAGCAGTGCCAAAGTATCAAATGCTCTCCAATTTCCTCCAAATCAACAAGAGCTCTAATCACAGAAAAAAATGTGCCCAAGGATGCATGCAAAACACAGTCCAAAACAGAAAGCTCCCAAGCATGCAAAGCTATCTCCAAAACTTCCTTCAAAAAACCAGAGCTCCCACAAGAAAATGCGCCCCAAGGAAGAATGCAAAAAGGTTCAACAACCCAAAACAAGAAGAGAGTTTGAATTAAATAGAAGAGGGAGAGAAGAGGATGATGTGGATCCATGTAGGATGCCACATCACACATCCTCAAATTCAAACACAAAAGACAAAATTCCATTCTCCCAAGCACAATAAATGAAATGACAAATTAACTTACACACTCCAAAAGAGCCCACACCTCAAGGGACAACTATTTAATAAAATGTAAGAGAGTGCAATCCAAAACAAGCAACATGATGAATAAAATGCATTTAAAAGTCACAAATCACATCTCCATCCATAAGTATGGTTGGTAACATAAATTTAGAGGCATGGGACAAGTTTTACTTGTCCCACAAGTCTCCAAAAACAGCCCCCAAGGTCAAATTCGAATTTCCATGGAGGTGGAGTATTTCATACTCCAAATCTGACTTACACAAGCTCTTACAAAATTAAATACAACAGCCATCAACTCTTATAATTACTTCCCATATCCCAATTTGATTTATTTAAAGTTTAACTATATGATTCCCACATTAATCCATCACAATTTTAATTAATTTAAAGGAAAGGAACACATTACTTAATAAAATACATACAACAATAATAAAAGGAAACACATTAATAAATTACACAAACCCATGGTCACATGTAAAGATAATCCCCCCATGGGAATCCCTAACAAAATACAACACACACACAAAACAAGTTGCCATGGTGACCGTGTTGAATTCACCCAGAATTCCATTTTGGTTGGTCTCCGATCCCCCGATGTTTTGTTGTGATATTTTTAAACCTGCAAAACACAAATACCTCCTTCGGCCTCGTGGCCATATCAGAACATCCAAAATGAATATATAATATAATCACGAAATCATCTATACATATGAATCACAACAGTCATCAAGGCAATCAATGAAATCATTTACAATTTATATCGACAACTATGTCATCATCAAATAATTTTCCTTTTCTAGGTTTATTCATAATCTCCAAAATCACATGTCTGAATAACTTCCATTAAACATCCATGCCAATAGTATATCATCATCCACATATGAGTGTCTCTAATAATCACCATGCATTATATATAATCAGATTCAACAATAATCCAGGATCTGACATCTAACACCATACTAAATCAAACTATTAAAATATCTGTCATAGTCTACAGTATCAAGATCAGTAATAAAAGGTGCCAAAGGAAAGCTCTTCACACAAGGCTTGTGCTAGACATATCTTACCAACCCTATAGGTTCAAACTTTCTGAACATTTGATGAAGCATTCACCATGGCACGAAAGCTAGAGATTCGGGCCATCGAAGCGAAGAAAATCCAATTATGCAGTAAGAATTTAGCATTCAAGTCGAATGATACCTCTTCTTCTTCCAAACCGTAGAACAATTATTCAAAGGCCAAGGGCACCGCTAACGCAGTGGTACTCAAAGCCGGTCCATCTCATCCATCAAATCAGGCTACCCCCTCATCTAATCTCTCACCCATCCAAACTTTTCAATTCAGATGAGAACAATGGAAATACACCCCAATTGGGGAGCCTTACTCTTCTGTCTTAGAAAAGCTCATCAAAGCTGGGGCCATCACCCTTCCACCTATAAAACCACACACTGGTTTTGACCCTGCTCACCCCATGCCCACATGGTATAAAGAACACGACTTCTATAACTATCATCGAGTAAAGGGTCATAGTGACAGAAATTGCATCACTTTCAAAAATATTGTCCAAGAAATGCTCGAGAAAGGTGAGTTAACCATGGATAATCCTAATGCACCTGCCAATCAAAACCTACATATCTTCAAGAAACCATTTCCCAATCATGCCCCTTCGTCTGATCAAACCAGTGAGACCTCAACTCATGATAGCCATACCCGCGAGGTCCATGCTATTTTTAGTGATGCACCTGTTGCTTCCCAATTACCCCATATTCCTTCCATAGAGGAGATTCTAGCCCGAAATCCTCCTTCTACATTGGAACCTACCTCACCTATTCCTCCACCCATAGAGGAACACCTTTCACCTCCTTCCTCACCTATGGAGGAGCCTTCCACTAACATCGAGACCATTTCACCTTTGGCTTCTCCACCTAGAGAACCGACACCCACAATACTTCTTCACTCCATGGAGGATACTTGTTTACCTCCTCCACCCACAGAGGAGCACCCATCATCTCCTCCACCTATAGAGGAGCACCCATCATCTCCTCCACCTATCACAGACCCAATTGAGATACCTTTGCCTCTTGGTGAGCATTCTCCATCAGCTACCCAAGATCCTGCAGACCTACTTTCAGCTCTCTTACCCACGGAAGCTGAAGCTAGCCAATTCCCCATCTCTAAGACACATTTTATGGGAATTTCCATTAGGTCCTCATCAACATCACCTACAGACATGTCATTCTCATGTTTGGTTGATCGCCTAGATTATGTGGATAGAGCCTTATTGTGGGGGCGTCTTCTACTTCCTGCCTCAACACAAATGCAGATGTCACTTGCTGATACTTCCACTATCTGCCCAAAAATATTTTGACCAATCGAACCGAACACAACCACCTCTATCACAACTTCTTCTATGACACCCATCATAGCTCAACACATACCCTTACCCATAATCCAACCTACATCTAAATCCAAACCCACACCTACATCATCTTCCTCGACTAAACCTATTACTACCTTAGGGGTCACCCCAACCACCAGCCTTACTCATCCACCTATCAAACTGGATTTAGCTACATCCTCCAAAGTCAACACCACACCTACTCCAGCACCCAAACAGAAGAACCAAACCCATAGAACTCATACCCTAGCTACGCCAACAATCACACCTGCACCTGTCCCATCCGTCTTAGGACCTCAGCTTCCCAACACATGGTTAAGAAACCTCCACCCATCAATAAACCAAAAACACAACAGCCCACTCCTTCCTCGCAAACCTCTAACCTACCCAAGGCACTGACATGACTTACACCCGCACCTGCAGCATCTTTACCACCCATACCTCCAATACCCTCAGCAACTTCTTCACTACCCACTACACTTCAGTCTTTGTCCCTCACACCCCCTGCATGACCCACATCATCTACCTTCACAGCACCTCCGTTATCCCCATGGGTAACTCACCCTCTTCCCCCATCTACTTTTCCTTCTAGATCTCATACACCCATATCACCTTTACCCAAGAAGGTGCAACCCAAAGACAAAAATCCGCTACCCTCCAATAAGGTAGTCAAAACAACCATACACCCTCCTACCCATTCATCTACCATACCCCTACCCAAAAAACACGACCAACACCCAAGACCACTCCAGCACCCAAAACCATAGCTCAACCCACTCCCCCTCCTGCAAGGACCATTCCTCAACAATCAGCCACACCTACACCCAAACCCACTTTCACTTCCCATTGCGACCCACTAGCAGGGTCCTATGCCAAAATATTAACCAACCTCCTTGAGACTTCTGTCATCACATTACCACCACTCAGACCTTATGACCCCCTCAAACCCAAGCCAAAAGGGTTTGATGACACTAAAATTTGTGCCTACCATCATGTGTCCAGGGCACGATGTGGAGAACTGCAAGGCTTTGAAAACCATCCTTATCTAGTTGTGTCCTCCAGAAGCCAACTTTGACGATGACGACCTTCTCGATGAGGACCCTGCTTCACTGACACCCATTCCCATAGTCCTTCCCTCACTGCCCACTCAACAACATGACCGCCACCCCCACAGCTCCTAGAGCCACCTCCAAGATTCAAAATTAACATGGTTCACATCAGAGAACTTGCCACACCATCACCTAAATGTCATTGCACTCCAGTCACCTCAGAAGGATTTTCTCCTCCAGTAGGTTTTTTCCCCTCATGTTGTTACACTACCCACCCTACATCTTCTCCATTTTCCAACTCCCCTCAGATCAACATGATCCACGTTACTACCCATGCTCAGAAGGATAAAGGTAAAGAAAAGGCAACTGACTCACCAACCAATCCTATACCCAACATACCATCTACACCCACACCTAAGATTACTATCCGTGGACCCACATACCCTATTTCTAATGGGGTCACACATCGCACCATGCTCAAACAATTACACCAATCTCCCCTCAAAATGTCCTTATATGACCTCATCCAAACCTCAGAATCCCATCGTCAGGTTCGTATGGAGGTTCTTCAATCTATTGAGGTTTTACCCAATGACCCTACACCCGTAGCCTCCATTATCACACCCCATCATGTAGCCTCTCTCACCAAATTACCACCTTTATCCACACCTCACCCTACTCACCAAATAGCCTCCCTTAGCTTCTCAGAGGAAGAGATCACACCACACCAAAATGATGACCCAGACCCAGCCCTCTTCATCTCTGTCCACATCGATGATATACGTGTACGACATGTGTAATGATTGATGGGGGTGCTAGCATTAACATCATTTCATCCCATGCATTCACTCAAATGCGCATACCTGACAATTACATGCATAAACATCCTGTCATGTTGCATTCATTCAATGACGCTATCACCTCTACACTAGGCACCATCATCCTCCACATTCACGTGGGCCCCCACACTATTCTAGAGCTATTTTACATCTTGGAGGGGGAATTTCAATATAACCTGTTGCTTGGCAGACCCTGGATTCATGTCATGGGTTGCGTTCCTTCCACTTTGCATCATTGTGTAAAGTTTGAGCATGAAGGACACACCTATACTATTCCAGCTGATCCATCACCTTTTAAAACATGCAACATGCTTTACCGACCTAATGACATGCTCATACCCATTAAGGTGTCTACCTCCACGACCCCTACCACTTCACCTACACCTCCGCTTACCAGTACAGTCGCCACCTCCACCGCACATGCCTCTTCCACTCCTACCACCACCACAACCTCCACGGCCAACCCATCAGTCTCCCAATCCATTAACTCCACCTCCGCATCGACCTCTGACACATCATCTATTCCCACTACCCACATACCAACCACCGATCCCTTGGAAGGTGTTTTTCAACGCCTCACTCTGGGGGAATACCGCCTATATAGTGTCAACACATTCCTTACTCCACAAGAGTATGGAAGTCTTCACCAACACCCTCGCTATGATCACCACATAGGAGAATGCCTCCTTTATGGTCCTCCTCATCTTCATACCAGTCTCACCTATGGGGGACTTGATACTACCACTTACACACCCGAACCACCATCACAAACCCACCCATTTTCCACTGACTTCCAGTCTCTCACCAATCACCATTTTTCCCACACCTTCTTGCACCGATGTGCATGGAAGGGTTTTGGTTTTGGATTTTATGAGCAAGGTTGCCATACCATTATTCCATGTACCACCCACAAACATAACGACCATAGTGGTATCAGCTTTCCTGAACCACCTACCAAACAGGCCCACATTGAACTCATCAAGGACATCAACCCTTCTCCACCTTCTTCACCCGCTCCACCTTCATCACCACCTTCACCGATGGAGTCGATGGATCCAGAATCTATCCCTCCTAACTTTTTTTTTCATAAACACCATTTCCTTGGGGCCTTTGACTTATCAACGCGAGGGTGAGGCTCCTTCCTCTCTTCCCTTCCTGTATCCTGAAATGATCAATGATGATACACCTTCAATTAACATCGTTGAATGTCAAGATGATGAATCTATACTCACCTACCTTGGTGCAGAAGACTCATATATTCATCGGTCATTACCCTCTGAGATGCAAACCATGTTGAATGAATCGACTATCGAAATCAACATTCATACTCAGGATGACCCGCACATCCTAAAGATCGGTCAATCTTTAGATGCTGTTGAACAGGAAGCCATCACTTCTTTTCTCAAAGATCATAACCATGCTTTTGCTTGGTCTTATGCAGACATGCCCGGTATTGACCCCACCATAGTGGTCCACAATATCGTAACCATTCCCGATGCCAAACCCATCAAACAAAAGCTGAGGAAAATGCACCCTCGCATTGCCCTTCTCGTCAAAGAATAACTTCAGCACCTTCTTTCCATTTCCTTCATATTACCCATTGATTATCCTCGTTGGATTTCTAACATTGTCCCTGTCACTAAGGTGACAGGGGGACTCCGCATTTGCATGGACTTCCATGACCTCAACCTAGCCTACCCAAAAGATGACTTCCCCTTACCCGGTATTGACCAACTGGTTGACCTTACCACTGGTCACGAGATGCTATCACTCATGGATGGCTTCTCGGGTTATAACCAAATCCTGCTTGCCCCAGAGGATCAACACAAAACCACATTCATCACCCCTTGGGGGACCTTCTGCTACCGAGTCATGCCTTTTGGCCTTAAAAATGCTAGTGCCACATATCAGTGGGCTATGACTTACATCTTCCATGATATCATGCATCATATATTGGAAGATTACGTGGATGATCTCCTGGCCAAATCTAAATGCCACTCCGAGCACCTTGCCATCCTCAAAACCATTTTTGACCATCTCATTAAATATTGTGTTCACCTTCAGCCTAAGAAGTGCATCTTCATGGTCCTCTCAGGAAAACTCCTGGGCTTTATCATTTCCCTACATGGTATAGAAGTTGACCCTGCTAAAGTCAAGGCCATTCTCGAAATGCCTCCACCTACTAACCTTAGACAACTCCGTAGCCTGCAAGGTAAAGTTGTAGTCTATTCACCATTTCATTTCACAATTATCTGATCGGTGTCAACCATTTCATCATCTGCTCAAGAAGGATGTCTCCTTTAAATGGGATGATGACTACCACAAAGCTTTTGAGGCCCTAAAACAATACCTTCTCCAACCACCCGTACTCATTCCACCTAAAGATGATCAACCTTTCTACCTATACATCTCAGCTACTGATCACTCCTTGGGAGCCATGCTCGCTCATCGTGATGAACAACACAGGGAGCAGGTGGTTTATTACATAAGCCATACTCTTTTGGACTATGAAACCCGATACACCCATCCCAAAAAACTTTTCTTAGCCTTAGTTTTCATTGCCACCAAACTCCGCCATTACCTACTCAACCACAAAACCTATGTTGTGACCAACACCGACCCCTTACACTTCATGTATGCCAAACCTTATCAAAATCAGCGTGCCACACACTGGCTTATGCTTTTAGCTGACCTCGACCTCAAATTCATTCATCAAAAGTCCATCAAGGGCCAAGCTATCACCGACCAATTGGCCAACGCACCTATTACCGGGGATCAACCCTCTAATTTTGACTTTCCAGATGAGTCAATTGCTACCCTTTCCTTGGACGAACCCACCTTATCAAATGACACTCTTCTTCGATGGTTCCAAGTGTCAGCGTGGGGGTGGGGCTGGTATTATCCTCATTCCACTTGATGGTGAACCCATGCCTTTGTCTTTAAAACTAGATTTTAAATGTACAAACAATATTGCCGAATACGAAGCACTCGTATTAGGTCTCCAAGCCACCTATGCCCTAGATGTCAAATCAATCAACATCTTTGGTGATTCTCAATTGGTCATAAACCAAGTCAATGGTATATACCAATGTCGTAACGAGATACTTCAAAAGTATAAACATCATGTAGACATACTTTTGACCACCTTTGACCATTACGCCCTGCAAACCATCCCTCGTTCAACCAACAAATTTGTAGACACCATGGCCTGCTTGGCTTCTCAAATACCCGCTTCACCCACCGATTCTAAAATCTTTGTCACCATACAATGACTCCAATCACCCTCTTACTTACCTCACAATGTTTACCTCCATTGGAACCATCACCCCTGACCCGAGTGACCTTTGGTATAAACAATACTCTGACTATCTTTCTCTCTCCATCTTACCCCCTGATCTCACCCGTAATGGACAACGTGCCTTCCTTAAAAAGGTCTCTCATTATGTCATCATGGGGGGCCTCCTCTATAAGCACAGATTTGATGGTATTCTCTTACGATGCCTCACAAGTTCTGAAATTCCTTATACCATTAAGGAAGTTCATGATGGCATATGTGGAGGTCACTTCAGTGGCCTTGTTGTGGCTAAGCGTATTCTTCACCTAGGCTATTACTGGCCGACCCTTAACCATGATTGTTGTGACTATGTCAAATGTTGTGTAAAATTCCAACAACATGCCAACCTTCATCATACACCCAGTCACGCCTTACAGGTCACCCGTGACCTTTGGCCCTTCTCTCAATGGGGTTTGGATCTTGTCAGAGAGATCAACCCCCATTCTTCCCAATGACATCAATGGATCATCACTGCTACCGAATACTACACAAAATGGGTGGAAGCCATACCACTCATCTCCATGAAAGCTGAGAAAATATGTGAGTTCATCAATCATCACATCATTTGTTCACTTTGGTGTTCCTCATCACCTCATCACTGACAATGGAAAACAATTCAAAAACAAAACATTACAAAAACTTTGTGACGCCTTCGGCATTCAGCTAAGTTTCTCATCACCTTATTACCCACAAACCAATGGCCAAGCCAAATCCACTAACAAAACCCTAAACAAAATTCTCATGAAAGTGGTTAACGATACTGGGAAGGATTGGCATACGCACATTCCTTTTTCCCTATGGGCATACCACACTAGTATTCACACTTCCACTGCCGCCACACCATTTTCTCTGGTCTACGGTACAGAGGTTGTTCTACCTCTCGAAGTCTAGATTCCCTCACTCCACATTTCTCTCCATGACATGCTCAATGATGATGACTTTCATCAAGACCATTTAGCACAACTTGAGTTATTAGATGAACGTCATCTTAACGCTCTTGATCACCTTCAAGTTTACCAAAAACGTATCAAACATGCCTACGACAAACATGTCCATGAACGAACCTTCCAAGTCAGTGACCTTGTCCTGAAAGAAAATCAACATGTAACCAAAGCAGAAAAAAGTAAACGGGGAAAATTTTCTCCTAATTGGCTTGGACCATACATCGTGACTCATACTTATGGATCAGGTGCTTATCGTTTATCTTCACTCGATGGTAAACCCAAACCTGAACCCCTTAATGCCTTGCATCTTCGACCATTCTATTGTTGACTTTTAGTCCTACCTCACCTTTTTCCTCTTTCCATGCTCATCCCTTGAGCACTATCCACTTCATACACCTCACCAACAATTAAACAAGAATCATGTGAGTACCTATCACTTGTCATCTTCTCTTGAATATGTGTACCACGGCACTGCACATAGCATGATTCTCATGGATACTTTTCATCTACCTTTAGATGAGATCCCATGGTCATTTCACCCTACTTTTTGAACAAGAATCCTATTCTTCACCTTGGTCTTGTCCATGACTTCAAAGCCCTCACATGGGACCCAACTCCTTGAGTCAAACTTCTAACAAAAAGATGACTCCCTCAAAAGGACATCTTCCTCTCAGCAATCGCTACTATAAATAGACTGCTCCCTCAAAGGACAACAATGTAAAGCTAAAAAAAATAAAAAAGTGGAAGCTTCCCGCATCGATCAGCTTCACGAAGACCTTAAGGAGTTAAATTCCTCATCCCATATAGACTTCCCACATCGATCAGTCTATCTCAAATACAAGTCAAAATAGAAAAAATTTTGAAGTCATGGACTTGCCCATTGTGACCTCAGATCTCTTTCCCAAAGAGCATGCCACCTCATACCATATAAAAAATTAACCACCTTTCACCCTCTCACCATTCCCACTCCCATTTCCTACCGCCTCAAGGGACCTCTTGGAAACCAAGACATTTGGTGATCATGTGACTACTTTTCACCTTAGAACAATCAATCATGCAATGTCTTTAGGGTCTTACGTTCATCACCTCCTCCAAGGTGTGATCTACTCGGTATGATACTAACCAATCATGTGGCTTTCTTGCCTTCTCTTATCTTTTAATCATCTTTATTTACGTTTTGATTACCTTATACAGGACTTGGTCCTCGACACTTACCTTTGGGGTAATCTTCTTCTTTTTCCACAATCAACATCACCTATATCACTTTACCTATAACCCACCCACACCTAACAGACCTAAACCCACAACATGCCTAAAACCTACTAACTCATTTTCATACCTCATCATATTCTTCCCTAGCTTATGGGAGAACTACATCGGCCTGAGGTCCCTTTTCACTTGGACTATGTAGGTAGCACTCCGAGGGCATGGGGCCCTTGGAGGTTAGCTCAGCCACTCTCTACCCTAACCAATCCATCTTTCATCTTCCTAAAATACATTCTACCCCACTTAGTTTCCTTTTTATATCAAAAATTGGAAATTAAACCACATACATAACAAGTTGCTTAACATTTTAATCCTCATCACAACATACATTTATTATGACTACCATTTCTCTACCATCATCATGCATATATTATAAACATCTCACACATGACCCATATTATCATTCATTGCACAAAATAATGAATCACAACTTCAACTACCCATTAAACAAAAATCAACCTGACTCATTAAACCTGACTCACCATGCCTAAACAAACCTGACTCAACCATGCCTAAACCAACCTGACTCACCATGCCTAAACCAACCTGACTCAATCCATGCCTAAACCAACTCACTCACCATGCCTAAACCAAACCTGACTCAATCCATGCCTAAATAAACCTGACTCTATCCATACCTAAACCAAACCTGACTCAATCCATGCCTATGACCTGACCTGACTCCATGCCTAACCAACTCACCTATCACCTAATTTCCATCCATATCACAACAACAAATCAAAAGTCTCATCAAAACACCAACAAATCAAGCATCTCATGTATCTCATCATATAAATAAATATGTGTCTCTCAATACAATGTACATGGATATCCAATCATGTCCATCATCTCAAAATCATCGACACGCAGGCCGATACTCAATACAAAATGTCATCGGCACGCAGGCCGGTATCATATACAATAAAATAATAAACCAATACAAAATCTCTTCGGCACGTAGGCCGGTATATGCTCAAAATATACAAAAACTCTCATACATCCTCACTATCTTTGGCACGCAGGCCGGTATATATCAAAAAATGACTACAATACATCAAAAATCAGGAGCCATATATTAGGCATCTCGGTGCATATCCTCCATATCTGTATCTCCTATACCCTCTACCTCCTCGGCCACTATCTGGCGACCGGCTAACATCTCCCCACCCATAAGAGGTGGTGGTTGGGTCCCTACTAATGCCTCACCTGGAGCTGGTCTCCATGAGCTGGTGGCCTCTCCATGATCTGGCCTCAGAGCTCGATGGCCCCCTGTGCTCTCTACATTGTGAGTGTGGGATCTAGTCCTCTCACTCGAGGCCTGTTGTGCCCGGTACTCTCCATAGGATAGAAAGTCTATCCCAGCCACCATCAGCTGGTCCTGGTAGTATCTGGCCTCACCTAGGGCATCCCATAACCTAGATATAGGCACGGTCTGTGGTGGTCCCATAGGCCTCGGCCCCTGTACCTATCCTGCGGGACCCTGTCCCACTCCTGCCTGTGAACTGGGACCCTATCCCGGTGCCTGTGGTGGTGCCCTCTACCCCTGTGCCTATATCTGGGCCTGTAAGGCCCCAATCTATGCCTGAGCTGTGGCCAACTAGCCCTGTAACCCTGTCACCTGTGCCTGTAAGGCCGCCACCTGACCATCATCCTCATCTCCATCTCCATCCCCACCCCCAGCCATCTGGGCCTGCAGACTGGCCACCTGTACATGTAGCTCTGCTACCTCTGCCTCTGAGCTCACAAGCTGTGTCTGCACCATACCCAACTGGGTAATCAGAGTAGCCACCTACCCCTGTAGGGCATCTCTCTGCACCATGATGGTGGCTAGATCTGGCTGCCCCGGTCTGGGTGGTATGGCTCATAAATGAGCCACCCACCACTGTCTATACCTGTCTGTGACCCCGACATCATCAATCCACCGGTCCACTACCTGCTCCTCCTACCCTGTGGGCACTGTCAGCTATGGTAGAGGTAAGGGCCTCTCCACATCATCTCTCCTATACTGTGGGAAGGGTGGAGGTATGTCCTATAATAGCCCAAACTACCACCTAACTCTGTCAACTGGGATCATCTCATGCTCCTTGACATGGTGACCCTATATCCATCTCAATAGCTGGAGCTCAACTAGCTCCTCATGCATATGCCTATATGAGGGGAATCCCACATATGGCCTCCATATGATGTCCACTCCAGACAACCCCTCCAATAAACACCAGAAATAGGCCACATCATGTGTGGGCCTGTCTGATCTCCACTCTCCAATAGTAGGCACCCATCACCTATACCCCACCCACACCAATCTCGGTGGAAATGCATCTACTCGGGGCATCCCTACTGGCCACACACAAACTATGTGCTCATAAGCCCAACAATGAAGTAAAAAGGTACAACACAGGCTGAACCTGCGCAGCCACCCATATGCCCATAACTCCCTGTATAGCTACACCAGGAATGCTGGCACCCAGGAAAAGTGGGTCTGATCTATCATCATGTCATGGAGTACCCCCATCAATGATCAGGGAAAATGTACCACCCTCTGCATCTGGCAGTGCAAAGCAGCACACTGCCTCCATCAATAGAACTACTAGCCTCATCTCCTCCAGATGGGCTAGGTACATCTCTCCATAGTGAATGCTGGCACTATGGAATGTCAGCTCGGCCATCCCCTCTCCAAACACCATCAGCATCAGCTCCTCTGAGGCCTCAGAGGAGATAGAGTAGACCTGTGTACCCAATATGGGTAGCCATAGAATCCTGAACACATCCTCCAGGGTGACAGTGATCTCACCCATCGGCAGGTGGAACGTGTTGGTCACGGAATCCCATCTATCGATGAGCACGACCATCAAACTAGGCTACCAGACTACATGCCGATAGCGTCAGACCCCACTCAAGCCCACCGCCTCCACATGTTGTAGCTCCTCAGGGGTCACTGCACCACAACTATCACGAGCAGGGGTGGAACCCTGTCCCACATGCATAGCTGATCTCTCCCCTACATCCAATACAAACAACACATTAATCTACATTTATCACACCCATACTTGCCCCCTATCATTTTCCAACACCCTATTTTACCCCTACCCATCTCAATCACCCAACCTGTGGCACTTTTGACCCCTTGCTCTCCAAAACCTAACCAGTGCCGGTTCTCTCTAACCGACCCCAGTCACCCCTAAACCGGCATCGGTCACCTATTTCATGACCGATACCGGTTTAACCCTACCGACGCTGGCTCAAACCTGACCGACGCCGGTCACTGTCACGGTGAAAACCCACGACCCCCAAACCCCCCTTTCTCAAAAACTTCCCACCCTGACCCTTTTACCCACCTAAAATCACCTACACCTCCCCTTACACCTCATCCCCTCCCCTCCTCTCCCACTTATCTCTCTCCCCATTCCTATTTTACCCACTTTACCCTCCCATTTCCAAATTTTTTTTTTTCCCCCACCCAAAACAAAAACCAAAAAACCAATTTGCAAATCACCTAATCTATCTAACCAAATACAACTAGAGTTGGATGCTTACCTCATCATGCTGCCATCGTCATGGTGGCACATCTGGCCACTGCACCGGTGGCCCACCCGATCCCTCTCTGGCCTCTGCCATCACCAAATCTCCACCCACGTCTCCAACCAATCAAATCACACACACCGATCCTATGGACCCACCTCTCACCAACCAATCACCCACCATTCAGACCACCAACTCAACACTCCATTCCGTCTGGACACTTTTCCCTCTTTTCTCTCTCTTTTCATTTTCTCAATTCACTATATGAAAAATGAATAACAAAAAACATGGATTTTTTTTTTTTTATAACAAACCCGACCTAACCGACACCGGTTTAACCTTCACCGGCATTGGTCACATGCCCTACCTTACCATGGTCAGTTGCACTATACCAGGCCTCAGTTACCCCTGACTGGCATCGGTCACCCTCTCTTGCACAAAACCCAACATTTTACCCTATTACCCTACCTATCCCTCCTTTTTTTCCACACCTACCCTTTACCCTGACCATTTACCTCACCCAACCTTTACCCTGACTATTTACCTCACCCTCCTGACCTCATCATTTACTACCTACCTTTTTCCTCCTTTGGGGACTCATTATTTTACCCATACCTCAGCCTTACCCATGCCGTGACCTAGATATTTGGACCTGGACCATCGCTAGTGACCTTTGACCTCATGTGTTCGCTATACCTTGTGGCACTGTTACCTGTGTTGATTGACCTAATGACCTTACCTTGCCTATTGCCGTGACCATTTATCCTGACCCTACCTTTGGTGTACCAACATACCTAAACGTTCCTGCACCTAACCTACATTGTGTTTCCTGACCATATCCTATACCTTGGATACCGGAATCACTTCAACCTTGTTTGGATAAACCTATCGACCTTAGACAATGTAGAGTTTGCCTGCTCTTCAACCTAGTAGCATGCTGCAGTTTATACATGTGCGTGCATTTGACTGTTACTACCTTTGACCCTGACCCATTACCTAGATTACCTGAGTAGACCTTTAACCCTTTTTCCCCTGTTACCCACCTTCCTTTTCATCACATTTACCTTTTATCAAACCACTCACCGATTCTACCTTCTACCTCGTCAGTTCCTGGTTTGAGGGGGATCACCTTCACCCACACATGGGGCAACCACATCTTATTTTTGTTAGCGTCGCTTACCAATACAAGCTACGCAACAAAAAGGGGCAAAATGTAGACACTAAAATTAGGTCACACTCCCCTTTGGTCCCTCGACAAATAAATACCTTCATCACATTCACCTAGCCATGGCCCCCTTCACCCCACTAATATTAATTTAATTAATTTAATTAAATTAATTCATTATCCTCACCATATTTATTATTTAAATATCTTAATTTAGATAATGCCCACACTTACACCTCACCTAGACACCTCATCAAGCCAACTCACCCTAAGACCTATTCTTAGTAAGTTGCCATAACTAACTAAGACTTACCCAAACCCTAAAAATCAATGCCTACATTCCCTCTAACCACATTCCAACATACTTACAAGAAGCTTCCAACCTAATCTGCGGGTAAACGACATGAGATTCTAGAAAATCAAGGGGGTCTGCCTAGTTTACTAAACCTAGGAAATCCCACCTTGACCGATGCCGGTTACCCCTAACCATCACCGGTTAAGCCAGGAACCGTCGTCGGTCACCTTTTAATCCCCAAAACAACCTTATTTTCAAGGTTGGAAAACATTTGGCACATTCCTGAGAGATATCACATCTTTTGAGAACAAGTTTCAGCAAGAGAACACGCATGCAAGGAAGGAGATCAAGCATTTTCTCTTGCACAGGCATCCAACATTCACCCCAACACTCACCCAACACAGATTTGATCCAACCAAGAAAAAGGAATGCACATGCAGCCCATGCAGGAGCTTTCCAATGTTTGGTGATCCTCAACAACATTCAACCTCTTACCAGCACCTTCATTCATCACTCACAGGCACCCAGAACCATATTTCAAGTAAGTAGAACAGTTTACTCCTCTGGTTCATTCATTTCATCATTGTATTTCATCCTTTGTTCTCCTAGCCACCCATTGACCTCCATTAATACTCACCCCTCCATATACCCATTAAAACCTCACCAAATCCCATCCAAACAGCCTAATACCTCATTCTGGCCAACCAAGTCCTTTGTGTAATCATAAGGGAGATCCAAAGCTCATTCTGTGGCATTCCCAGTTTTCCACAGTAACCGGCACCGGTTCTCCCCAACCGGCATCGGTCACCCTTAACTGGCATCGGTCTCTGTATTTACCAATACAACCCAGAACAGTGACCTACCCACCTATTCCCACATCACCCTTAATCACCTGTGACCTGCCTGAGACCTCTGTCAGACCTGCAGAGAACCAGAACCAACTACTTGACCTTCGGATCTTATTTTAACCTAGCCTGTTAGATTAGATCTTTCTTATTGTGTTTTTAATGAGATACCTAAATCATTTCAATTACAATAGGATTTACTTCATTACCAACATTAAATTGTTTTAAATAGTGGACTGACAGCCATCTAGGAAGTATCACACTTCCTGGATCTAGCACACGCTAGGTAGTTCACTGCACATATTGTTTAACTCTTTCTGGTGGTCTTGTGTTCCATTTCAGGTAGTTCCTCCTAGCCAAAAGGAAGCTCTCATGATCAGCTGTGGATTCAGAAGTCATACGTGCACAACAACCCAACAACCAACATTTCAACAGGTATTCCTCCTACACCCATTACCCTATCTGTTTCATCAGTCATAGAAGGAGGTTTCGAAGGTCATTGATTTACTACATGAGTTTCAGGACTTATTTCCGTGTGGATACCATGAGCTTAAAGGAATTCACCTCTCCTTGGGAGAAATGAAAATCAAGTTAAAGGAGGGTGCACGCCCGATTCAGAAGAGGCCTTATCAAATGAATCTGAATTTTCATATCAAATTCAAGGAGGCGACAGACAAAATGATTGCTTTAGGCATCATTGAAGTTGTGGAGGAATCAGAATGGGTAAACCCTATGCTCATCAACATTCAAAAGGATGGAAGGATAAGGATCTGTGTTGACTATAAGGACTTACATGTTGTATGCGTAATTGAACCTTTTCTAACCCCTTTTACCGAGGAGATCTTGGAAGAAGTGGTCGGGCATGAAATCTATTCCTTCACGGATGGATTCTTAGGATACCATCAAATTAGAATTGCTAAAGAAGACAAAGAAAAGATAGCTTTCTCCACTGAATGGGGAATTTTTGCGTATACGGTCATGCCTTTTGGACTAAATAATGTGCTTGTTGTGTTTTTGAGCATAGTAGTCCAAGTATTTTAGGATATTATCCATAAAGTCCTTCAGGTCTACCTTGATGACTAGATGGTGTATGGACTAGTGAAATACCATTGTGACAATTTACAGTTGATGTTTGAAAGATGTTGGTAGTCATGCATATCCCTCAACATCAAGAAGTGTCTCTTTGCTACTCCATTTGGAACCCTGCTAAGGCACATCATAGGTAAGGAAGGCTTGTTGGTGGATCCCGCCAAGGTTGTCATTATTGTGAGATTTGGGGAGCCTGCCAGCCAGAGCATAGTGCATGGATTCCTTAGGCATATGGGGTACTACCATAAATTTATTAAGTGGTATGCCAAGATCGTCGCGTCATTGGAGAAGTTGCTAAAACACAAAAGTGCATTTCACTGGGGAGAGGCGCAGTAGACAACATTTGATACATTGAAGAATAGGCTTATCATTGTGCCCATATTATGTTTTCCCTCTTGGGATAAGCCATTCCATGTACATGTTGATGCTTCAATGATGGTGATTGGGGAATTCTTAGCATATCCTGGAGAAGGGATTTTTGACCACCCATTATGTTTTGGTAGCAGGAAATTAACACCAGCAGAATAAAACTACACTACTACTGAGTGTGAAGCACTATCATTGATTTGCACACTACACAAATTCAGGCAATATCTTTTGGTAACACCTTTCATATTCTACATAGATCACATGGTACTAAGGTACTTGGTGAATAAGCCTATTTTTCAAGGGTGCATATGTCGGTGGTTTCTGTTGTTTCAAGAATTTGATTTTACAATTGTTGTGAAATAGGGAAAGAGTAACTCAGGGCTTGACAATTTTTCAAGGATTGACTCAGGGGAGGACGTGTAGAGCATTGGGGGTGTTATGTCAAATGCGTTGTTTAGGTTTTGGTGTATGCCCTCTGACTTATAAGATATTGTTGTATTTCTTAAAACAAGTGTGGCACTAGAAGGAATGAAGACTCTGGAAAGAAAATAGTTAGCCATATGTGTAGCACCCTACATGCTAATCAGTGGAGACTTATATAAACTAGGTTGTGATGAGGTTTTATGTTGGTGTGTGTTGGAGTATGAGCGTATTGCAATCATGGAGGAAGCACATGATGGGATTGCAGCAGGACACTATGCAGGGAATGTCACCGTGTGAAAAATTGTACTGGCAAGGCTTTGGTGGGAAAGCATCTACCAAGATTGCATTGAATTTTACAATGCATGTAACCATTACCAGTGCATTAGCAAGCTAGGAAGAAGGGATGAAATTCCCTTGAGGTCGATAGCTAGTGCAAAACTATTTGAAAAGTAGTCCATTGATTTTGTGGGACCAGTTTCACCTGCCACGTGAAGGATTGGTTCGTGTTATATCATTACTTGCACTGACTACTTAACAAGGTGGGTGAAGGCAGCATCTACAAGGGATTACACAGTAGGAATATCTACTAGATTCTTAACGAAGAACATAATCAACATGTATGGATTTCCTTTAAGCTTGACTAGTGATAGGAGTACACATTTTTTGAATGAAACAGTCAGGATTATGTTGGCAGAGTTCATGGTGGCCCATCACAAGAACACCCCTTATCACCCCCAAGTGAATGGAACTATTGAGGCATTTAACAAGATATTAAGCCACACACTAACCAAAATTTGTAATGTGGGAAGAAAATATTGGGATGACAAGGTATCATTTGTTCTATGGGCATACAAGAAAACTTACAAGTGATTAAACAAGGCCACACCGTTTCAATTGGTGTTTAGCGTGGAGGTTGTTTTACCAGTTGAATTTATTCTACCATCATTGCGTATTACACGTGCATGAGGGTTAGCTGATGAACAAGTAATTCAAGATTCCATGGAGAATTTAATGGATCTGACGAAAGGTGATCACTTGTTATATGGATTCATAATACTAAAATGGCATGACAAAAATCATGGCATGATCATCATATTAAAAACAAACAATTTGAGGTTGGAAAAATGGACTTACTTTATGAATCCAAATTTCTACACCATCCTGGGAAACTAAAATTCCATTGGTTAGGGCCATATATCACCGCGTACATCCTTGAGTCAGGTGCTTTCCAGTTACAGGAACTGTATTGAACAGGGTTACTAGGCCATTTCAATGGGAGTAGGTTAAAGCCCTACTATAAATAAGTCTTCCTTGTGTTCATAAATAAGGTAGTATTTCCATTTAGCTTAGGATTTCTTTTAATTCATTTATTTTCCTTTTGTTTCCCTTTCTCATTGCTTGTTCCTTTATTTTTGTGTTGTTGTTTTATGTGCCTTGTGCACCGGTAGCCACTTATTATTTTCAAAAGGTTATGTATGCGCAAGGGACCGCGCATCTATTTTTGTGTGGGGTAGATTAATGCAAAGTAAAATGGAACCTAGTAATGGAAGTTGTATTTTGATGTCCTTGATTGAAGGATAAAAAAATCACGTAGTATGGAAGAGTGCGTGTAGAAAAGGTGGACATAAGGAGTTTGGTGTTAGGATAAATTTATAAAAACCGTATAAAAAGGATGAGAAGTTCAAGAACAACATGAGGTAGGTGAGGGAAAAAATCAGGTTAACAGAAGAAGTGCCTTCGGCGCTGTAAGCACATGCATGAGGATCTTTAATCAGTAAGGATTTTTGTGTGCCAGCAGGTTGTAGATATTTTTCACGCAGGATTGGGTGCAGGGGAAAGAGCGCTTAAGGTTAGCTTTAGTGGAAAAATCTACCTTTATTGCGAAAGTATTTTGGTAGGTGGCATAACATTTACTACAGGAGATTATCAAAAAGCTATAAATACAAGGTCAAGCACATTATTTTTTACCTTGCATTTATGGGATCGAAGAGCTCTTGCAAACTAGGGCATCCACGAAAAATATTTGTGCAAAGGAAAAATTGTGAAAATCTGAGTGTGTAACTAGTGTGATTTGTGAACTAGAGTGGAAGAAGTACACGAGTGTATGGAATAAGGCTTCAGGATAGTACATCATCTTGTTGAAGGATTTCCCATGTTAGGGTGCAACTAGGGCATAGGAGTAAAGGGATTTTTCACAAAGGTAAGCCACATATTTGAGTAGAGAAAGGAAGAGTTTGTTTTTAGTAACCTGACAAGAAGATGACACCAAAGAAGGAAATCGTTTCAGAAAAGAAGGGCAAGGGAAAAGGGAAACAGATTATTCCCACTAGTTTCAACAAGGAGTGGTATGCAGAGATGCAATACCCAAATCGCATATTGCTCGGAAAGGAGTGGGTATCCCATGTAAGGAAGATTGCAGTAAGTGATTATAACCAAGTAAGCAACTAAAATCATCAAACAAGCACCATGGAGAAAAGATATGGTGTTAGAAATGGTTAGACCTACAAACAAGAGGACACATGACAGAATGCCCATCTATGACAATAAAGTCAAGGTGAAAATGGAGAAGGTTGGATTATTAAAACTATATGAATTGCCCTACTTTTGTAAACCCGAGTGGTTGTACCAATGGTTGATGTCACACATACATAAAGACCATTTATACTTTTTGGGATGAAGAATAAGGATAACTCCCCAACTGATCTCCAAATTTACCAGTCTTACCTATGAGGGAGATTTATTTGATGATGACTTGGAGGACAAGGAGGCCATAAAGAAAACTATGGAGGCCTATGATTATAAGAAGGGGTCAAGGTACTTCAAAATTTCTACAATTTATGACCCTGTGATGAGGATGGTCATGCACTTAGAGACCAAGATGAATGGACAAGAGAGGTGGACACAGATCAACAAGTCCGACCTCCCGAGGTCATGCCGAGACAGCCGGTGGGGATTGAATATGCGTGGGATGCAGACAAACTAGTTAGGCAATCTGATGTCTTCGACACGCACTAGTGGAAATTGTGAATCTAAGGCAAAGAAGGCCCTCCTAACCTGAACTGGTGTGATAGATCGATCAGCAAGGATGACTGCTCGAAGGCTCCAATCAATATCGAGCTCTGGCGTGATTCGGTCTATGGGTTGTGGAATACGTGGAAAATGACCTGGGATAGTTTCGTGTATATCTCCAGATAAGGTCATAGGGTGGATGGTAAATATAATTGACTCTATGGGTGATTCTCTGGCCTAGTCCAGAATTCCCTAGCTTTGTTAGCTGCTATGTCTAACAAGGATAACTGTTCAATGATGATAGGTGGAAGTGGAGTAGATCTGAATACTAGTGTACGTAGGCCAGCATCTATGTCTGATTCACCTATGGATTCGTTGGGCTGTGGGATTTGTGGGTCACAACCGTAGATTCGTGGTTGTTGTGGTCCTGCTATGGTCATGTGCAGAATCAGTCCCTAATCCCTAGTATCCAGTAATCATATGCTTTCTCAGCTTCTATATTCAGAATTAATAATTGTGTGATCTTCTCAGAGTATCTTACAGGCGTTTGTGCAACCTGAATTCTCAAGCTAGTATCTATGTCTGTGAGAGTATCTCCTGCATCTGGCTGTGGGACCAAAGGATCACAACCAAATGTCTGCTCTCTTTCAAACCCTTCTAGAGTCATGTGGATATGAATCTAGGGTAATCTGTAGTTTGTTTGATTTGACCAAAATGTATGTGCTTTGTCGTTTTCTATGTTTAACCCGCTTAACTGGGAATCAATTTTTTGTAAGTTTACCGTTGTTCGGAAGACTTGGATCCTGAGATTTTGATCTATATCAGTTATTGCTGTGATGAGATTGGGTTGGGGCACGATTGGCTCGAATACGTATTCTCTGGGCTCTCTAGGTCCCGTGATTGTCATACAAAAGAAAGTTATATAAATCTAACTAATGACAGAATAAACTAATTGTGAAAGATATGTCTATGTATATTCCTAAATCTGATATATCTATCTACTAAATAGAATTTAAAGAACAACTATCTAATATATCTAGAATTGCCAGCTAAAATAAAAAATTAAAACAAACAAGATAACTGTGTATAGCTATTTGTCTGTGCAACTGTGAACCTATTCTAAATAATGAAACAATTGATCTAGTCTATTTGCAAGACTCTCGATCCTACCTCAGAAGTGAGAAATGAATCATAGTTTCTCAGAAACTATCAATCCCCACAGCTTCCCTGGCAATATCGAAAGTAAAATTGACTGAAATAAAGTGATTGGCTACTCTATTTGATATGTTTCTAATTAGAACTTTGAAAGCTAGAACCTGGATTCTGCAGAACAGTGGCGAATCCGATGGTGTGTGTGGCTATGTCCCCTCAGTGTGATCTCCTCGTTCCTTCGTGTTCACTTGGATCCAGAAAAGCGTGTAATGCTAGCATCAACAGAAGTAGATATTGGGACAAAGGCAGCTTAGGATACAGACTGAATACAATGCGAGTAGGAGAGAGATAGCGCAAGAGTACAGAGCTTGGCTTATGCAATTCCTAGCGGGATTTATTGCGAGTCATGCAACATAAAACGTCCAGAACCTGAAACTATCCTGTTTGAAGAACAAAACCTGCAACTTTAATGGCTTCCTATTGAAAACAAACTATTTTACTCCAATGGATTGGATGAAATATCAACAACATTTGCACAAGATGGATATGTGGCTTCCTAACAGCAAAACAACACTAACTAGGCATGCAATGAAAGAAACTAAGAATTCTAAATAAAATGAAAGACTAATCTATTGCAATGAGAAATTCAGAGGCAAATTTGAGGGGCCATTTGCTTGAGCACAAGCCAACTATTTATAGCATTTGCATTTACCCAAGGTAAAAACCAAATTGAACTCTTAAACTATAAACAATGGCAAAACACTATTCTAGGGAACCAGAATCATTAATGCAAGCTTATGGCGGTGAAAAAAAGCTGGTGAATCATTGAAATTTACGTGAGTCGTGTTAAAAGAGCATTCTGGAAAATGCGTAAAGGACCGCCGCCCTGAGCAGGGCGGCGGTTACAGGACCGCCGCCCTGCTTAGGGCGGCGGTCACGAGACCGCCGCCCAGGCAGGGCGGCGGTTTCGTAACTGAAGAGAAAAAGGCCAAGAAAAGAGGGAAAAAGAGAAAAACAAAGCACGCAGGGGCTAAGCGGGGCATGCGGGATGTTAACGCACACTTGGAGAGCTTTTCTGGATCCCGAACACCTTGCGAGGAGACCTGTATCATCATTGGGGTACGTGTTACGTTGTTCCGATGGTGCAGTACCCTACAATTTTGGGTACGTACATATTGCCCCCTCGGAGAAGCGTTTTAGCCATGAAGAGGCGTAAAACGGTGGGTCCGAGTATGGCGGTCCCGAAATGGGAAGTTGAAAGTTATACCTGATACGTCCGTGTGTCGAAATGACGCCATCCAAAATTCCCGCTCCCTGCAAAATGAAAAGAGAACTCAAGTGCAGATAGACAAGATAGATCGGAAAATAAATGCTAAAATAATGGGAAATGAGGACGTACCATTTGTGCGGGGGTAAGAACTTACCTCCGTCGGTGCTCCAAACCTGCGAAAAAAAAACATTTTTAAAACAAGTCAGGTTGCTATATATATGAAAGTGGGCCCATTTTCCTATTCATTTGCGCGAGTTGATTTGATTGATTCTGAGCTCTGGGACCCACGGTGACGGTTTCTTGCGCGAGTAGAGCCAAAACGTTTCGTGACAGGATAGTGATCATGCCTCCGCGAGCGGAACATCGACCCGCGAGATCACAGGTTAGTTTTCTTCAATTTATCCTTTTTACCCCCTTAATTTTAAAATGCTAAAATCTTTGTCATGGGGGGGTAATTTTTGAAAATGTTAGGTTCAAAAGGTCCATCTAGGGGGGGCGCCTACTGGGTAGGCCTTGTTTTAGTAAAATGGTCCTCTTTTGGCATTTTTAGGCTTTTTAAGTTATAAAACCCGCGCGTGGGTTTTCGGGACATGACCGCCGCCCTGCCCAGGGCGGCGGTTACACGACCGCTGCCCTGTTCAGGGTGGCGGTTACATGACCGCCACCCTTAAGGCGGCGGTTACAAAACCGCCTCCCTGCTCAGGGCGGCGGTTTTGCACAGAATGCCAAAAGAACATCTGTTTGAGATTGTTTTTGCATTTTTAGCATTTCTATGTGTTTTCATGATTTTTCTAGTATTACTCGGATGCTAACTTGCTTTGTTTTGTGTGTTTTTGGGTGTATGCAGGTGAGAGAGGAGTATATTCGGTGGAGCCGAGAGAGGGAGTGTGACTGGCTCCCAGCAGTACTAGATGCACTTTCACAGGATGAGGAGGACACTCTTCAGAGGGCCGGGATACTACGTATCTCACGCGTTCCACATGTTGCACCATCCAGTCACATTCTTTGTGACTTATTCTCCTATTGGGATGCCGATCAGAACACCTTCCGATTACTAGGGGTTTGAGGTGAGTGGACCATCACTTTGGAGGATGTTTATCACATTCTGGGGGTCCCGATCATTGGGAGACGTCTTACCCTTGAGACAGCAGGTTCACGGGCCCAGATAGCATAGTGGGCCACTTATATGGGAGATGCAGTCATCTCCACGGGTTCGAAGAAGGGGGTCAGAGTTCGATCCATTCCTAGTTTTCCCATCCCCTTGCTTCGCCAGGCTATTATGGGGATCCTTGCCTCGAGACTGATCGGGGACAAGGGAGGAGACACACTGCTATACTGCTGGTCCCCCATCATTGCACAGATAGAGGGACATGGCCGGATTTATGCCTGGGGAGCAGATATACTTGGGACTACCTACCATGACTTATACAGGGTAGTCCATTTACAGGGGCAGTCCTTGAGCCACCCGACCCTGGTCATGAGTTGGGTCTATGAGCACTTCATCCCCTATGGCAGAGGTGTAGAGGTGACAGATCCCGGAGCTGTGAGGGCAGCTAGATGGACAGATATGTCGGTGCTCAGAGCACCTCATCAGCCAGTTGCTTCTCTGACCACTGATGACATGGAGGCCACACCATATCAGACCATGGCAGGTATATGGGGCGAGGAGGCTCTTACTTTGATCTCCTGCTCCACCACAGGGCAGCTTATTGACAGAGTGGGGCGAGTGGAGATACACCCCTTTGGCCGAGTTCCTCAGCAGTTTGGCCTACCCTACATGGGCATGCTTCCCCCGATAGCGCCAGTATATAGGTCAATTTGAGAGGCCATAGGGGGTCCTAGAGGCCGGGGTTGGACAGTTGTTACTCCTGGCATTCCTATTGCGGCCAGGAGGGTAGTACGTGCCCGAGGGAGAGCCGGTGCACCTCAGGCACCCTTGCTTCAGATTGCCATGGGTCCTGCCCATAGCAGCGATGACCCCATTGACATAGACTCCGAGTCCGAGGAGTTTACAGGGGGAGAGACAGAGGAGGAGAGTGATCCTGAGTGGCATGACACTCAGGATATCATGCAGGCAGAGAGGGCCGAGCAGAGTGCAGAGAGAGTTACTCTGGTTTCAGAGGAGCCACTCTCCCAGGGCCATGGTGGGGAGGATGAGTCCATTGTAGGGGCGCTATGTTGCTCCAGTCACAGGAGCAGCACCTCAATCAGCGGCGGCATCTGTGGCAGGTGCTGACCCTAGAGATCCATCCTGGAGGCCTGGTGATCCGAGTAAGTTACCATCCTTCCTTTTAATGTTTTTTTTTAATTAGGATTTCCTTAGTTGCCATCTCTCCTTTTGTTTGATCTTGTATTTTATCTCTTGTTTTGTTTCTAATTTGTTTTCTCCTTTGTTTGCAGAGACCGCCGATGAGTGGCGGGACTTGATTCGCAGGGTATGCACTGATACCCTGATGATCCCCATGGAGAGGACCCACGCAGAGTTGTCTGTGGATGCTGGGGAGCCCTCAGCAGCTGGTAGACACACTGACATCTTTGCCCCAGTCTGGCATGTGGCCAGGATGGTATCGACTCTCCGCACGGAGCTAGCGGGGTATAGGACAGCCGAGCGCCTGATGAGGAGTCATTCTCGTGGCGAGACTGCGGCTGCCCCTCGGGATCCTGAGCCCTCCGTGCACTCAGAGCGCCGGCGTAGCCGGAGTCCTAGGCATGGGCGTGCACCTTCAGAGGGGTCTCATAGGGGTTGAGAAGCCACTTGGCTCTCCTAGATTTTGTATGATATATTCTTTTGTATATCCCGGGCTCTTTGAGCGTTTTGACCATGCTTGGCGCATGATGGCATTGTACAGAAACTTTGATATATATATATATTCTTTTGGATCAGACTTTTGGCATTTATGGCTTTGTTTCCTTTCCAGTTTCCTCATGTAGATTATGATGTTATGCTTGTATGCTCTTTAGAATGTATGCAATGGAGAACAAATGATGCAAGTGTTTACTTTCTTTTTGTATTTCATGATGCTGATATACGATAATGTAGACACAATGTGATTTTGAATCTTGGTTTCTGTAAGAAATTTTGGATGCACTTCATATTTGTTTTGGCAAAGTGGTGAAGACAAGCTGTATGATGAGCAGATAGACTTGCCCCTCTCCTAACTCCACACAACTAGTAAGATGCGAGGGCTCATCACCGAGAGCTAGAAAGGGCACAAGTTATGAAATGTGTTGAAATGATAGTGATGAAAGATAGACAAAGCTTTGGTGGAACCAAATTAGGATGCTACAAGCCTTACTCCACTCGAGTGACTTCATAGTTTTGGGATGCAACTTGCTTTGCGGTTTATCTAGACTTAGATCCGCAGATGGCCACATGGTAGACAAAATCTGGGTTTTTAGGATTTTTAATTCTCTTGGAATTTTGAACATCTGATTCATTTGTTTTTGACTCAAGACTTCAAGATTTGAATTGTTTGTCTATGACCTTTTACGTTTGTTTGTCAAGAGGACCCCCTACACTTTGCCCCATGCTACTAGTAAGAAGCGTGGGTTTATCACCATAGGCAAGGCATAGGCGAGTAAGGGCATTTCCATCCTTTCCCAACCCTACGTCACTAGTAAGAGACGCAAGCTCATCACCAAAGGTTGGTGGGGCAAGGAAATGTGTAAATTTAAAATTTTCTGTTTGATTCTATATTTGACTTGTTTATTTGAGCAAAATGTCAGTGTGTTCTTATTTCCAAAGAGATATATATACGGGATAGATGTGACACCATGAAGCTTCTAGAACAGACCATAGGCAAGACACCTATCCTAAGAAGAAACCAAAAGTGAGAATAAACCCGTAGATCTTGGCATGGTTACCGTTAAGACCTTGTCATATCTAGCTTTATTTGATGAAATGATTCCGAAATAGTTTGATGATATCATGGAAATGGAGAAGTACGATTAGAGTGTTTATGCCAACAACATCATGAGTTTGTAATGAATTGCTTTGAGAACAAATTCCTTGATCACAATTTTTGTACGAAACAAGCGGACAAAATGATCCTAATCTATATGAAGATGCAATGTAGATATAATTATAAGTAGTGCTAGTTGCTTACGCGTAGAATCGTTTGAGGTGTAGGGAATTGACTGTTTCACCAAATTCCTCACCTTCTAGCGTACATAAGAGGTATGCACCATTTCCATAGTCCTTCATGACTCGGTATGGGCCCAACCATTTGGGCCGGAACTTCCTTCCTTCGCCGGTCTTTTTGTCGATCCGGCTGTCTAGCCTTAGAACTAGATCACCTTCATATATGTCACGTTCATAGACCTTCTTGTTATACTGCCGGCACATCCGGTCAGCATAGACTCTGTGCCACTGTTCACCATCTAACCTAGCTTCATCTAGGCTTTCTAGTTGGGAGAGACGTGCTTCTCTATAAGCGTCTTCATCTAGAATCCCTTGTAATGAAATGCGGAGACTGGGTATTTCAACCTCAAGCGGGAGAACTGCTTCTGCCCCGAATACTAGCGAGAAAGGAGTCACTCCTGTTGGTGTTCTTATTGAGGTTCGGTGGGCCCATAAGGCCGGATATAACTTCAAATGCCAATCTCGTTTGTTTTCTTTCACCGTTTTAAGGAGAATGGCTTTTAATGTTTTGTTTGTCGCCTCAGCTTGTCCATTGGCTTGAGGGTAATATAATGAAGCCGTATGATGGCTTATTTTAAATTTATTGCACAATTCGTGAACTTCGTCATTCTTAAAAGAAGTTCCATTATCTGAGATAATGATTTGCGGGACACCATACCTGCAAATGATTTGGTTCAAAATGAACTTGGCGATTACAGAACCTGGTACAGTAGTAAGAGGCATAGCCTCTACCCACTTGGTAAAATATTCGGTGGCCGTGATTATAAAATTATGGCCATCTGTAGATGAGGGAGAGAATTTCCCTATTAAATCTAGGCCCCATGTAGAAAAGGGCCATGGAGTAGCGATTGGTTGTAGAGCTTGTGCTGGCATGTGAATCTCGTGGGAGAATTCTTGACACTTATGACACCTGCGTACAAACTCTACTGCGTCGTGTTCTAGAGTGGGCCAGAAATAGCCCATTCGATGTATTTTACGAGTGGTGGCATGGCCACCGAAGTGGCCTCCACACATTCCACTGTGAGATTCATGGAGAATCTTCTTGGATTCTTCTGTGTCGACACATCTTAGAAGCATTCCATCGAATGCTTTTCGATAGAGGACTTGCTCTATAATGACGTATTTCGCTACGATAATGCGTAACCACCTTATTTGTTGTGGAGTAGCACCTTCTGGATACGTATGGTCCATGATATAATTAATGATATCAGTGTACCAAGGACACTCAGAGATAGGAGGTCTGGTTTCGATGTAGTATACGCACTCATCTGGAAAGTCCAGATCTACTAGATCACCTCCGTCTAATGGGTTATCAGCTAACCAATCCACGATGATTTGTCCCTTAACGGACTTCTGATTTACAAATGTTAATTCAAATTCACCCATTAAGGTTATAAAACGTCCAGCCTTTTTAGACAAGGACCCTTGCGTGAGGAAAGTTCGTAAATGGTCTGTTTTTACCATGACCCTTGTTTCTTGATTTAACATATAATGTCTTAAGCATTTGGTTGCAAAGACTATGGCAAGGCATTCTCGTTCTGCTTGTGTGTAGCGTGTTTCATAGTCGAGCAATGTCCGGCTAATGAAATAGATCACACGTTCTCTCTTGTCATCATCTTCTTGAGCCAGCATACAGGCTAGCGAGACATTGGTAGCTCGCGAATATAAAATTAACGGGTGATCTGGCTTAGGTGGCATTAGCGTAGGTGGTGATAACAAGAAACGCTTAACTGCGTTGAAAGCTTCATTGCAGTCTTCGGTCCAATCAATGCTATAATCTTTCTTGAGTAGATTGTTGATTGGATGAATGGCGAAACTTAAGTCCGGGATGAATCTCCGGATTGCACCAAGCTTTCCGAGAAATGACCTGATTCCAGATTCATCCGAAGGTGGGACCATTTCGAGGACAGCCTTAATTTTGGTTGGGTCAACATCGATCCCGCGTGATGATATAATGTAACCTAGGAGCTTCCCTCCTGTCACACCAAAGACACATTTTTCTGGATTTAGCGTGACTCCGTATTCTATCAGACGTGAAAGAATGATGCGAAGTACTTCCGGATGGTCACAACGCTTCTTGGCCTTAGCCAACAAGTCATCTACGTAGGATTCCACAATTTTATGAATAAGATCATGAAATATATATGTCATAGCCCGCTGGTATGTAGCGCCAGCGTTCTTGAGACCGAATGGCATAACAACATAGCAATAGGTTCCCCAAGGAGTTATAAATGTGGTTTTAGCTTGATCTTGTTCAGATATTCTGATTTGATTGTATCCCGAGAATCCATCCATGAGAGACAAAAGCTCAAATCCAGCTATTGCATCAACAATGACATCTATGGATGGTAATGGGAAGTCATCTTTAGGACATGCTTTGTTAATGTCTCGGAAGTCTATGCAGATGCGTATCTTTCCATTCTTTTTGAGAACGGGAACGATATTAGATACCCATTGAGAGTAATCGACTGGTTTGATGAATCCTACTTGGAGGAGCTTTATTACCTCCTCTTTTACCATGAGAGCTACCTTGGGTTTCATTGGTCTCGATTTTTGTTTAATCGGTTTTGCATCTGATTTAGTGACGAGGTTGTGTACCGCAATGTGTGGTGCAACTCCTGTCATTTCTTTATAATTAAATGCAAAAGCCTTCTGATGTTCCTTGAGGATCCGAGTGTGTATTTCTACTTCTAATGGAGTTAGTGAGGATCCTAACTTCAATATCCTTGGTTCATCTTCCGTTCCGATGTTAATATCAATTGTTTCTTCGATTAAAGAAGCGTTACCTTCTTCAAACTCAGGCGGGGCTGGGGTAGCTCCAGCTCATCTCCATTCTCGACTGTGTATATGCTGAGTTCCTTTTGTGGGGGAAGCTCTGTCATGGGATTCCCGTAATAGGAAGATGAATGTGGGATCAAAGATAAATCTATCACGTGATGGGAGAGATGTAATGCCGCATAGGTGTTTAAGAAATCAAGAGTGGTTGTATCACTATCAATGTGGTCTAGGATAGTAGATTTGTTTTCATTTCTATTTAAAAGAGGATTTGACATTGTTTTTATCAATGGTTCATCACGAAGGGATACCATGAAACGGGTATCCTCTAACTTACTGTTTGGAGTAAAGCGTGATGCTGAGGTTGCTATTGAATCAGCGAGAAGATTTTGTTCTCGCGGGATTGCTTCAATTGATATGAAGTCAAACTCCTTGCTTAAATTCAGTACATCTGTTTTGTAGAGCTGTAAGTGTTCGGCTTTGGTTTCATATACTCTCAGAGACTTGGTTTGCTACCAATTGTGAGTCTCCTAACACTCTGATGTTATCAACACCGATTCTCTTAGCTAAGATGAGGCCAAGGAGGAGGGCTTCATACTCAGCACCGTTGTTAGTGCATTCAAATTTTAGTTTAAAGGAAAATGGTAGGACTTTTCCCTTGGGAGAAGTAAGGATTACACCTGCCCCAGCTCCGTAACGACATCTAGCTCCATCGAAATGGAGAGTCCAATACTTAGCTGGGAATATGGATGCTGGGATATTTGTTGTGTTAACATCTTCTACTTCTACCATGCAGAGATCTACTACTGGAAGAGAACCAACACCTAGGGTACACCCCATGCCTACAGAATCAAATGGTAGGAACATTGGTAGATCATGTTCTAATAATTCAACAATTTTTGCAGTAGTTCCTAATGATACTGTTTCTATAGTGTTAGCCTCATCTTTGGGGGCTGGGGTTGCCTTGGCTAGGCTCATAGTTTCAAGATCTGTCGTAGGTACCAACTTTTCTTCTGGTTTCACGTCGGTAGGTTTATTAAGTTGGTTCGTTGGGAGTTCAAACTCTGAGTGCATGCCTGGTCTTTTCTTTAAGTCAGCTAGGTGTACATCGAATGGTTTTGGATCACCTTTGGCTACGAATATCTTTCCTAAGTGTAAAAACCTTACTTCTTGAAATAGCGTAGAAGGGATTGCCTTCATGCGGTGTATCCATGGTCGGCCGAGGATCATATTATAGTTAGTTTCCCGATCTATAATATAAAACTCAGTCAGGATGGTTTTGGGTCCTAAGGTGACCGGTAATATTATAGTTCCAATTGAGGTGGCTTTAAGGCTGTCATAGCCTCTTAGCGTATTTCGGTTGTGGAACAATTGGTTTCTCCATACCCTAGCTTTTGAAGGAAAGAAAAAGGGACTATGTTAACTGCTGCCCCATCGTCAACAATCACACATTTCACATAATTGTTATAAACCCACACTTGCAAGTGTAAGGCCGGATCACCTCGGCGTGCAATCTCAGCATCTGTTGGCATTTTGTTTATTTCGAATATGAATTCGACATCCCTATCCGGCTGCCCCGGAGGATGGATATCAAAGTCTATATGATTTACCTGTGTTTCGGGAGGTGGAGTGATGCTAATTAGATGACCTAAACCCAATGCTTCTAAAAGAGCAGCCCTGTGGGCAGGAGAGTTATTTAATAAATCCAAAAAGGAGATGTGCGAGAAGGTTTTTGTTAGATCATTAATTAAGTCATAAGCACCCACGGGTTTTGTTAATACTTGTTGGATATTGTCTGTTTCTAGCGGGTAGCTTGGACTTGGCTGAGAGGAATACTCTCGTGTCCTTGTTACAGCTTCTATGGGTAGTTCGGCATCTAACTCCACTAAACCGACTATCTTAGGTCGTGGCTGACTTCCTAGTTGTGGCGCAACTAATGGATTTAGCGAAGTTGAAGCTTCATGATCATTGTTTCCTGCAATTACACCCTTGTTTGTCCCACTTGGATTTAACTTGTTATTGTTGTGATTTGGGAGCGGATCATTGAAGATCTTGAGGGGTGCATTTTGAGGGGAAACTGCCCCTGTAAAAGTATTTGGTGCTGGTGACGTAGGATCTGCCAAGAACATATCTATGAAAAGTTGTCTTTGTTCATCTGGCAAGCGTTGCATGAATTTATTGTAGTCACGACACGTTCTAGTGTCATGGCCCCGAATTTTGTGGAAACCACAATACGAATTAGGATTGTAATTCCTAGTTTGTTGGTTTGGTGCATATTGTGGCCCAAAACTTTGATCAAACCGTTGCCTATTAAAGTTTTGTGTTTGTTGTTTTTGATTTTGATTCTGATTTTGATAACCAGTTGAGCTTTGGCTTGAATCCTGTGTAGGGCTTCACCGTCGTTGTTGTTGTTGTTGCTGTGGATGATTAAAATCCACTGCATTGATTGTCGGGGTAAAGTTGTTGTTTCGTTGATTGTTTATTTGTGGTGGAGTATTCACAACATTTGTCTTTCTAGCCTGATCAGTTACTCCATCCGTTGTCACTCCACGATTTTTGTTAAGAATTTTAGGTCCTTGATTGACATTCGTGATAGTAGGATAAGTTGTAGTGTTTTGGTTGGAGGTGATTAACCTCCCGTTTGCTCCATATGTCTTGCGACCACTATCAATTGCCGCTTGATCTATTCGGAGAGCACTCTCAAGTACTTCATCGTAAGTTCTTAGTGGGAACTTCTGGACTTCTTCCTTTACTTCTCTGCTGAGAGAATGAAGGAATAAATCACATAGTTCCATCTGATCCATGTTCGGAGCACTTGCCGAAGAATAGAGAACTGTGTGCCCACCTCTGGATGAAATGGGTGACAGATTCATTGTGTTCTTGCTTAATGTGCAAGAATTCCCTGATTCCTGTCCTTAATAGTTTGTTCATGTCAAAGGCCTTGATGAACTCTGACACGAGTTGCTTGAACGAATGGATGGAAGCCTCAGGTATTCTATAATACCAATCGAGAGCGATACCTTCCAAAGTTTTGGGAAATATTTTAGCAACAACCCCATCCCAAGGGAGTAGTTCTCGAATGGCTGTAGCGTAAGCTTTGATATGTGCATTTGGATCTCCCTCACCTTTGTATTTGGGAAAATCGGGAAGAGGTCTTGGAAGCATGACGCTTCGTATGGTGAAATCTAAGGGCTCTTTCAAGTATTCTGAATATGTCCCTATCGCATAGGTTTCGACCATTGATGGTGCCTGTTGAGGGAGTGGAGGTGGAATGGGTTGTTGATATGGCATTGCATATGCATTGGTAGGAGCATAAGGGAACCCCTGTGGTTGAGTAAAAATACCGGGAGAGGAGAACATATCCCCTTGTGGTGATTTGGAGTACATGTTTAAGTATGAAGGGGTATTGTCCAAGAATGGATTATTTTGTACTAGACCGGGAGGTATTGGAACGGTGTTAGAAATGGTGGTTCTAATCGGCGTTTGTTGTGAATACTGAGGAGTCATGCCTAACGTGCCTAATCCTGTGAGGAGGTCTACTTGGATAGGATCGTGTGGAGGATTGGAACTTCTTGCCTGCATGAATTGAGAATTTTGATTTGCTTGGGCAAGTTCTAACCCCTAACTTTTTCTACTAACGTTGAAATGACTTCATTTGGTGAAGTCACGGTGTTTTGCCTTAGTGGCGTTTGTTGTATATCATGGTGTTGTATAGGCATGTGATATCCTGCTATGAATTGATCACTGCCCTGCCAAGTTTCCCCGAGGGCATTTCCTATATGTAGTGGCATGGAGGTATTTCCTTGAAAAGAGACCTCGGGTTGTGTTTGTAAACCTCCTATAGGTGGGTACATACTTCGAGAACGTTGTTCATTCCTGGCATAACGTACCGAATGTTCATCATCTAAACCCAGGTATGAGTCTGATTGTCTACTAATTTGTGGTCTAAGTAGTACCTGAGGAGATGAACTTGATTCTCCTGTGAGCGTCATATTGTTCGAGCCTGAAGGCTCTGTTTGTTGTGTTTGAGCGAACTGATCCAACTCCTCTGTTTGGAAAGATGAGTTATATCTGATCCTTGGAGATGGAGTTTGTGTTGATAATTGGTTATTGAATAGTTGTCACCCCATACTGAGAGCGAGGGTGATGATTGTCTATTCAGTTGAGCGTAGTATGCCTCAAGACCTAAGAGAGGCCTACCATATGCATCGAATCCTGACATATTCGGGGGGTATATGAATACCCGCAGAATAATGGGAATGAGTGAAGGTGATGGTGAAATCTAATGAGGTAGTAAAGATGAAAGAGTCATTTTATATTGAAAGAACCAGTAGAAATCTAACTCCAGACCAGAAAGTAGAAAGTCTCACGTCGGGTTCACCAATTTTGTACGATGGAAAAGTGACAAGCGAGCTTGGGAATCTACAAGTAACTCTTCCTCGCACCCCGACCTCCCGAGGTCATGCCGAGACAGCCGGTGGGGATGAATATGCGTGGGATGCAGACAAACTAGTTAGGCAATCTGATGTCTTCGACACGCACTAGTGGAAATTGTGAATCTAAGGCAAAGAAGGCCCTCCTAACCTGAACTGGTGTGATAGATCGATCAGCAAGGATGACTGCTCGAAGGCTCCAATCAATATCGAGCTCTGGCGTGATTCGGTCTATGGGTTGTGGAATACGTGGAAAATGACCTGGGATAGTTTCGTGTATGTCTCCAGATAAGGTCATAGGGTGGATGGTAAATATAATTGACTCTATGGGTGATTCTCTGGCCTAGTCCAGAACTCCTTAGCTTTGTTAGCTGCTATGTCTAACAAGGATAACTGTTCAATGATGATAGGTGGAAGTGGAGTAGATCTGAATACTAGTGTACGTAGGCCAGCATCTATGTCTGATTCACCTATGGATTCGTTGGGCTGTGGGATTTGTGGGTCACAACCGTAGATTCGTGGTTGTTGTGGTCCTGCTATGGTCATGTGCAGAATCAGTCCCTAATCCCTAGTATCCAGTAATCATATGCTTTCTCAGTTTCTATATTCAGAATTAATAATTGTGTGATCTTCTCAGAGTATCTTACAGGCGTTTGTGCAACCTGAATTCTCAAGCTAGTATCTATGTCTGTGAGAGTATCTCCTGCATCTGGCTGTGGGACCAAAGGATCACAACCAAATGTCTTGCTCTCTTTCAAACCCTTCTACAGTCATGTGGATATGAATCTAGGGTAATATGTAGTTTGGTTGATTTGACCAAAATGTGTGTGCTTTGTCGTCTTCTATGTTTAACCCGCTTAACTGGAAACTAATTTGTTGTAAGTTTACCATTGTTCGGAAGACTTGGATCCTGAGATTTTGATCTATATCAGTTATTGCTGTGATGAGATTGGGTTGGGGCACGATTGGCTCGAATACGTATTCTCTGGGCTCTCTAGGTCCCGTGATTGTCATACAAAAGAAAGTTATATAAATCTAACTAATGACAGAATAAACTAATTGTGAAAGATATCTATCTATGTATATTCCTAAATCTGATATATCTATCTACTAAACAAAATTTAAAGAACAACTATCTAATATATCTAGAATTGACAGTTTAGAATAACAAATTAAAACAAACAAGATAACCGAGTATAGCTATTTGTCTGTGCAACTGTGAACCTATTCTAAATAATGAAATAATTGATCTAGTCTATTTGCAAGACTCTCGATCCTACCTCAGAAGTGAGAAATGAATCATAGTTTCTCAGAAACTATCAATCCCCACAGCTTCCCTGGCAATATCGAAAGTAAAATTGACTGAAATAAAGTGATTGGCTACTCTATTTGATATGTTTCTAATTAGAACTTTGAAAGCTAGAACCTGGATTCTGCAGAACAGTGGCGAATCCGATGGTGTGTGTGGCTATGTCCCCTCAGTGTGATCTCCTCGTTCCTTCGTGTTCACTTGGATCCAGAAAAGCGTGTAATGCTAGCATCAACAGAAGTAGATATTGGGACAAAGGCAGCTTAGGATACAGACTGAATACAATGCGAGTAGGAGAGAGATAGCGCAAGAGTACAGAGCTTGGCTTATGCAATTCCTAGCGGGATTTATTGCGAGTCATGCAACATAAAACGTCCAGAACCTGAAACTATCCTGTTTGAAGAACAAAACCTGCAACTTTAATGGCTTCCTATTGAAAACAAACTATTTTACTCCAATGGATTGGATGAAATATCAACAACATTTGCACAAGATGGATATGTGGCTTCCTAACAGCAAAACAACACTAACTAGGCATGCAATGAAAGAAACTAAGAATTCTAAATAAAATGAAAGACTAATCTATTGCAATGAGAAATTCAGAGGCAAATTTGAGGGGCCATTTGCTTGAGCACAAGCCAACTATTTATAGCATTTGCATTTACCCAAGGTAAAAACCAAATAGAACTCTTAAACTATAAACAATGGCAAAACACTATTCCAGGGAACCAGAATCATTAATGCAAGCTTATGGCGGTGAAAAAAAGCTGGTGAATCATTGAAATTTACGTGAGTCATGTTAAAAGAGCATTCTGGAAAATGCGTAAAGGACCGCCGCCCTGAGCAGGGCGGCGGTTACAGGACCGCCGCCCTGCTTAGGGCGGCGGTCACGAGACCGCCACCCAGGCAGGGCGGCGGTTTCGTAACTGAAGAGCAAAAGGCCAAGAAAAGAGGGAAAAAGAGAAAAACAAAGCACGCGGGGGCTAAGCGGGGCATGCGGGATGTTAACGCATACTTGGAGAGCTTTTCCAGATCCCGAACACCTTGCGAGGAGACTTGTATCATCATTGGGGTACGTGTTACGTTGTTCCGATGGTGCAGTACCCTACAATTTTGGGTACTGTGCATTAGGCCCAAGTATGAGAAAGGACCTACATGGAGAATGATGTCTCCATCCCAAAAGACCCCACCAAGAGGAAGAAGGTTGCCGCATCTGAGGAAGAGGGAGAGAGAGGAGACCCTTGAGAAAAAGGAACCAAGTGCACAAACAACACAATTTGTAGGCACGGAGGAGTCAGGCGTAAAGCCAAGCACATATTATTGAAGGAAGAAGTCCCCCATTAAGGAAAAATAAAATACACCTAAGGAAGAGGTGCCAGAGCAAGAAGATCCCCTGTAAAAGAAGATTCATCGAGGAAGGAGTCACCTGTTGAAGAAGATGAGAAGGAAGAATCCCCTATACTAGAGTCGTCAATTAGGAAGAAGCAAAAGGTAGTGGAGGATGTGGACTCAAAAGGAAGGGATAGTCAGGAATCCTACAGAGGTGAGAAGGGTAATGACGAGCATGAAGAGGCTCAAGACCATCCTGTGTATGATGTACACAACTCAGGAGGAAGGGAATGAGATGAGGAGGAAGGAGATGCTCATGGATAAGGGGGGAAGTGAGGAGGTAAACACTAAGGATCAAAGGACCCCAAGCCTCACCAAGGAGCAAATAGAAGAGGCCATGGAAAGGGAAGTAGCAGGCATAATAAAGGACTTGGTGGAGCAAGAGGTGGAGTGCAACACTGATGAAGTGCTCAAAGAGATAGAAGAGGAGAGTGTAGGGAAGGAGTATGGGAGCATGGGTGGAGATCCCAACTTAGCGGTAAGCTTTCCAAAGGCAGCACACATAGGAGGGAAGAGTGTGGTAGCAATTAGGAGCAAGGAATGGGTTACATCAATGATCCAAGTAAGGTACTGTGTGTGTGCTTCCAAAGTACCATGCCTACAGACCAACTCCTTGCATGGTCTTCATTCGAAGAAGGCATGTACCCATGAATGAGAAAGATGTTATCTTGGGATTTTGAGTCCCATGTTGATGAACCCAAGTTTGAGGTCAACCAAAGGGGTGCTAATGAAGATACCAGAGACCAAGGGAGTGAACCCCCTGATAAATTCTCAATAGTTATCTGATGAGAAAGTCTGCAATGTACTCAACAAGGTATCGGTGGAGGTTGAGGTGAGACTCTTCGGAAGGAATGATAGGGTAAGGTTCTTGGAGGAAGAGCTGGAGAAGAAGAATGAAGAGATCATTGAGAAGAGCAAGGATCTAAAGCAGGAGGAGCTGATCAGTGCACAATTAAGGCACAAACTAAGGGAGGAAAAGGTGAAGGTGCATGAGGTCTACAAAAAGATAGAGATGATTACAGATGCCATTATCTTGAAGCATCCAGACCTAGCCCCACCTGAGCAGAAATATGAGTCAACCTTGTAATGCTTGGAAGACTTAACCCACATCCTTACCATGGAAAGGTGGCCACTCACACTAGAATCAATAGAAGAGGCATTAGGCACAAGAAGGAGGAAGAGAAGGACAAAAATTTGGGAGACAGTTCACTTGGTATTCCAAGCTCCTTTCCACTGTGAAGACCACCGCATGAATGGCTGAGGCCATATATGATAACTACTCTGACAGAGAGAGGGTAACAAGTATACTAGTTGCTACACATGAGGTGGATCTGAAAGAATTCCAAGAAAAGAACAAAGGAAATAGGGTAGAGTGGGATAAAATCCTAGCCAAAGTTGAGAAGAAAATGGAAGCAATCAAAACCTTGCGAGGTTTGGTTAAAAATTGGCTTAAGGAACTATACCCCCAGGTCACTCACAAAATGGATGCACTGGATGACCTTAGCAAGCAACTGGAAGGGATTGTAGATACGTTGAATGCTAAGGGTGATGAATTGAGCTTTGAAGAGGTGAGCTCTCTAGTGGGTGACCTACTCCAGCAGGCACAGGGTGAAGTGGATGCTTGGGAGAAGATTGAGGCAACAATGAGGAAGGAGTTCCCACTCCTCTTGCAGCAATAGCATATTTTTCCATTCTTCCATTCTTAATTCCTCCATTCTTCCATTATTTCATTCTTCATTCAAATTATCCAAGTCCCACCATTCTTTATTCTTTGGGGAAGCATGATGTTTCTAAGGATGGAGAACAAGCTTAGTGTGGGGTGATGTTGGGCCCCAAATTATTGGCTAAGTACCAAAAGGTGTGCGTGCGAAGGAGCAATAAGAAGAAGGGCACATGGAGAGAATCGTGTAGGACAAAGAGGTTTAAGAAGGGTTTAGGAGAGACCAGGGCATGTGGGGAGACAATACATAGGATCTAAGGACTTAGCCATATTCAGTGTTCTGAAGGCACTTGAGGAAAAATGTGACCCGACTAGGCATGCCAAGTGGATAAGGTGCCAGCCTAGAGACTTGATGGTCAAGAAAAGGATATTCCACACAGGGAATATTCCTAGGAAGACATCATTACAGAAAGTGGAGAGCTCAGAAAAAGATAAGCATTCACCAATGAAGGACCACATGGACACTTGGCATGTGATCTACTCCTGAAGGAAGGCATGGTGGTGGGTACTGGACCTATAAGAAGAGATGTTTGGGTAGAAGAAGAGACACCAAGATATATATGATAGATGGGTCATGAAGAGCAATGCAAAGACAAACCCGTATAGCATGGGAAAAGGGGAAGCTCTGCATAAAAGTATTAAAAGGCCCTGGAGTTGGGGGTTTACATTAGGGAGTTGCAAGAATGTCATCATATCTAAGGGATGGGTCTGTAAAATGTATGTAATAAGGGGGGCATAGCTAGGAATCCTGATATATGAGTTAGATCTTTGTTTTAACATATATTGTATGGGTTAGATCCCTGGATTTACTGTATTTGACCTAGCATGGCCTTTTGAATGTAATGTGGTTATTTAGCACTCTTGATCAATGTATATATATACATATTCTGGATATCTTGTTCATGGGTGCAAACCCTAGTGTCATTTCTTCATATTATGAATCAGATTTGTTCTTCATAATCCATGTTGTGTTGTTTCTCTCATTTTCATGCATGGGTATAAGGATATGGTAGCTCATGTTGTGCTTTTACATGAATATCTACTTTTTTGCAACTAATCCTCTAACAATGGTAAGATCTTCTCACAATGCTCACATAAAGGAGGGGCTCGGTGCCCGCGCGTGCCTTGGGTGAGCGCCCAGCGCCCACTGGGTGATAGGTCGGCGCGCATGGGGTTAGAAATTTGTACTAAGGGTATATAAAAATGATGGAGCCGATGTTGGTGCTCATTCTAAGCCTACACCTTGAACTAAAATGAATCCTCCATAATTTCACCTCATGCTCACCAAACATTTCTTTACATAGGTTCATGATCCTAGAAGATCTTCCTTCAAACTAATTTCTCTAACTCAAAATAAGTCTGTTAAAAGTAAAATTGGAAATGATAGTTATACATTAAATTGTCATGTAAAGTTTGCACGATCTATATAAATCAATCTGGTATGAAATGAATGAACCTGAAACTCAAATGAATTAACTATGTATACATATATATTCAAACAAATTTTTTATCCTTCGCAAAACTCTGTGTTTTGTTTATATATGCAAAATGTAATTTCTTCCCCACCATCTGATGGTATTGTGCTCTCACAAAGACTTCACATATGTGGTGATTTAATAAATATAGAAACTATATGAGTTAAATTCTAATTTTCAAAGTCACAATGAATTGATATAACAATAAAGTACATATCTAACCTAAGTAATACCAGCTAGAGAAATATGAAACCCTAAGTGTAATAGATGAAATAAGGGACTTAGTTGATTTCACAATAATTCTGAATATGTGTTATGATGGAAAAACTAATGGAACATGAATTCAAATTGATGCAACTGAGCCCAAAAAACTACAAAATTGTTGAGAATGCCAAAATTAGGGCACCTAAACTAGGACAAGGGCACCTAGGTGTTGTAGACCACTTTTGGGCACCTGTGACTACAAAAAGTGTCAGAAATTGAATTTTACAGTGTCATAAGATGTTGGCTGAGTGTCATTTTTATTCACCTGTATGTCATTGTATGATCAACGAGCTCACCTGAAACCTACAAAGAAAAAGAGCACCTGCAAAAAACACAACACACATCAAATCCTAAAAATAAAAAATATGTAAATGGGGAGTTAGACTGACCCCAATGGTCACACTAGATGAACTTACAATCTAGGTGTTATACTACATTTCAGACTCCATATATCTCTACATGTAGAATCGAGTCTTAGGTGGCTCTTGTGCAAAATGCATTGAGTAACGAACAATAGCTAGATGTAGAAGATGTAAATAGACGTGTGCATGGAAAAATGAACTTTCCCTCCAATGAAGTGTATGCAAAAGAATGCAATCCCTTTTCCTATGTATGATAGCTAGATGGATGCTTTGATGTTCTTGATATGCCTTTGGATGTAACCTTAGGTGATAGTAGTAGGATCTTAGAGCTTAGTCCTTTATTTTGGTCACATATTTTTATATTCATATGATTCCCTTGTTTGAATTTCATTATTAACCACTAAAATGCTGACCACCAAGTAAATAAGATGCCCAATGCCTATAACAAACCCAAAATATGTGAGAAAGATATAAAGAGGTTGGGGGCACCCAGAGGGGATGAGGGTTCCTGGGTGCTGGTGTCCAGACTCAGAAAAGCTAAAGTAATAAAGGTCAAACTGGGCAGTGGGGTGTCCAATACTAAGATGAAAATTAGAGAGAAAGCAATAGATTCTAAAGACAGTGATCAATTAGAACTTTTCTTGCTTAGGAATCATATGTATAGTAGTATGTGATGAGGACCTAGAAATATACCCAAAGTGTGTGATTTAGTTTCTACATTTGCCCCCACTTTATGTTGTTGAGAGAATTTTCAATAACATAAGTAGATATGAGATGTGTACCTAATAACCATGTAAATCAACGCTGAAAGCATGCCGAGGAAACAAGAAAAATTGTGGAGTGATAAAAATGAAGTGTGGAAGCTAGAGAAGAGGAATTGACCCTACGGGTGAAAAGTGTATGTGTATATGTCGCATTATACATGTTGTCAATGTTGCTTGGACTTGATGTTGATGTGTTCGATGATGTGACTATCGCTTCCCATAAGGACGGACTTGATCCATAATGAGTGAAAGGATAAGAAGGATCCTAAAAATGTTGTAGAATGAGTTTTTTGGGCGATCTAACACCAAGTGTGAGTTTTTAGGGTGATCTCACGTCACAATAGAAGAAGTGTAGGGAGAAATGTCTACTGTTATTATTCATCCTTTGACTGCTTCCCAAATTTTTTATACACCACTAAAAATGTTGTGCTCAAATTTGATCCAGTTTGATCCAACATGAAAATAGAAAAGAGGTGAAAGCATGCATGTTGATTGCTAGAGGACAAAGCATGTACTGTGAAAACTGTTGTGTAGACTTCAGACAATTCTACTGATATGAGAAAAAAATTATGTAACTTCTTCCTATTCATAGGTGCCCAATAATTTTTAGGAGAACCTAGGCACTCATGTCTATGTTTTTGAGTAGGATTTTACTTTGTATTGAAGACCCAAGTCAGGTTCTGGGCCATTTTTGAGATTGTAGAATGTGTTGATTCAATACTGAGTTGTTTTGTACTATAATTGTGAACTATTGTATGGTGTGACTGATTGACCCGATGTATGCCCCCATCATTTTGGGTGTATATGACGTCGCTAGGAGAATTCATCCCAAAGGAGGAACCGATGTACATCTGAAATAGAAACCTTGTAGGGGGGAGGGAATGTGCCTAGTAAAATCCAAGGCACACACAAATAAAGTTAGTAGGAAACATGTGTTAGTACAAACAAGATAAATACACATATAAAAGACAATATGTAATCTAGTAAGCCTGAAGACAATGTAGACCATGAAAAATGGGTTACAAACATGGGATATTTCTCATAATGTCGCAATAAAATCAAGGCTAAAGTGGCCAAAATCATACAATGTGCACACAAAACAAAGGGAAAAGCCCGAAAACAGTGGAAAATAATGACAAACAATAGAAAGCAAAGTAACAGACAATCATGGTGGCAAATAGTTCCTACAAGACATATGTTGCACATGAAGCACCCATTAGCATGTTAGAAAGATAAAAGGTACATCAAAGCGTGGATGATCTTATATAAAGTAGTGTACTAAATAGGAAGTAGTATAAAATGAAACAATATCACCTGTAATGTGTACGAAAGTAGATGCCCCCAGGAGCCGCCATGGGACTAGTAAGAGGTATAATTCCAAGCATATGTGCTACATGTAATGATATAGGTTAAAGTCTTTATTCGTAACTAGAAGGATATTGAACGCACTTATGTATATAGATAAGATAATGACATACGAAATATCTATCTAACATAGTAAGCAAAGTCTACATAAGAGTAAGTAAGCAAGAACAATGTGCAACCAAGATATGCAATATGCAGTGAGTGTTTATGGAATGGAATGTAGTGTGAGTGTGATAGAAGTAGCATGCCCCTTGAGTGAATGTGTATCACTACGCATGAGATTAGGTTCATTTATAAATGCCCCTCAACAATCAAGAATGAACCATAGAACAAGAGTGTGTCATTGGGAAATGGTTTGAATTATGCGATAAAAAGATATGATTGATAAAGTGTAGAGTGTAGAGAATGAGTAAGTGTGGTGAGGTTCATTTAAGATTTATACCCTCAACATTCGAGTATGAACCATGGGACTAGAGTACATCATAGGGAAGTGTATTTTGCAAGAGTGTGATGCTAGAAAGATGTGTCATAAATGCGATGAGTGTGAAATTTGTTATGTGTATGATGTGAGGTTTGTGAATGTAGTAGGCCCTCAAAATTCAAGTGTGAACCATAGCACGAGAGTGCATCATTGGGTGGTATGTTATGCTTGATGTACGCTAGAATGATATGTCATGAATGTGTCAAGTTATAGAATTGTGTAGTGTGTGAGGCTCATGTATGTAGTATGCCATCAACAGTAATGTGTGAATTATAGCAAAAGAGTGTGTCATTGGGTAATGATGATACAAATGTATCAAGAGGTGTATGATGATGCTTGGGAAAATTTAGACATTTAAGTGTAGAGCCTTAAGTGTACGAGATGATAGGAATATTTAATAATAATGAAAGGGAGGGAGAATATGCATGATGCCCCCTAAGTGTGAAAGAGATGACGATCTATGGAAGTGTTTGAAATGGGTCTTGAAGATCAAAATAAGGAATAGTTTGCTTGAAAAAAGTGATTGGACACTAAAGTGTAGATGGTGAAGGTACCTTGAGCAGAAAAATTTGAAAGAGGTTTGCTAGATTTTTTTGGTCTTGCGTACTGGATGGTTGCTTCTATGAGATTGGTAACACTATAGAAGACTTTAGAGGTGGAGGAGTTGTACCAATATTTAGAGGAGGTTGTTCAATTTGACTTGGTAATGTTGTAGATTATTTAGTAGGAGGAGGTGATGGAAAACAAACCTTAAGAGATGATTTCTTAGTTGGAATGAACTGAATAGGCAACACTTGATTGACCAAATAAGGCACATTAGAAGTGGTGGCATGATGCTCATTGGACATACAAGGATAAAATTTAGGAGTGCATTTGGATGTAGCATTTATAGATGGGCATGCAACAAAATGTTATGCAACGAATGAGATAAAGCCTTGATGCTCAAGATGTGTGATTGTTCATTATAAAGCATAGTAGTCATTATCATTATGTCCATTGATGAACGATGATAATTACAATACAGATGACCTTGATATTTTACAATATTCTAGTCATTATTTTACCCTCAATACTTCTTTCTAACTCCATGCGCCCCAACCTATCATCCAGCATATCTTGGGAGCTCACCCGAGGCACATGCGGGTGACAATCCCCTCCTTGATGTGAGATTTTCAAGAGAGTTATACCATTAATGGAGGATTTATTTGCATAAATAGAAGTACATTCACTTACTTTAAAAGGTATAATATGCAACTAGCAGATCTACACATTAATACATCACGAAAGATAAATAAACATTGTATAAAGCACAAGAAACCAGATGTGAGTCATGATAAACCACATAACATGAGGGTTTACACCATCAACAAGATGTAAATAATAGATATTTTATATTTATTTAACGAAGTCTCATGTAGCCTTACTACATTCAAAAGGGTCATCTCAAACCATATACATTAAATGACAAATATCCAACCCATGCAAAGTAATCTTATTAGAGATCCTAACTATACTTTTCCTAATTATATCATTTGATACAAATCATAGAACCCATACATATGCTTAATGGTATCCCTTACAACCCTCTAGCACTAAGGACTCTAAACCATAGCACCATAAACTATGAACCCTTAGCATTTCATCAACACTTCATTATTCTCCTTCTCTTCCTCTGTATTCTCTCATCTCTACATTCCCTCTCTGTCTCTTTGTCTCAAGCACCTCTTTAAAAAGGATCATCAACCAGGGACATGAATTTTATTCTAAGAAGATCACTACCAAGTTTTGATGTGTTCCTCAATTGGGTAATGCTTATCCTTTGTTCAAACCTTCCCATAACTGTAATGATGCCTCTGGGAATATTCCCTACGTGAAATATCCTTTTCTTGACCTCCAAGGTTGTAGGCTAGAACCTTATCCACTCATCACTCATAGTTAGGCCCTCATGTTTTTCCTCAAGTGACTCCATGATGCCAAATATGGATAATTATTTTAAACCCTTGTTCTGCCTCCCGCGTGCACCCTGGTTTCATTTAAACCCTTCTTAAACCCATTTTTCCTGTGCACTTTTCCCTGAGTGCCCTTCTATCCACTGTTCTTATGTGTGCGTGCCTCTTGGTACTATTAAGAGGGGTATATGTATTAAAGGGTTTCTATGAGGTTCTACTAATAAGAGAATAATTATTCCTATGATACTATTAGATATATGAATAATTTTTTTTCTCATATTCATTTTCCTCTTGGATAAGGAAACTAAATGAATACAACACCATATCTATTCTAGTAAATTTAGGTATGTGGGAGGCTTCTATATCAAAATAAAATTTTTGAGGTTGGTTATAACTTTGATCATGTCCATATCATTTTAAAATATTTAAAATACATTGTAAAACTCAATGTAATCAAATTCATCATGGTGAGATGCATTTTAAATCATATGCCAGTTTGGAAAAATAACCTTACACATATTTATATTAGGTAACATATTATATAGAGGTTTGGTGGTTTGATTTGGATAGTTGAGTGATCTATTAAATCTTTTGTATGTTAAATTCTAGCTTGATCCATCCCTATTGGTGTTCCCCACTTGATTATGAAGTCTAATAAATTCATTGATGATATTTTGGATGAATCTTTATATTACATCAAGCTCAGTATTAATAGATTCTTGGGGCATGAATTGGGCATTGATAACACTAGGAAATAAGTATTTACTATAGACGTACATAAATGCTTCTATAATAGGTTGGTCAAGGAATCCTAATGGTTTATTTAGGGAAACCTATCTTAAAGGTATTATAACAAAGAGGGTGCATAATTTAGTAGTCATACAATTTGATTGGAATTTGGGAAAGAATTAAGCATTAGAGAATTACAATCAATATTAGGCATGGACATGGGAAATTTTCCTTGTGGGTTCAATTGCCTATCTAACTTGATTTATTTAGTAGATGATAATGGTAGGTCCTTCGCTATAGGATCCTTATGAAAAAAAAATGTAATGAGGTTGAGGAAATTCTTATACATTTATAAATCTAGGGTAGCATTAGGCCCATATTAAAATGTGATATGTTTATACATACTTGGGAATCTAGTGTGCAAGGATCTTATGGGATCATGTGGTTATCTAAACATATAATTAAAATGTTGGTACAACACATAAGGGTAAATAAATTTTCCAAATTAGGTTAATATACTGTTATTGGATTGTATCCAACCAATAATCAAATTTTTAGGGAGGTTTAAGAACTAACCATATGATTCAACTTGCAAGAAAAAGGAGAAAATCCTATATGAAATATCCTCATGATCTATATTTAGTGGTCTAAGGTAATATTCAAATTAAGTGGCATGCTCTTCTATAGTGCATCCACCACTAGGGGTGAATATAGGAAGATGCCTCTGAAGGTTTCTAGGTACCTCTTTGACATATATAAAAACATTTAAGATAAATACAAAAGTCCTAGCCAGACTATTGTCATAGGTGTATTTAATTATAATATTTAACCTACAAAAGTCTTGGGGAAGGGATAGTTCTATTTATTCCTTTATTAAATCTTGCATTATAGTGTACCTCAAGAGATGGGTTCAATAAACTATCTTAGGAATATTTATATCTAGTGAGGAAATATTTAGGATCCAAATTACTTCAAACTACTCGAAATAGAGGCTAGGAAATATTGTTCAAAGAGATCCAATCTTCTCACTTAAAATTTTACATTGTACTAAAATTTTCATGATCATAAAAATTAGCAAACATAAACCAAGCATCAAAGAATTAATTTTTTGTTAACCCTATTATTTTAGGATCACCAAGAGCTGGACCAAGGCACATGTTGGATTATTTGAATATGCTACATAGTTTTTTGAAATAAGTCTCTACAAAATAATCTAAAAGTTACCATGATAAAAATAAACATCTATATTTACCTAGCCAATTAATATGGTTACATCACCTCAATTAATTTAATTTCATATTTTAATGAAACTTAGAAAATATTAACAAGGAATTAATAAAAATAAAACTAAAAAGGAAATACTACCATACTTTATTGTAATGCTTCATTATAAATTATCTCTCATGGAATCTGTTGTGGTTTTACCGTTTCCCAAAATAGTCTAACATATGCTCAACCTATAACAAACAAGGAAAAAATTCTATGGAATGGTTCTTCATTAATATCTAACTTTCAAAATACCACCATAATTTGATTTATTGCTATAGAATATTATTAACATACTTCTATCAATAACATTTCCATTAACTACAAGAATTATGTAACTCATTCATACTAACATAATCCCAATCTAACTTTATTCACCTAAACAACCTAGTTCAATTGAAATAAAATAATGAAAGAATTAATAACAAAATTACTGAAAGTATGAGGAAAGAAAACAAAAAAATAAATCCATTTCCATATAAATCTTTTCATTCATATTACTTCCAACCTCAGTTTACAAAATATATTTAAATTAATTTACTCTCACCTACTCTATTATCAAATTTTACTACAAGGCCTTTGATGAGGCATGCCATAGAAATATAAGGGAAATAAATATACAAAAAGTTTTTAATGATAAATTCCACATGACATGATAGAATTGGTAGTTCTGAGTGGCCTTAATCAAATTTTTTATTTGTATTTTTTTTTTACTACTTTACAGAGCTAATTAGCCATATTGCCGAGGAATTAAATAACTACTTATAGGTAGTGAGGGTTATGAACTGTCATGTAAAACAATGTAAGTATAGCCTTGACCAAATGGCGAATAGAGGGTGTACATGTGCATGTATGGGACAATGTCTCCTCCTAGTAGCTTAAAATAGTAATGGATTACACACTGTAATGTGAGTATGTAAGGATGTAATTTTTTTAGATAGATGAAATAGAAAGCTAGACTCAAGATACAATGTAATCTAGTGGTGATGCATAATGCACAATGTCTGATGAGATGATAGATACCCTAAATCTATTTAATAGTGTAAACTAGTATAATGGTAGAATGATTGTATTAAAAAACTAATGTATGATGCGCTATATGATGAAATGAAATTAGGAATTCCATAGTGTGGTTGTGGGTGTTCAGTGTAGTTAATCCCTCAATAGTCAAGTGTGATCGAAAGCATAAGCTTACATCACGGGTAATGATCTAATATGGTGAGCTAAACTATAATACTCTTAAGATGCATTATCCTGTTTAGTATTTTGGAAACCTGGTTTTGCTAAGAACCATAATGTTATGAGGTGATAAAGACACCACAACCAAGTATTAGTCAGGATTAGTGACGTAGGTTCCAAAACAAATGGGCTTAAATTTTCTTGATAGGTTCCCTCACATTCGTATTCATTTGATTTCTTTGAGGATGGGCACCAATGTGATAAGTTCTCATGATGATCTTTGTGATTGTAAGTATTAGTGATACAGGATTGGACATGCGCAGAGATTCTCAAGTGTTTGGAATCGATGCGTGTCCAAAATTTCTAGTTCATGAATAAATTTTCCCTACGTATGTATCATCTTTGAGGATTCCTTAAGGATATGCACAAAGGGACGGTATTTTTAATTCCAATGGATAACAACCTCAACACCATTAACTAAATGGTACAATGGGTAAACATTAGTAGGTTGTGCAAACACTAGTACAATAGCCCATAATCACGTCGAAAGTTGGTTCTGCCTAATCGCTACCACTAGAGTCAACGTTTATGGCTGTAAAATTTCCAAGAGTTTTGTTAGTGGCCTTAGCTTGACCATTGCCTTTGGATAATGGGTGTGGAGAAGGATACTTATTTTTAATTTTTCACAAAATTAGCTCTAACATCCTTAGTTTGAAGGAAGATCCATTATCAGTATCTGTATGAAGGCACACCAAAACATGTGCAATATGTGTTTGAGAAAGTGGTAGATAAGGGATCGTTCTATGTCTCCACTGTGAACCACTGAAGGTAAAGTAATCAGTAACAATTGGATGAATTTGTATCATAATTCCCATTTAGGATTAATCATAATTGCAATTAAGTCAAAATACCTCAAGGGAAAAGGGGCCAGATCGACACAATGCATTCAAGGTTGATAAATTGTATGAGGCATTTGACTTTGCCAAGGTTGTGACATTTTTCACCAATGGGGACGAGTAGCATACTCTGGCCCAATATTGTTCCATGTAGGCTAATAAAGTCTTAGACCTTGAAATTTTTACCTTAGCGACATAGTTTTCTCGAGAAACTGACCACCAAATATGCTATCATTAATTTTTGAAATGACTTAAGGTTAATAATCTCGAGTGAAGACAACGATGGAGATGACCGATCAACTAACATGCTTTAGATACTCAGTCCAATGATGACATACATTGCACATAGCTCCACTGATCATTGTCAAGCTTTCATGACGTTGTGCATGGTCTTAGGCATAGTTGTCTTATAAGATAAGGTAAATAGGCGTGAACCATTCAGAGGCGGATTGACTTATCGTGTGATGACACAAGAGGGCACCATAGGTAAATAATAGATTGAGGGATAACATCGGTGTGTAATGATGAAGGTGTATTTTCATGGATGTCTCGTGGGATAAGGGTGTAACTTGCCATAGCATTGGCACTTGGTGATTATAATGCCTTACTTAGGAGGGATAGTAGTCTATGGAATATGACACTTGCAAAATGGTATCTAAATTGTCTTTTCATTCAGGTATTTAAGGAGATAATGTGTTCCTTCCCCTTTTGTATTAATGTGCATTAAACTGATACAATGACTAGTGTTGGAGTCTCCAATGGATAACAAAGTTACCAGAATGAGAAGCTCAAATTGAGTAGCCCCAAATGGCTAAGATCCAAAAGCCTCATTTCAAAAAATTTTCATGAAGAGTACTTTTTGACCTCGATATGCATGAGGGGATGTGGATCACCATATGGGTAATTAAGAAAGTGTATGAGGCATCTACACAAGAGTCAACATCGAGACCCCCTCAAAATACATGGTCCATCATATTGGGATTCATGGTATCAATTAGTGAAATCATCAGAAAGGAATAAATAAAAGGTGATGTATCTAGTATGTGGTGTGGACGGACTAATTGATTCAAATAATGACTTATCCAACTTGAGGAAGGTTTATAGTGATGGTAAACGCTAACCTCAAATTGGGATTAGAAGAGCAGAGTACCAAATGTTTGCCAAATTGTATTTCCCTTGAGAGGTGGTGTGAGGGATAAGATAAACATCAAGAGATTTCCCACACTATGGTGTTGAATTGGAATTCATTATAGATGAGATAATGGCGATAATTGGTGTCATTGCCAAGTGAAAAATAATATGCAAGGCATAGTTTCTTTCAATGTACTATAGTGACATTATATGGGCTTTTCTCAGTATGACTAACTAGGATAATAGGCTCTTTCACATTGAAATCATTATGTTGTTAACAATAACACGTGCCTCAGTCATGGTGGTGCAATATGTATAAAAAAAAGGTTCACTTAGGTAAAAGGATGGATGAGAACAACCTGAACTGTAACATGTAAGTTCTTCGATAGATCAAATTTTACTTGACAACATGCTTTTTCCCCATCCGAAACAAAATTCGTATCTTTCGTCATAAGGGGTGAATAGTTAGCGATGCTTATTAGCAATTAGGCAATAAACGACCACCTGATACTTAGATTTTCAGAGTCGGGAATTGAAGTTGATGGAAAATCCCTTTCTTGGGTGAGGAATGACTCCGAGGGTTGTAATTTTGTTAGCGATCAATTTCTATGAGATGTGGGAGACCTCAAATTTCTTTGACGAGTTGGCCTGGTGTCACCCCACTTGACCAAAAAAACTTTTTTGGGTTTGATAGAGTCATGGTATTGACATAATCATTAGTAGCAGAGATAATCCTTTAGTGTGGGAAGGAATAGCACTAGATTGTGTCCTAAAAATTTTCGATCCACATGGAATCCTTAATGATTTTCATGGAGTGTAGTCATGTAAACTTGTGGTGATCAAAACTCATTTATAGTGTGCCCTACATTTAAGAGGCCAATGGGCACGAACTTTATAGTAAGTAGTCATGGCATGGTGAAGGAGGTTTTTTTCTAACCTAGATGGATTAGATAAAATTGGCCCATTCATAACCAAGGATGATGCATCTCATAAAGGAAAAAGGATCTAAGCATTGCCCAAAAAGATAAATTTGACAATCTTGGAGGCATCGGTCCCAAAGGTGAAACTACGCCTTAGGGAAATGCGGTGTTACTTTAGCTCTCGCATCCATGAAACTTGAAAGCTGTGTAATGTATTTCCTTCCAGAGGACCCTATGGCAGGTCATCTATTCATGATAAAACCTCGTAGTGCTTTGATAAACAAAATGCTAACTAGTTTGTTTTTGGATTTAACTTCTGTAACACAAAAGTCTAGGTTCCTATTATGATTCAAGTCATTCACTATTATGAATTGTGTTGTCCAACTTAGAACCATTGTGTTAGAAAATGTTAAATGGCTCTTATTGGTCCCACAATGTACGATCTCAAACCTGACATGGGTTTAATCATCTCGGTACTTCCCAAACTAAACTATTCGTTAATCTAAGGCACGAAGCCAGTTCTAGTTTGTGTTCTGAAAGGAGGAATTCGAGTTAAGTGGGAGATGAGTACCATGTAACTTCTTTCGATGCCCCACGAATACTATTTTATTGCTAAGATGACTGTAATTAACACACTTATGTTAAATGGTGGAACTGTCCTCAATTTATGATCTTAAACAGGATTCGCATCCAACTTTGATGTAGTTGAACAAATAGTTAGGGAATTCGTTTCCTATTCAAATATATGATGATGGACTTCATACTAATATGATCATCATTTGGATATACAAGGGTTGGTGATATTGTTTGGATTTTGAAACCGCACCAAAGGCCCATATAATACGATGTATACACGGCAATAAGTGATTATTTCTTTGTCCACATATGGCATAGGCCTGCAATTGAAAAATGTAATCATTGCATTAGAAGTCTGATGTATGAAGCAATAGAACTATGAAATAAATGGGGTTATGTAAACATGCCCATTATGGTTCATGCGGAGGATGTGTCACTTGTAATGTAGACATTACCATTTAAAGGTATAGCACTTTGGTGTGTGAATAGAGTCAACCCAAATGAAGCCCAAATTTTCAACATAGAGGCTAACCCATCACTAGAAAGGATTTCCCATTGGCAAACATCAATTAGGTAAACACCTAAGTGGAGTACATTGTTGAATTCAGATACATGGTTATGAATAGTCGAAGTGTCTATCATGGTCACCATTTCTCTAATGTTGACACCGACTAATCCCCAGTAACCATTTGGTGGTGTGTTATCTAACATAACTTATTTGTCATGGGAATGAAAAAACGGTGACCAAGGGGTCATGTCTTGACTGAATCCATGGTTCCAAATTGGTGCAAGTAGGTTTCCTGTTTACAGAGGCCATTTTTGATGAAATCCTATGGATTATTAATTGTACTTGGCCTTAGTGGGATGTTACGATTAATTGCTAAAATCTTTGGCTCTACTTTGGTCTAATGTCTTATTAACAAAATCATGAATATTTTCCTAAAACCTAAACCTGCGAGAGATTCCTTTCCACAAGAAATATCATGTTATCAAAAAGATGTTTCATTGTTTTGACAAAAATGTGTAGATTAGTCCACAAAGTACTTGCAGTGATTGGACACCTTGGACTTTCTCTTCACTGCACAATTTGGCTCTTCGGGCATTTTTTGAAAGCTAGGGCCATGCTAACTGTCCCACACTCTAAAAAAAGTGCTTCTGATAACGTGACCTAATAATTCAATCAGCATTGTGTAAGTAATTATACCTCATTAAGCTATGGATGAGATTTCCAAGAACTAACTTATTTGCTACTCATATTCCAATTTGCAATGCATGGGGAAGAATGTAAAGTACAAGAATTGTATTGAATTCTAAGGTTTTCCAACGCCCCATCTTATTATTCTAGGTCGCTCATGTAGAATACTTTTCCTATACATAATTCCTTACGGAAACATAAAATCAAAATAACTAGGGAAGAACCTATGAAATTCAATTGAAAATTAACATCTTTCCCCTACATGGTGGTGAAGTAAATATGATCGGGTTAAAAATTGATACAACCAAAATTAGTGTTACCTGCCTACTAACCTCTATGATTGCTATGATATTTACTCTAAGATACTAGGTATTACAAACTATTGTACAGCAAACTATATCAATATCTTAATAACTATAGAACAATGCACTCTTTTTGTGAGGTCTATAAAGTGCCAAATGACTTACAATTATGGTATCAAGATTGTCAAAGCTGTTCTCTAGGGACTGTAGGTTGCGAATATTCGTGACCATGATTACTCGCTTATGCGATGTTCAATCCCAGGTCTAAAAGGACTGAAGTGTAATACCTCTGTAAAGGTACTAGACACCCTGGGTGATACAACTCAAAAAGGAAACACAACAATACGCTTAAGAAATATGGAACAAGACACTTTCAGAATTAGTTAAGGTATGCTAGAACTACTCATCAGTTAACAACTGGGTTAAGTTTCAACCAAAAGTGAAAAGCAACTGGATGAATTAGATGACTCAAAGAGAGTTCCTAAGATACTCGTTGAATAACACCTTTGACAGAACAATAAAGCCTTAGAATGAGTCCATAGAGAGAACTTTAAGCCTAGACTTTCACTAAAATAGGGGTCTTAAGAGCTGAGAATCTTTAGCTACATAAGGGGAGGACCTGGATGTAGATCTAAATTGTGTCCTAATTCAAGTTGAATAGGGGTAAAGTGATATTCTGAACCAAGGACCTGAGCTTCCCAACATGGTGAATCCAAGAACTTTATGAAGTAAATGGATTAACAACAAAAAGCTCTAGAAAAGTGTGTATTAGCAACAGTGTGATGGGAATAGCTAACTGTGATGCCTCCCTTTAATGGTGTCTACTTTTACCCTCTAGCAAGTGATCCAAGCCTTGATGTCACTCATTAGAAATGTAATGCAAGCTATGACAAGTAGCTCTGGTTTAAAGGGAGTCCCTACCCAGCATAATCCACTGTGAAAAGAGGAACATCCGCATTTATGTTCCCGGAACTTGGATGGGTTTAAAGGAATTGTGGCTTTATCCAATGATTGTAATTGGTTTGATATGGAGCCATAGAAGATTAATAGGAGTGTTGTAAAGGAAAGTATGTTCAGAAAGCTCAAACCACATGGTCAAATGTGCAGGAAAAATCAATATTCCTTTAAATGCCTGAGTACATCCATTCCCCCAAATTAGGGACCTTTTAGGATGATGACGTGATAAGTCTTGTGATGAGCATGGAAACTGAATTCTGGGAACAAAAATACTTATCAGTACTCATTGACCAAATAAAAGTGCTTACTGTCTCCAAGCTGAGTCAACACTACAAAAGTGAAGCCATACAACTTATGTGAGCAAACTATACTCACATAATGAATCGTTGCCATACAAGAAGGCAAACAAGGTTGAAACAACTGCGTAGAAACTATCTCAATCCCATGTTAGAGAATTAGTTCGACCTATAACACGTTGAACGACAAGGGTTACCGGATAAGTCTCACTCGCATGATAGGTGTACATGAAACTCAGGTAATAAGTGGATTACCCCATTTCTTGTAACACTACTAAGAATTGCATAACAGGAATGAAGAATCCCTTTTTCCTAGCTTACCAGGTACAGAAGAAGTAATGATCAAGGCCTTGAGTAATACTCAATCAATGTTGGAAGTAATTTAACGGCACTGCAAATAGGTCAACAAAGCATGAGAGTTTGTTTCAAACAAGGACTTTAGCATTTAAAGACAATTGAATAGTTCTCTTATAATTCCCCATATTTTGAAAACATATTGGCTGAGTTGTGAGATAGGTTAGTACATACAGCACATTTGAGTTTTCATGTAGGACAGTGGATAGTTTCCACTAATCATTGTAACTGGATAGCGAAAAACAAGCAGGGATAAATTAGCGATATTTCGAATGCTACCAAGAGATTCATCACTACGTGGTAAAACCCGTTGGTTAAGATCATAATGGTTCCCTAGCGATTATAGGAGTTTTATTCACTCCAACCTAAATGCAGTTGTGGTCCAAGAATTGGATAGGTCCAAATCATGCACATGATGAACGAAACACAATGAAGTCTCACAGAAGAAAGGATTCATCCTTCGATAAGTTGCGTCAAGGTGTTCGCAATTATAGAAATGGAGACGAAGTTGCTTGGTTAATGAGACAATGTAGTCAAGGTAAACTCAAAGACTCTGACAATATAACATCTATGTATGAATGAAGCCTGTAGATTGACTTGTAAATGGTTTAATTCTAGCATAGAAGCCCAGATAAAAGGTTGTCCTAGTAAATCAGTCGCTTATTGGTAGGCAGAGCCATCGATAATTCAGTGCTCAAGGTAGGATAAACCAATTTGTGTGGGTTCAAAAAAAGATTGGTAACATACAAAATGCTAAGGCATATGAGACAACAAAACTATACGTGGAAGAACCTTGTTGAAAGCTAAATGCAATAGACATTTTTGTCAAGATGAATCACCCATTACATTGTCGGAATTTTAATTGTGAAAAGACGATAATTTGTGCATGATGGTGAAGTTTTTTAACCCACATATCTGCGTGGTCAGAGATCTCCGTCATCTGTTGTCCTCTTCCCACATAAACATTTGTGCATTGTGTTTGACAAACTAATGCTAAGGCTGCAAATCAATGCAGGACTAAAACCTAACATAGTCTTAACTTAGCCTAAATTTGAAACAAATCATTATAACACCATCCTGATAAGAATTAAACAAGGGTTAGATGCTAGCCATTCATTAATACAAAACTTTGAAACTAACAATTTTAAAGACCTAAACTATACTCTACTTCTCTACAACAAGTCCCCACTGAATGGACCCTAAGGCAAAAAGCTCCCCTCATATGGGTTTTGTTGGCTATCAAAAGTAGTTGTCCTTAATGTTCCAAGAACCTAGGAATGGGGGCTACATCAAAGTTGCGGCTACAAGAACCCTTTTGACACTCCCATATGACCCAAGCACTTTAAGAAAGAGGCTTAATCTTCAAGATGATGAAATCTCCAAAAGGGTAACAAGGTGCAAAGCTATTAGTCTTGCTTTCTATATGCTTTGCATTTGCTCTCTAAGGAGTTTTTTGGTGTAAGTAAAAAGGTAGGTGGAGGGCTCTTTTATATAGCCCAAAGGATAAAGGATTCAACACACATTCTTTGCATGAATGTGGGATAAAGGTAAAACATGATTAGGAATGGATAAGGTTGCTTTATTAAAGGTAACCTTACTTTAGAAGGGTTTATACATGTTTAGCAAGTCATGGGAGTTGGGGGGGTGTTTTAATTAATCAAAGGTGATTAACTAATAGGTAGATGTAAGCTTATAGAATCCAATTAGAGGAATATTAGTACGATTTAGGATATTAGGAGGGGATTAAATCAATTAAATATTGATTTATTAGTTAAATGAAGAGGAAGGCTAATTAAATAATAATTAATTAGTCTAGATAGAAGGGGTAAATAATTAATGGAAGGTTGTTAATTGGATAGGTGACTTAATCAATTAGCATTTTGTAATTAATTAACTGCAAGAAGAGGGAATATGAGTGTTTTTAATGATATGTCATCAATTTGTGAGAAAGGGGATAATTAGCGCAACTTAAGTATTTTAAATTGCTTAGGCATAATTATAGGTGTCTATGTTTGCCCCTCTTTGAGACAGTGTTGCGGGGTAGCGTAAGTGATGCCAATTCTAAAGAAACTAGATGGCAGCAAATTTTGACGGGATGTCGGAATAAAATAAGAGGATTCGATAGGGTGATGCCCTCCTGAGATAGCATGTGGTGATAGAAGCAGCAAAGGGTCTCTTGAAAGGCGAAAAATAGGTCAATGGTAGAAGAAGAGGGTAGAAGAATGGAGGGGTTGGGGTGCCAGGAGATGCACCAATGTGAGCATGTCTGTTAAGAATAGACAGGAAAGCTGGTGTAGATGAAATATGGATCGAGGGGAGTCACTTTAGTTAATTGTGTGAAGGGATTGATAGGTTGATTTCGCAAGATAACACTTGGATGTCATAATGTTGATTACAAGAGCTACGTTCATCATGGATCCTTGTGAAGAGATCGTTGGGCTAATTTCGTAAGATGGATGATTATTTCGAAAAGAGATGCCCCTAGGAGGGATGGTTGATAGGACAAAAGAATATGATGAAAGCTAGAATGTTAGATGGATGTATGAGTGTTAGCTAGCTGCTATATGATAGAAAAATTTGATGAATGCTGCATACTTGCATAGTTTAAACGACTTGAGCAACTTTTATTTAATGTAACACAAAACAAGAGGCATCGTGATATGAAATAATCTTGATACGATGTTTTTATTATCGAAGATTGATCGAAGCAAGTTACGACCTGTGCAAATTAAAAAAAGGGTTTGTGCGCAAGGTAAGCCAAGCAAGGATACATCCCAGGGGAATAATGGAGGACACTTGTTGTGAATGGAAAATCCGTGAGTCATATTAAGCGAGGACTATGTGAGACAAAACCAACAGTGCATATGAAAAAATACCATGCGTAAACAATTAGTTTTAAAAAGTAAGAAGTAAGTTCATTGTGCCCTAAAGTTGGACTACATAAGCAACCTATTTTTTGAAAAAAATTGGCCTTGTAGATCAAGATGATCCGCGAGTTTTGTTGTTTTTATCGAAATCCATAGAACAAATGAAACAATGTTTTGAGAACCAAACAAAGAGTGACATTTTGTCGATGAACAATTTCTATGTTTTTGTGTTTTTCAAAACAATGTTCTAGTTTTTCTGGAACATATTTTTTTTTTTGAAACAATTTAGATTTTTTTTAAATGTGTTTCAATTTTTTTTGATTTTTGAATGGTGTGAATGTTAGGCAAGGTGCATTTTCTAGTGTTTGACATGTTTGAAGCGGGGACAATGATTTTTCCATAACGTGGGTTGCGTTAATGTAGGAGATGAGATGCTAACACATTTTAATGTTTTTGATTTTTTTGAAGATTTTCTAAGACGTGGGTTGTACAGGACCCTATGACAAGGAAGCATGGATGCCATACAGCATGGGCTTGGATGGGGATGTACCAAGGGCATAAGGCCACATGCAAGTGAGAAAGGCTTGGATGATTGACCGGATAGACAGAGACCTAGAAATGTTGATCGATGAGCCACTTCAACATATTGTTGTAAAGGGATAAACAGGCTGATTTCACAAGTTAGATGACTATTTGGTCAGATTGGTTAATGGGTGCCATTATGGATTGGTTCATACAGGATGATGACCATAAACGAAGTTGAAATGGTTAAGCCCTAGAAGCCGACCTAGCATAACCCCAGGATGAAAAGTTGGCCTAACAGATAAATGATAGGAAATGCACCTTGGTAAAGGAATGCTTATTATTGTGAGGACAAAGTTGCCTCTAGCCATGGGAGAAAAGCATTGAATGTTATACACATGGATGTTTTGCATGAAACAAAAGAATAATTATGTGAGTGTTATGGATGTAGCTTATGATCCTAACAATTTGAAGAAGTGGCAATGATCCGGAAGGCACAAACTCGTGAGATAAAAGACGTAATAAAATAGGAGTGCTAAGCAAGGTCGAAGCAACGATGCCTGACAACCATGCTAATCATGTTCACTCGTCAGATATCGAGTGCGTACATGTGAAAGTTAATAACCTGCTTGAAGGGAATATGGGAACAATAGTACAAGTGAAGGATGACCCTAGCCAATGTGTAGGAATGATTGATTTTGATGGTTGATTGGTGGATGGTGTGTGGAAGGTGAGACGTACATCGCTTCGCTGCTAGCCAGACATTTATAGCCTTGACGCAGATGTATCTGATTCTAGTTGCAATATTGCCTTCCTGCTAGTCAGGCATCCATAGCCCGGGTAGAGATACTAAATACACCCTTAGAGAGAGTAATATGATCAATTTGCTTTTTCTTTGTAGCTTTTAGCTTTTGATTTGATTGATTTTGTTTCTTTTGATTTCTGAATAGACTTAGTTCAGCTCTCTCAATCGTGTTCTAAGGGGTTAAGAACCACTAGATGAATTGATGGAAGAGATGCATGGAAGTGATTGGGATGATGACATTGGCTAGTGTCCACAAATATGTCCAAAAATTCTTCGCAACAAGTTTATTAGATGTTGAATGTGATAGGATCTTTAAGAGGTCAGTCGTTCTTTAATTTACCAAGGTGATGAAAGACCAGGGTCAAATAGATACCATAGAGATAAATGTCACAAAATTCATGTGAATAAGATAACCAAAACATCACCGAAGGGATAAAAATGGTAGGAAGACTTGCATAAAAATAGCAAAGAAGGGAAAAAGAAACATCCATGTGTACACAATACCTGATTGCAATGTTTGATCTTTGTACCTTTGATTTTTGTTGTGTTTTCTCAATGTTTTTGATATATATATATTGTTTTTTTATTTTTATATTTTTGATAGTTTTAAGAGGTTGGGACTACTAACAAAGTCACTCTATGTGTGTAAATCCAACAACAATGTTTGTGACTTCCTTAATAAGGGAGACTAAGCATGTTTTTTTTATCAAGAGTCATGTTTTTCCCCAATCTCGATGATTGTGGTGAGTTCACACTCAATAAAGGACTGTGATTTATATCCTGAAACATGGATTTTGTATGTGGGAGCTTGAGTTCCCCTATCCAGAGGTTTATGCACTTTGTGCCATACTTGATGGTTATGTTGATGTGCGTTCTTTGAATCAATGCTTGATTTACAACTTTGAGATTGTTCCATCAGTTGTTGGGGGATTTTGAGCTCTTGGAAGTTTTGACCTGAGCTTGATAATGAACCTGTTTGGGTTTTTATAAGTTGATGCTTGAATTTTCTAACCTCGAGAAGGAGAAGAATGTGAACATTTTACGATTGATGATAGGAACGATGATAGAAATGTAGTGGGATTGCCACAACCATTGATAGAAGAAATATGTGATAGATGAAAAGGATACGGTCCAAGAATTGAATAGGATGGGCTACCAAGAGGTGAGCCACGGATAGAAGGTGAAAGGCTACTAGGTTGTGGCCCAAGAATAGAAAAACAAGGGCTACTAGGACGTGACCCATAAATAGAAGATGAAGGGCTACTAGGATGTGGCCCAAGAATGGAAGAAGAAGGGCTACCAGGATGTGACCCATAGATGTAAGATGATGGACTACCAGGATGTGGCCCAAGAATAGAAGATGATGGACTACCCAGGGGTGATCCATACATAGAAGATAAGGGGCTAGTTGGACGTGCCCCAATAATCGAAGATAATGGGCTACTCGAAAATGTCCCACAAATATAAGAGAGAGAGGGCTACTAGAAGGTGACCCACACCTAGATGAAGATGAAGGGATACTTCGCATTGACCCCACCAGAGATTGTGATTGAGGAATTATTGAATAGATAGGCGAAAATTCTAGAGTTATTGGGTGATGAGAAGATAGGCCATGGATCTATGCAAGACCAAGGAGTTTCATCACATAATGAAGAATGTGAAGATGGAAGAATAAGAGGAGGATCAAGTTGCATAATCTGAGGCTCTTCCTCCGTTTCTTGATCAAAGGAGTCAACCTTTTCCTCACAATATGCAGACACATCAAAGTCTAAAGAGAATCCCTTTTTGTAATCTACTAAAGGAATATCTTCATATGCCCCTATAAAATGCCCTTATTGTTTCTTCATTATGGAATAGATCAATCGGTAGGAGTTGTTGATCGATCCCTAGGGGTTTATTGGAAGAAATAGGTTCACTTGGTGTGGAATACTTTGAAGATGTTTTGATGATTATTGATAGAAAAGAAGATGATGTGGGGGACGAAGAATATGTGTAGCTAGATGTCTTAGGAGTAGGCGTAGAAGAAGGTTGTGGTGTGGACCTACCTATACAATGGTATGTCGTATGTAAAATAGTAGGATTAAGTCCAAAGTTCTGTAGATTGTGACACAGGGTTTTGATTTAGATGTTTTTTTCTTGAAGGACTTTGAGTAACATAAATCTTCACAAAAGGAAGATTTTGTGGGGATGATTGATGAAGAAGGTTTTGCAAAGAAGGGGAGGACTGTGATTCGAGCATCGCATTAGATGAATGATGACAAGGTTCGTACGAAGAAAGAGAGGACCGTGATTCAAGAATTGTATTATACTTCTGATTGGAGGGATTTGGATTCACTTGTATCTTAAAAGAAAGAAGATGTCGTTGGGGCGAGACTGATAAAAGGGGTCCTGCGAAGAAAGGGAGAACCACGACATAAGAGTTGCATTAGATGATTGATGAAGAGGATCTTGCAAATAAAGGAGGACCATGACTTAGGAGTCACATTAGATGACTTAGGAGTCGAATTAGATGAATTCGAATAGTAGTTTGGATCTAAATCCTCAGAAGAGTCAGAGGAAATATTTGGATTGGAATCCTTAGAAGAAGAGGAAATGTTTGGATTAGAATTAGAAGAAGAGTGGGGGGAACTCGAATAATAACTTGGATCAGAAGCATCCAAATCAGACCATCGACTATGAGATGAAGGTGGGGAATGAGTTACCTATATGGGCTCTCTAACACAAATAACCAAACAAGGTTTAGTTGTAATGGGAGTATTTTGATCTGAATTGCTAAACCTAGGTTCCGTATTTTTGTAAGTATGGGGAACTGTGTGATAGTCAGTCATTGTGGCACTGTTTTAAGCATAAATGTCTAGATCTAGATAGTGTGATGGAACTCCTTCAAAGGGAAGGAAGTGACATGTCAATTTTGGTAGCATAAGGACAACCAGCTAGACATTGTCGTAAGTATTGATATGCGTGTGCATGATTTTCTGAAGAAGGTCTAAGGAAAATAGACATTGTGATGATGTAATATCAATGAGATAAAAAGGGATTGTCCTAGAAAATAAGTTTTATGAATGAATAGATCAACAAGATGTTTTCACTTATGCCAAGTTCAAAGGAAATGAACAAAACGTAAGTAAATACAAAGAAGTCAATGCGATCTCCCAATCAAGATATACGATGAGCAAGCTCAAAATCTGATTAAGACCTATATCTCAAAAAGTGCCAATTACAATTTGCGAATGACACAACAATATCACCAAGATATGTTAACCCACTTTGCAAGAAAGTGAAGTATTGATATCGAGGTGTTATTGATATAACACGCACAAATGGTAACACCTAACACTCTTTGAAATCGAGGTAATAATAGAAATCAAACTAAAAATCTCAAAGTATAGCTAGGAATAGTTAAAAATGTGTGCAGCCTAGCTGTACAATATAGGTATTTATGTCAAGTTTACATGAAATAAGATGTAAATATCAAAATTGTAATGATATAAGACAAACAAGCTAACTCCTCTATGGAAGTCTGCAGTGATGAACCAAGCCTAACTACAATGATGATCTTGACGTGGGTATCAAGATCACAATGGCTACCAAATGACGTGAAAACGCCTCCACTCACTTTAGACATTTAACTAACCCATCCACAAACATGGATGGGCGTAAACGGACATAAAAGTGAGAGAAATAATCGAATGGAAACACAAAGGTAATCACACCTTCTTTTGATCAACAAAGTGTCAAAAGAATATGAAGGAAATAAATCAAGAAAAATGACAAAAATGTAGCCTCACTTCAACAGAGTTTCACCTCACCCTAAGGCAAGTAAAAACTAGGCGAAAGTAATGCGTCACACGTTTCTCAAAAAGAAGGTTCACAACTCAACACTGTTTTAAAATGGTCAAAGTGGGCTCCTGGCCAAAGTATATTCTCCTAGGTGGTTCTCTCACCCTAGGTGTTACAAAGTTGCCACGAGCGAGCGCGATTTACCCAAAAAGTCACACTGACTAGTTTGGGAGTATCTCGGCTTTACTTTACCCCCTTCAAGAACAGTAGGCAACTAGTGCATCTACGTGTACTATCACTGGGGTCGCCATAATGGAAAACCTGTAACTCTATCTCACAAAGGAATCACTAGTCAAGTAGGTAGTGCGGAGCACTTCCCGTTTCATCCACAAGGTTCCCTCTTGCGTGGACTACTTTGGGGTTCCTGGAACCACCCCCATTGTTGTAGCTTAAGGCGTTATGCCAAAGGGGTTATGTTCCAGTTGAGCGGAGAGGGACGTACCCTTTTCTGAAACCTGCAATATAGTGTTTTGAATATGTTGTTCTTTTTATCTTGTTTAATTAGGTGTGGTTTGCTTGAACACCTTTTGGTAACCTGTATAACAACTGTATTAGTAGTTTTTGATTTTGTTTTGATTCCTCTTTTCTTTGACAAGCGTTTTTAGGTCCTGCACTCAAGCGTTAGTAGTTCTCCAAGAAAATCACATTATTTAAAAGAGGATTAAGAGTTACTTTTGATTCTCAAGATCATCCAAGGATGCAAGAGAAGAGCATACACAACAAATAATCCAACTAAAAAGTAAAGAAAATCTTTTCAATCAATGAACCATACAAAATTCTTGATAAATGTTCATTCCCTTAAACCAAAAGTGAAAGATGAAGTTTCCAATTTACCAAATGTTATAAAATGAAGACTAAAGTTGCTTTTGATTCTCAAGATCACCCTAAGGTGCAAGAGAAGAGCATACACAAACTTTATCCCAACTATATAGAAATGGAAAACTTCAAATCAAAGGACCATTGAAAAATACTTTGTAAAAGGTTCATTCCCTTAAACCAAAAGTGAAAGATGAAGTTTCTAATTTAGTTATAAAATGAAAACTAAAATTTTTTGATTCTCAAGATCACCCTAAGGTGCAAGAAAAGAGCATACACAAACTTTATCCCAACTATATAGAAATGGAAAACTTCAAATCAAAGGACCATTGAAAAATGTTTTGTAAAAGGTTCATTCCCTTAAGCAAAATGAATAATCAAATTTCCAAGTTTAATCCCAATGTTAAAAAGATAGAGATCAAAGTTGTTTTTGATTCTCAAGATCACCAAAAGGTTCAAGAGAAGAGCATACACATGCTTTGGTCTAAATCGAGTAAGCATGGAAATACAACATTCATCAAAACATTAGACATGTTAGAAAATGACCAGTTTTAAATTAACAAAAAACCTATAATTTATGTAAGTATAAATCCCAAATTTATGTTTTCATTGCATATTTAACTTCAATACCTTTCCAACGCAAAAAAATGGAGTCATTTCAGTTCAGGAGCAAAAGTTATGGCCTTCGGAAGATGGGTTACGCATATGCTCTTATGCTCATGGGTATGCACTTGACATGCACTCAAAAAATGTTAAAAAAACGTCCCTTAATCTGCAAAATGGGCAAAATTTTCCAACCAAGATTCAATTTTGACAACAACCCATCACATTAATATATAAATAGAAGACTCAACGCTATCAAACATTAACATACATGCTCAAGAATTTAAGATTTTCAAGAAATTGACAAAACTAGCATGTAGAATGATGAAAAAGTAAGCTCTAAAAATGAAAACATGATGAAATATTGAAATTTTCTCACCAAGATTAAATTTTGACAGCAACCCACCACATTAATATGTAAATAGAAGACTCAGCACTATCAAACACTAACCTACATGCTCAAGAATTTAAAATTTTCAAGAAATTGACAAAACTAGCATGTAGAATGTTGAAAAAGTAAGCTCTAAAAATGAAAACATGATAAAATCTTGAAATTTTCTTGATTAAATTTTCAGCACTTCAACCATTAATATGTAAATCTCAATCAAACACAACTTACATGCTCAAGAATTGAGCACTTCAAAACTAGCTCTCATAACTACAATGTTGATAACCTACTAAAAATGAAAACAGGAAACTCAATCAATTCAATTTTGACAGCATTAACCTCCTTTATAACAAGGAATTACTCAACACATGCAAACTTAAAACAAGTTAGATCAACATGTGTAAAAGAGGGTTAGTAACTTAAAAATAAAACTTAACTACAAAAACTTGAAATTAAGTGCAAAGGACAATGGAGTAAGTCCCACCGGGCATGCCAAATGTGTGCATGTATACTTTTTTAATGCTAATAAAATGAAACAAGAACTACCACCTAAAATAGTATGTCTTACAATTTAATAAAACAAAGCATAAAAACACCATCATGATAAGAATTAAATCAAGGGTTAGATGCTAGCATTCATCAATACAAACTTTGAAACTAACTAATGCTAAATATACCTAAATATCCTCTATTCTCTAACAACATATAAATGAATGGACCTAAGTAAGCTCCATGGCTATCAAAATAGTTGTCCTTAATGTTCCAAGAACCTAGGAATGGGGGCTAATCAAAGTTGGGCTACAAGACCCTTTTGACACCTCCCATATGACCCAAGCACTTTAAGAAAGAGGCTTAACTCTTCAAGATGATGAAGGTCTCAAAAGGGCAAGGTGCAAGCTCTTAGTCTCTTTGCTATATGCTTTGCATTTGCTCTCTAAGGAGTTTAGGTGTAAGTAAAAAGGTAGGTGGAGGGCTCTTTATATAGCCCAAAGGATAAAGGATTCAACACATTCTCATGAATGTGGGATAAAGGTAAAACATGATTAGGAATGGATAAGGTTGCTTTATTAAAGGTAACCTTACTTTAGAAGGGTTTAATACATGTTTAGCAAGTCATGGGAGTTGGGGGGTATTTTAATTAATCAAAGGTGATTAATTAATAGGTAGATGTAAGCTTATAGAAGATAATTAGAAGAATATTAGTACGATTTAGGCTATTATAAGGGGATTAAATCAATTAAATATTGATTTATTGGTTAAATGGAAGGGAAAGCTAATTAATTAATAATAATTAATTAGTCTAGGTAGAAGGGGTGATTTATTAACGGAAGGTCGTTAATTAGGGTATTTGTTGGATAGGAAACTTAATTAATTAGCTTAGTGTAATTAATTAATGATGATATGAGGGAAAATAAGTGCTTTTGACGATATGTCGTTGATTTGTGAGAAAGGGGATAATTAGCACAATTTAAGTATTTAAATTGCTTGAGCATAATTATAGGTGTCTACATTTGCAGATGTATTAAAATTAATGGCTTCCTCTTTTTCTATAGGATACTTAAACATAGTGTAGAAACCTCTTTTTCTAAATCCTTAAAAATCCATGGCTTACAAGGACATGCACCCTAAGAATTACATATGTGAGGTTTGATCTTTTTCAAAGAAGCATCCTTAAAATTGTCAAAAGGGTTCCTCCATTTTTGAGTGGATCTTCAAAATTTGTAGAGTTCCTGGATTCACTTTCTATGATAGCAAAACTTCCATGAGTTTCTTCTGTTCCACGAATCCCTATTTTCCATGAGTGGTGCCCATTTTGACCCTCCATCGTTTTGTAATGTTTTCCCTTTACTTAGCATGCCCTGAAACATTTTTCCCTTTTAAAATGGATGATATAATGTTTTGTCTCCATTTTTATGCCTTGAATTGTTCAAAAACTCATGTTCCTTGCCCCTTTCTAAGAGAAATCCTGAGTTTGCTTGTTTTTTGCCCTAAATGTTTCAAGTTTGCGGGCTCTGCCATTTTTCCCGACCATGGAGGCTCGAAATTAATCAATTTTTACTTGTATGCATTCGAAAATCCTTTTCCATGGTCATAAAATGTTTGAAAACATGTTTCATCTATCCTTTGTTCCAAAAATTCTTCATCCGCAAAGAAAAAATTGAATTCGGGCATCTTTGACAATTTTTGAGTTTTTTTACTGTCATACGGGCATCTTTTACCCATCAAATTCATCTTGTCCCATCCCTTTGCTAATTTGACGTGGTAGTTTTCTGGATCAAAGGAGAACATACTTTTGGCATGTGGCCATTGGCAGAGGGGATGTTCTGGAAACCTTTTTCCTTTTTTGGAGTAATGTACTAAAATGCAAATTGGGGGCCCGCTAAAAGCAAACACGTGGCAGTTTCAAATTAAAGGTTGAGACAAGAGTTTTTCTCATAATGGAAAAGTGGAGGTTTGGTATTTTGGGGGAAATTAGGGAATTTTTCCTTTTTTGGTAAAATAGACTTAAATTCTTAAAAGAAAGTGCGGCCCCGCCAAGTGAATAAAGAAGGAATTTGAAGCCTCAAGCGCGGAGTGCGGGCCGGCGGAAGAAAAGTGGGAAAATTTCCTTTTTGTGCAAAAAAAGGAGTTAAAATGTTGAAATGAGCCCGCAGATCCTCAAATTAAAGGTGACATTAAATTAGGGAAGTCAGGCGGAGGTGCGGGAGTGTGGAGGAAATGTTAAAAATTTCCTTTGGTTGCAAAAAGATTAAAATATGAAAGGAGGAACACAGCCCGTCCTCAGCATGATAGACACGTGTCAAGGAGAGGCAAAGGAGGTGCAGGTCCATGTGGGAAAATTTGAGAAAAATTTTTTTTTTCCAAAAAAGGTGGAAATGTGCAGAATTGAGCCGCGATTCCAATGGGGCCCACCTTGGGACACGTGTCAAGGGCTCGAGGGGCGGAGAAAAATGTCAAATTTTTACATTTTTCCAAAAGTGTTAAAAGTCAAAAAATGATCCCAAACCCATTTCCAATCACATTTTGACACGTGGAGGGCTCAGATTGAAGGGAGAAAGGAAAATCAATGGTAACTATACATTTTGACATTTTTACCACCATTTTGGCTCCAGGAAGTGTGGAAATGCATTTTTTGCATCATTATGATCAAATTTTTTATGGATTCATGTCATTTTGGCCTGCATGATTCAAATCAATCATCTTGGAGGGTAAATTTGCAGATCCAAGGCACATTTGAAATGAAATTTTGTTCTAGTTCGTGCAAAAACGTATCAAATCCAAATTATCAGAGCAAAGTTGCAGAATGGAAATTTGAAGGGGAAAAGGATGAAATGATGAAAGAGGAAGATGTTGTGGGCTTTGAAAAGAAGAATACATGCTCCCATGACAAGAAATGATGAATTTTGTAATAATTTTCTTTTTTGCATGCACTGGCATCTCCTCCTTGAAAATTGGTTAAATGTCACTTTCAGAAAGTCATGAGTGAATTTGTAACAAAATAAGATGTCATAGGATATTTTTTTCTTGGGAAAGAAGGATCAATTGTAATGGAATGCTATATATTGCATGAATTTTTCATGCAAAGGGTTGGAAGAGTTTAAAAGAAGCCTGGGAAACTAAAAATTTCACGGGAAAATCTGGGAAGAAGCCCATTCTCTGAGAAACCACCTGAGAACCATTTCTAATTCCTTTTTGCATCATATTTGTATCATGTTGAGTTGGTTTCAGTTGTAAAGCCATCAACAAGCTCTGAGATTGTTCTTGAAACATTCCCCTGCTGATAAATTTGATCATTTCTAGATTATTTTGTGTTGTCTCTTGGCAAAATTTGCATACACTTATGTTTCAGAATGTTTTCAATTTGTGTTTCTTGCTCCTATTGCAATCTGGTGTTTGGAGTTTCTTTTGATCATACAATGGTCTCATTTCTTGTGATAGTTTAGTGGCATTTGCAATCTCACATTCAGAAGAGCTTTCATCTGATAAAGAGATAAACAAATTTAAAATCACTTTACCTTCCTTGACTTCAGAGATTGTCTGTAAACCTTTGGGTGCACCTTAGGTCATGATTAAATAGAAATTTCTAGATACTTTGTTGGTTCATCTACTTCAAGATTTTGTTGTAGGTTGTCAAATATTGTGTGGAAGAGTGCAAATCTGGGCATCCATTTGGTGCACATATCCTGGTTGAAGGAATACATTAACCTCTTTGAAGCATTCTGTTGTTTAGGTCTTACAAGTTTTTTGCAAAGGTCCTCAAAGAATTTGGCAAATTCTGGTTAGTCTTGTCTAAAATCTCCCACCCAAAATTCATTCAAACAAACTAATCCTACCCATACTACCCCTGCATTGTATTGTGTGTCAACAAAAGAATACAATCCATTTACAAAAATGCACAAAGCAAATCAGGATCATACCATGTCTCTAGTAGCCTCAGCCTTGTCTTGAAAGCATTTCCATCATTTAGTAGTGACAACTCTATTGAGTTTGAATAATGGGAAATTGATCATGTTTTCTCAAGGCCATCTCCATACAACCTGCACATTACAAGGATATTTTCACCTCCTTCACAAAACAGAGGCTACAATATAGGTTCTCTTACCTTGGTTGAAAGGCACAACCTAAAATAGTTAGGACAAGATCAAGTCCTATTTGAGTGCTATCCATCTCTCCACAAATCTGAGTGCTAGTTAGATCACATCCCCAGCTACAAAATGACATACATCATGATCTATCTACCTTCAAGCTTCATGCCATATCTTTGATGCTGCTCAGACTGAAAAGGAGAACAAATTTGGGTACCAACACCAGTGGCACCATTGCCGGGGAGATTCTTGGTTAAATCTGATCCATGTGCATACATATTTGAAATGAATGCATATCAAACCCTGGTAATGTCTCTTACAAGTTTTGTCTGCAAATACGTTGTTAAAGCACCATTGTATAATCAGATTTGTAAGGATTAAGTGAAGGTTTCAAGTTCTGCTTGCAATTTTATCAGTTTCCAGCAGTAGTTGCACTTCATTTGCATTTGTGGTTGATAGATTGAAGAAAAGGAAGGTCTAATCTATAAATTTTGGCAATATTTTCAGTGCTGATAGGTATTTGACAGAGTATTTTAGTGCATTTGCACAACTAGGGTGAAAATCCTTAGTGGCGAACTCCATGCTGATTTGATCTTGATAAATACCAGTGTCTTAAGATTTCTGTCATTTATTTTTGTGTTGCTAATCTCTGCAAAACTGGAAGGAAGAAGATCTCTCTTCAGGAGGGACCCAAGTAGAAAGTTATTTCAAGAATTGGGAAAGACAGTTTTAGAGGAAAGAAAAGTTTGGAAGGTTGTTGAAGGTCAGACATCAGGAAAAGGTATATCCATTGGTGAGAGAGATCAGCCTTTAGTAGAGGATTATCACTCTTCTTCCAGTGATTCTGATTCAAGAAATATTTTCACAAATTTGTTTACTTCAACTAGTGAAGGTCCTTCTGTTGTACCTGGTAAGTTCTCTTCTCAATCTGCACCTGTGTGCTTCAATTCAAATAAAACTTTCCAAGAAAATCAGCACCTAGAGAGCACCAGTTTTGTGAATCACATTCTTGTGCCCCAAAGACCTCTCACTCCTCATCATTTTGTTTCTCCTCCAAGACCAACACCTCAAAACAATATGGCTCAGCCTAGACCTCCATTTTTTGTTAACACCTTTGGTCCTATAGACTTTAGAGGAATGGATGGTTATCCTAATGTTGTCCCTCAAGATGTCAGAAATAGATTGCCAAAGTTCCAAGGTAACAATGCTATAACTGGTGATCAACACCTAAAACTTTTTGTTAACATGATGGAGGACTTTGAGATTGAGCATGAAGATGTGTATATTAAATTGTTCATTCATACACTAGAAGAGGATGCAAGGGATTGGTACAAGGCTCTACCTGATAATTCAATTGATTCTTGGACTGAGATGAAGAATGCATATAGGTTGCAATATGGTGATAGGACTGATCCTAGATTTCTCTTGTCTGAATTTGAAAATATCAAGAAGAACCCCAATGAATCAGTTCATGACTTTAATACAAGATTTAACAAGACATTGAGGAGACTTCCTGTTAATCTGAGGCCTTGTGATGAGTCTTGTTTAATCAAATATGTAGATGCATTTGACAAGAAAGCAGCCTATTACCTAAGAGACAAGAACCCTACCAATTTAAGGTAGGCCTTTACCATGGCACTGCAGATTGAAAATAACATTAAGGCCATTGGGAAACCTCTCAAGAGGGATGGTGTAAAGTTGATAAACCCTGAAAAACCTCAAGCTAGCAAGGGTGCTGATTTGGAGGAGGTTGTGAAAACTTTGGCAGGGGCTGTCAAAGAAATCTCATACAAGTTAGCCCAGGCAGAGAAGGGAATTGGGTAGACTTCACAAGGTCAGCAAAGAGCACAAAACCATGACATATTTTCCAATCATCCTAGGGGTGATCAGAGATCTGATGATAGAGGGAAAGGACCCATGGGGTCTACAAATAGACATCCTCAAGCACGTGAAGGAAGAGTGTTACCTGATCCCCTAACTGCTAGGGTTGCTGTTGTTGAGGAAGTTGTTGATATTGATTGGTGTGATAGGTGTTTTCTACCCCATCCTCCATGTGAAGTGGACCAGCAAGATGGTGAAGCTAATAATGAAGATGGAACTGATGATGATATCTGCATGGTGGGTTGTTCTTCAAGCTCACAAGAAGGAGCAACATCAACTGAGGTAATAAGTGCAAGGACAACTGCAACCTTTTGGGATTGCATCAAATGGGTACAAGTCTTTCTTCCCCCTCATACTCTTGAAGTTGATGTAGTGCAAGATTTTGAAATTCCTAACAATGACTTTGAATACTTAAGAGCTTTGATGATTAAGAAGTATGATGGTGGTATCCCTTCAGAGGAAGATAGAAAATTGTTGATGAATGTTGTTGTAGCTCAAGAGAAAGACTATAACACTAGGAGAAAAGTTGTTAAGGGAGCTGGGCCTCAAGCCAAACCTAAAACACCCTTGCTTACAAGCATTCCCAAAGAAGCTTCTAGAAGAGAAACACCTGCCAAAAGCTCTGTTGTCCCAAGCAAAAATTACAGTCCTCCTCATGCCCAAGCTGCCAAGAATCCCATGCCATCTGATGAATCTACTTGTCTCCCTTCCAATGCTGCTTTGCCAAAGAGTGTTCCCTATGACATAGCCCAAGTATTGAGCCAAATCAAAGTGAGTGTTCCAATCATTGAGTTGCTTAGGATTCCTGAGCACAAGAAGAGAGCATTTGAGTACCTAGGTTTGAAAGAAGAAAGAGTACTCCAAGCAGAAATGTAAATGTTGTTGAAACTCCTCCTCAAATCATTGCAGACCTTGAAACACCACCAACATTAGAGGATCTTGGAGAAACACCTGAGGTATACTTGGGGACATCCTTGGTTGATTCCCAATTGAATGTTGATCCATTCTTTACAACTTTGATCATAAAGGATAGACTACTTCACAATTGTATGTTTGATTCCAGTGCATCATGTAATGTCATGCCTCTAGAAGTCATGAATGAGTTGGATATCAAAGTGACAACAGCCTATGGAAAGTGTACTGCCATGGACTCAAGAGAAGTGCCGTAGTTGGTTGTGTGAAGGGTTTGGTGGTGCAACTTGCATCTTATCCTGGGAGGAATTTAAAGTTGGATGTTTTGATTGTTGATTGCCCTGCCAAATGGGGTATGTTATTGTCAAGAAAGTGGGCTGCAAGTGTTGGAGGGAGTGTCCAAATGGATATGTCTTTTTCCACCATTCCCATTGAAGGAAGCCTTGTCAAGCTCTATGGAGAAAAGAAGATGTTGCATCTAATTGAGGATCCAATCAATGCTTCCTATGAAGTATTATTTGCTGATGTTGATGTTGATAATTTTATTGGGTTTGCTGATGGTAAGGAGCACAAGATGGATCAGTCAAAGTGCCTTGAATAGGTAGGTTCTCCTTGGACCTTGCTATTTGATGGAGCTTGCTCCAAATTTGGAAATGGTGCTGGTATAATTCTTGATTTCTCCTAGCTTGGAAGAGTTTGTTTTTTCCTTCAAGCTTAATTTTGAATGTACTAACAACATTGCTGAGTATGAAGCCTTGTTGTTGGGTCTGAGAATTGCATGGAAGTATGGTGTCAAGGACATCATTGCAAAAGGAGATTCAGAGCTAGTTGTCAAACAAATAAGAAAATTGTATGCTACAAAAAATCAGCGGATGAAATAGTACAAACATGTAGTTTGGGATCTAATTGAGATGTTTGATTCCTTCAACATTGTGCATCATGACAGAAGTTTCAATGTTGCTGCTGAAAAGTTGGCAGTGTTGGGGTCAAGATTTGGAAATTGCACCATTTCACCTTATTGTGAGTACAATATTGAAGTGTTAACTAGGCTAGCTGTCCCTGACAACATCAAGCATTGGCAAGTGTTTAATGATGATGCTCAAGTGCAAAGGTTCTTACAAAATCAAGGTGAGTTTGTAGATCAGAATATTGATTGGGAACCAATGATGTGTGTGACTGAAGGAAGAGAGATTTTGTTTGGAAAGGATATTATTCAATTGAAAACTAACACCATTCCTAGAGGTCTTGTTGCACTTGAGTCAAATTTTAACAATGTTGATTACATCATCAATAGAAACATGTCTACCTCAAGGGATGTGGAAGAGCATAACTTGGGCACTAATGATAAACCAAGAAAATTTTGGTTGGGCAGAAATCTAAACAAAGAGGAAAAACAGTCCTATGTTCAACTATTGAAGAAATATCAGGACTGTCTTGCTTGGTCTTATTCAGAGCTGAAAGCATATAGAGAGGACTTGTTTCAGCATGAGATTCCTCTTGAAACAAATGCCAAACCATTCAGAAAAAAGTAGAGGCCAATTAATCCACTCCTCTCCATGAAAATGCAAGATGAATTGAAGAAACTGAAGGAGGGAGGGATCATTCAGCCCACAAGGTATTCATCTTGGGTTGCAAACCTTGTGCCAGTCAGAAAGAAAAATGGAGATATCAGACTTTGTGTAGACTTCAGAAATCTGAATAGAGCTTCATTGAAAGACAATTATCCTTTTCCAAACATGGAAAACATGTTGCAGTTAGTGACTGGATCTGAATTGTTGTCCACCTTGGATGGTTTCTCTGGCTATAATCAAGTTGTTGTCAAGGAGTCAGAAAGATTTAAAACTCCCTTTACCACTCCTTGGGGACATATGTTTATGTGAGAATGCCTTTTGGTCTCATGAATGTTGGGGCTACCTTCCAAAGAGAAATGGATGTTGCTTTTGCTGGTTACATAAATGACTTCATTGCAGTTTATCAGGATGATGTGACTGTGTTTTCAAGGAGCAGAAAAGATCACTTGCAACACTTGGAAAGAATGTTGATCAGATGTAGAGAATATGGCATTTCTCTCAATCCAAAGAAGTGTCATTTTGGGGTGCAAAAGGCCAAGCTGCTTGGTCATATTGTTTCAAAGGCTGGTGTCATGATTGACCCTGAGAGGGTAGAAGCAATCAACAAGGTTCCAATTCCAAGAACAAAGAAGGGCATCCAATCCTTCTTTGGGAAGATCAATTTCATTACAAGGTTTGTGTCCAATTTTGCTGAATTGACTCTTCCTATTACATGCATGTTAAAGAAAGACCAAGTTATCAAGTGGGAGGAGGCTGCTATTCAGGATTTTGAAGGAATCAAAGAAGCACTTAAACATGCACCTGTCTTAGCAGCTCCGAATTACAAGAAGCCTTTCCAAATCTTCTCCTTTGCTTCTAAAAATACCATTGCATCTGTTTTGCTCCAAAAGGATGAAGATGGGGCTGAGAGGCCTATTGCCTTCTTTAGCAAGGCTTTACAAGCTGCTGAGTTAAAGTACACAATCATGGAAAAACAAGCATTTTCCTTGGTGAAAGCAACAAAGGTTTTCAGGCCTTATATCTTAAGTTCAAAAGTTGTTGCTTATGTTCCCCACACCATGGTAAAAGACATCTTATCAGAGATGGAGATCTCAAGAAAAAGATGTAGATGGGTGAAAAAACTACAGGAGTATGACATGGACATCCAAACCACAAATTTGGTAAGAGGTTTGGGTCTTGCTAAGCTCATGGCTGAGAGCAACCTGTAGACAATTGAAGTGAATGAAGTAGAGGAAGAAAGGGCAGATGTTCTTGAGAAATTGGTAAGTTCTGAGTGGTACAAGGATGTAATATTTTACCTCAGACACCTATGCTTCCCTGATCATTTAAATAAAAATTAGAAAAGAGCCCTCAAGCTGGCTTCTCAAAAATACATCATCACTGACTTTGGGCTGGCTTGGAAGAACCCTGAAGGTGTCCTCTTGAAATGTATAACTGAAGATGAAGCTCCCAAGATAGTTTCTGATTTCCATGGGGGAGTTTGTGGAGGACACTTTGCTGGAAGGGTTACAACACACAAAATTTTGAGAGCTGGTTATTGGTGGCCTACTCTTTTCAAAGATGCAACCCTGCTGGTTATAAAATGTGAAAGCTGCCAGCATTTCTCTGGAAGAATGAAAGCTTCAGGCTCCCTTCCTTTGCAGCCTGTATCAATTGAAGCTCCTTTCAAATAATGGGGAATGGACTTCATTGGTGAGATTTCAGACCCTTCTAGTGCTGGTCATAATTGGATCCTTGTAGCCACAAATTACTTCACCAAGTGGGTAGAAGCAATCCCCACCAAGAAAGCAACACACCAAGTTGTTATGGACTTCTTGTTGAATCATATCATATGCATATTTGGTGTGTCAGTCAAGATTGTTGCTGATAATGCCATGTGTTTCAGAGCTAAGCCCTTGATGGAAATGTGCAAGGAGTATGGAACCAATCTGACTTATGCTTCAAACTATAACCCTCAAGGAAATGGACAAGCTGAGTCCAACAATAAGAACTTGTTGAAGATCATTAGGAGAACCTTGGAGTTAAACAAGAGAAAATGGGGTGAACAACTGAAATTTGTAGTTTGGGCTGATAGAATCACTACCAAAAGAGCTACTGGTAAGAGCCCATTTGAGTTGGTGTATGGAACTCAAGCTCTACTGCCCTTACATCTGCAATTATCTTCATTTCAGTTTGTTCAACAACTTGAAGATCAAGAGGTCAGTCCATATGAAGCAAGGATTAATCAGATTGTTGAGCTGGATGAAGAAAGAAGAGCATCCCACCAAAGGCATGTCAGATTTAGAGAGAAGTTGAAGAGGTTGTTTGATAAGAAGGTCACTCCTAGGGCCTTCAATATTGGAGATCTGGTTTTGTTGTGGGATAGCAAAAATGAAGATAAGGGAAAACATGGTAAATTTGATGCATTATGGATGGGCCCTTACTCCATTGATATCAGAATTGGTGAAAATACCTTTTTTCTCAAGGACTTAGATGGGGAATTGCTTGAACTACCTGTTAATGGCAGGCATCTAAAGCATTTCTTGGATTAATCCCCAAATTTGAGGTATGCACCACTTGTACAGTGTATAGTGTTTGGATTTTGCTCTGTTTTTGGTGTTTTGTCGGTTCGTGGTTTGCTTTGGTGTGTGGCAGCCATTTTTGTCGGTTTCTCAGCTGGTTTTTGGTGGCTTTGGCTCATGACTCCTTTTCCCAATGGATTCTTTTGGCACTTGGTCTACATTGTTCTTGTGGCACTCACTGGGAATGCCCATCCCCGAGCAGGAGTCGATGTTGGTGCCCATTTTGACCCTCCATCATTTTGCAATGTTTTTCCCTTTGCTCTGCATGCCCTGAAACATTTTTCCCTTTTGAGATGGATGATATAATGTTTTGTCTCCATTTTTATGCCTTGAATTGTTCACAAACTCATTTTCCTTGCCCCTTTCTAAGAGAAATCCTGAGTTTGCTTGTTTTTTCCCTAAATGTTTCAAGTTTGCGGGCTCTACCATTTTTCCCGACCATGGAGGCTCAAAATTAATCAATTTTTACTTGTATGCATTCGAAAATCCTTTTCCATGGTCATAAAATGTTTGAAAACATGTTTCATCTATCCTTTGTTCCAAAAATTCTTCATCCACGAAGAAAAAATCAAATTCAGGCATCTCTGGCAAATTTTGCATTTTTTGACGGTCGTAGGGGTGTCTTTTACCCATAAAAATCTTGTCCCTCCCTCCACTAATATACGTGGCAGTCCTTCTGGATCAAAGGAGAACCATATGTGGCTTGTTCTAATTGGCCATCAGGAGGACTTCTGAAACCTTTTGCCTTTTTTGGAAAATTTTCAAATTGTACTAAAATTCAAAACAAGTGGCCCACTAAGTCAAAGTAATGCCTTGTTCGACATTTTTTCAGATAATGAAAAGGAGGTTGGGATTTTGGGGGCAATTAGGAGAATTTTAACCTTTTTCTTAAAAAAATGGACTTAAAGTCTTAAAAGAAAGCACGGCCCCAAGTGACAAAGAAGGAATTTGAAGCCTGGGGTAGAGGGAGTGCGGGCCGGCGGAGGAAAAGTTGTGAAAATTTCCTTTTTGTCAAAGGGAGTAAAAATGTTGAAAAGGACCCATGAGCCTCAGTGAGTAAAGGTCGAAATTCATGAAAGTCAAAGGCGGAGGTGCGGGAGTGTGGAGGAAATATTACAAAATTTCCTTTGGTGAAAAAAGATTAAAATATGAAAGGAGGAACACAAGCCCGCGGGATCCCAGCGATAGACACGTGTCAAGGAGAGGCAGGAGGTGTGGGTCCATGGGAAAATTGTGAAAAAAATTCCTTTTTTCCAAAAAAGGTGGAAATGTGTAGAATCAAGCCACGATTCCAATGGGGCCCACCTTGGGACACATGTCAAGCTCGGAGGGGCGGAGAAAAATGTCAAATTTTTACATTTTACAAAAAGTGTTAAAATGTCAAAAAATGATCCCAAACCCATTTCCAGTCACATTTTGACATGTGGAAGGCTCAGATTGAAGGGAAAAAGGAAAATCAATGGTAACTATACATTTTGACATTTTTACACCATTTTGGCTCCAGGAAGTGTGGAAATGCATTTTTTTTGCATCGATTTTGATAAAAAATTTTGTGGATTCATGTCTTTTTGGTCTACATGATTCAAATCGATCATCTTGGAGGGTCAATTTGTAGATCCAAGGCACATTTCAAAATGAAATTTTGCTCTAGTTCATGCAAAACGTGAAATATCAAATCCAAATTGCAGAGCAAAGTTGTAGAATGGAAATTTGAAGGGGAAAAGGATGAAATGATGGAAGAGGAAGATGTTGCATGGTTGAGGAAGAAGAATACATGCTCCCATGACAAGAAATGATGAAAAATTGTAATAATTTTCTTTTTTGCATGCCTGGCATCTCCTCCTCGCAAAATTGGTTAAATTTCACTTTTAGAAAGTCATGAGTGAATTTGTAACAAACTAAGATGCCATAGGATATTATTTTCTTGGGAAAGAAGGATCAATTGTAATGGAATGCTATATATTGCATGAATTTTTCATGCAAAGGGTTGGAAGAGTTTTAAAAGAAGCCTGGGAAACTAAAAATTTCACGGGAAAATCTGGGAAGAAGCCCATTCTCTGAGAAACCACCTGAGAACCATTTCTAATTCCTTTTTGCATCAGATTTGTATCATGTTGAGTTGGTTTTAGTTGTAAAGCCATCAACAAGCTCTGAGATTGTTCTTGAAACATTCCCCTGCTGATAAATTTGATCATTTCTGGATTATTTTGTGTTGTCTCTTGGAAAAATTTGCATACACTTATGTTTCAGAATGTTTTCAATTTGTGTTTCTTGCTCCTATTGCAATCTGGTGTTTGGAGTTTCTTTTGATCATACAATGGTCTCATTTCTTGTGATAGTTTAGTGGCATTTGCAATCTCACATTCAGAAGAGCTTTCATCTGATAAAGAGATAAACAAATTTAAAATCACTTTACCTTCCTTGACTTCAGAGATTGTCTGTAAACCTTTGGGTGCACCTTAGGTCATGATTAAATAGAAATTTCTAGATACTTTGTTGGTTCATCTGCTTCAATATTTTGTTGCAGGTTGTCAAATATTGTGTGGAAGAGTGCAAATCTGGGCATCCATTTGGTGCACATATCCTGGTTGAAGGAATACATTAACCTCTTTGAAGCATTCTGTTGTTTAGGTCTTACAAGTTTTTTGCAAAGGTCCTCAAAGAATTTGGCAAATTCTGGTTAGTCTTGTCTAAAATCTCCCACCCAAAATTCATTCAAACAAACTAATCCTACCCATACTATCCCTACATTGTATTGTGTGTCAACAAAAGAATACAATCCATTTACAAAAATGCACAAAGCAAATCAGGATCATACCATGTCTCTAGTAGCCTCAGCCTTGTCTTGAAAGCATTTCCATCATTTAGTAGTGACAACTCTGTTGAGTTTGAATAATGGGAAATTGATCATGTTTTCTCAAGGCCATCTCCATACAACCTACACATTACAAGGATATTTTCACCTCCTTCACAAAACAGAGGCTGCAATATAGGTTCTCTTACCTTGGTTGAAAGGCACAACCTAAAACAGTTAGGACAAGATCAAGTCCTATTTGAGTGCTATCCATCTCTCCACAAATCTGAGTGCCAGTTAGATCACATCCCCAGCTACAAAATGACATACATCATGATCTATCTGCCTTCAAGCTTCATGCCATATCTTTGATGCTGCTCAGACTGAAAAGGAGAGCAAATTAAATGTATGTACGAGACAAGTGTATGCTACCAAACAATGTAGAAGCTATAAATCTAGTAAACATGCAATTGAATAAAAATCATAGAATGGTTGGGTAGACCGAGATGCAAACATGTGAAATTACTCATGATTCTGTCACAAAACACTCAAGTGATTAGCAATAGTTGCATATAAATAAAAAAGTGTGGAAACAAAACATAGGGTGAGGCCTACATACAATAAAAAATAATAGAAACCAAACAAATATATATCCATGGAATAAAATAATAGGTACAAACAACTGGTAACACATGAAACACTCATTAATATGTTAGAAAGATAACCCATATGTCGAAAACGTGTATACGTAGGTAATTGTAAGTGATAATATAAAATAAAATAATAGAACCTATAAGAGATGAATGTGGATTCCCCCAATAACCATTGTAGGATTGGTATGATGCGATTATCTATGTTATGTGTAGGACACCTGTATTTGTGATCATATCTAGAAAAGGATGTGAATGCGCATGATGTATTGATGGCTAAACATCTAAACTTATAATTGTGATTCTATTGTAAGGAACATCGTGTATTATGGTAAGGATAAAAACATATAATATGATGCTAGCTAGCTTGATAAGCAATAATTTGAAAGTGCACAAGTAAATGTAAGAAATGATTAAAATCAACCAATATATAAAACATGATGTAGATCATGGAATGGAATGAACTATGGATTATAGGAGTCCATGTGCCCCCAAGTGAATGGATGTGTATGCAATGAGCTACATTTAGTATTCCCCCTCAAAAGTCAAGAATGAAAATGTTTGGAATGAGAGTGCATCATTATTGGGACAGGATTGAATGGTCGATGTGGGTTGTGTGTAATGCACTGTGATGAACATGCGATCAACATGTGTGTTGATGATATGCACGACCTAAGTTTAGATGAATTTGTGTTTATGTAATCCTGAAAGCATATAACATGATGTGAGACAATTATAGGTGAGTGGTGATTATAGCCTAAAGTTTGTACCACTACAAGATTGTTTTGGCAATAGGTGATAATTTAGCCAATAGCTTATGCCACTAACCTAGTAATGTTAACATGATTAGAAGGTGGTGAGTGATGAACGTGTAAGTCGGTAGATGATAAAAGGTCTATTTCTTTGGTAAAACCCTGGCAGTCAAATATGGACGGTTGAGCAAGTAGAGTGCCTTTCAATAGGGTAGTGAGTGCAGCGTGTAAGAAGAAGGTGTAAAATGTATAATAATTAAATGACCATGTGATTTGTAATATGTGTAATTAAATATGTGTAGATAGACTACTAGTGTAAGGTGTGTGCTATGTAGTATGTACTATGAGATATTATGTAATTGTGGAGACTCGAGGGAATGTAAGAGAGTGAAATATGTATGATTTACGACTAATATGATGTATGATGTGTAAATACACTAAATATTGAGAGGAGTGATATAGAGTTCTAAATTTAGAGTGTATGATGTAAGATGTAAGAGATATGATGTGAGATGTGTGAATAGACCTAACCAAGTGTGTAATAAATATTGTGGAGTGTGTAGGTAATCATGTGTATGTATGACCATCAACCTAGCCAAGTGTGTACTAAAGCACTTACTAGTGTTTATTAGGTTTCATCAAATGATGACACCTAAAGTGTTTTAGATTAACTTATGCAAACTATGATATAATATTAATGTACGAAAAGGTCTAAAATATGAGAGACGTGTTGATGCTAAGGTGAGGGGTTAATGTTATGACCCCGAAGTATGTGGTGGTGCATCCATAATGATCTATTAAAGTGATGTATGAAGGTTGTGAAGTATCATAGATTTTATAAGATTTATTTACTGATGGGGTAAATAATGAGAGATCTCTATGGCATGTGTATTGGTGATAGATGATTGTAGAGGTATGTATGTATGATTGGTTGTTTAATAGATAAATATGTTAATATAAGATGAAATCGAGGTTATTTATTGTAGCAAACCCCTCAATAGTCAAATAAGAACCTATAAGAATATGAATGTGTCATAGAGGAATTACTAGGGTGATAAGATTCACCTACCAAATCCAAGTTTTTATGAAGTGGGGGAGGCATTGTAGGTAAGAGTAACATGTAGTGGTATTAACACGTGGTGGTGGAATTTGTATCCCTGTGTCTTGACAAGAAGTAGGAGGGGTAGTTACTTTGAAAAAAATGATTGGCTGCTGAAGTGGTGATTAGGGAAATCCGGATTTACATGATGGTGGATTGTTTTGGGATGTTGTTATGGAATGCCTGCAGTGGAGGAGCTAGATTGAACATAATCTTTAAGGAGGTTTCTAAGAGAGGCTTGAGTAATACTATAGATGATTTAGTAGGAGAAGTTGATAGAATAGAAAAAATTCCATTATAGATAGATTAATTATTTTGAGTTGGTAATGTTCAGATAGCTTGAGTGGAAGAAAATGTGACCCTCTTGAGAGGAAGTTGAGTGCATTGACCTAGATTTAGCTTCAGTGAAAAAATAAGGTCACCTTTTTGATAGTAATATTCCATTAGATGCAAAAGGAAGAGAACTAGTTAGCCCATTAGAGATGTAGTACATTTGTAGATTGGTTGCAGTGAATGTGGAGTGAAAATGAGATAAATCCTTGATGCTCAAGAGATTGATTCTTAAAAATGAGCCATTGATTCGATGAAAGTCCCACATGACTTTGAAGGTATTTCCATGTTTCACTTGCTTTTCCAGAATAAGATATTCCTTTATACTTTACTAAAGTCGATAAGAACTATATTGCAATGAGTAGGCAGTAAAGGGATCAAGTGATGACTAAGGTGCTAAGTAAAAAGGTCATGTTGTTGATTATTATCATTAAAATGAGAGGTTTTCTGGTAATTATGCTATGACTTGAGGAACTCACTGACATCAGCACATGTAGTAGACAGAGAATGAGAATGAGATGTATAAGGAGAAAATACATGCATTTGATAAACATCCTTAAGTTGTTGAATTTAAGATTTCAGATATGTAATCGTGGAGTCCATGGCCTTGAATTTGTCTTGAAATAAAGCATGCAAAGCTTGAATTAAGTCCAATAGGGGCTGAGTGGATGGAGAAACACTAGAGTCATCAAATAGATGGGTGAATATAAGACTTATTTTGCAGTGGTGGCCTATTTGGGATCATCAAGATACATGGTGTCTAGGGATTTTTGGAAAACAACATAGAAATTGGGATATCTCTTAAGTAAATCCAATAAAGAAACTAGCTCCATGTGACTTTAGGATAAGCCATAATAGAAGAAACAATTAGGATCCTAAAGATGTCCTGAAGGCTATTACTGGTTGACAAAAATGATTAACTAAAATGTGAAATGATCTCATAGTTAATCTAATATTAATTAAAATTCTTGTAAAGATCTTGTTCCTAAATTCATGTGAAAGTAAAATGACCCTAATTTAACTAAATAAATAGATTTTATGTTAAACCCTAATATTGTAGAGTCATGTACGACAATGATAAATTAATAAAAAAACATATTTGACACAAGTAATACAACTAAGATAATTAAATTTGAAACCCTAAGATACAAGAGATAGGGGTAAAAGTACTTAGATGATATATTGTAATTAATCGTGGAGTATGTGCCGATTTGAAAAACTGGTAAAAAGGAGGAGGAATATGTTCGTCCATTGTGCCTAGAAAATTTTGTGAACTTTCAGATGAGTACATGGACTAGGGTCGCTTGGACATAGGTTAGGGACACTTGGGTGCTATAGAATTCTTCTGGGCACATGTGACTGTGAAGACTGGTCAAAATCTGAATTTTACTTGTGTCTCAAGATGTTCGCTAACCTGTCTCCGTCAGTCCACCTGTATGTTGACTGGTTGATCATTGAATTATCCTATACACCTGCAAACAAAATAGATGCATTTCCTACAAAACTCCCAAACACATCAAATCCTAAAAATAAAGGATGTAAATGGGGAGTCATACTGACCCCATCAGTCACCTAACAGAGTAAGCTTATGACCAAATGTTTCACTACATCTTAGACTCCATGTAGTTCTTGTGTGTATGTGTAGAAATCTTACCCTAGGAATCCAGTTTCATACTACTATTTAGAAGGTTCTTGATTGAAGAAAGTACTAGTTAACTCATGTTTTTTGGCCATCTTCTTTTATTTTATTTCGTCATTCCTGACCTTTTACATCCATATGCTCATTTTGTTTTGGTCATTTGTCATTATTTTAGCCTCGACTGAGGTGCCCAAGTTAGTACTAGGGCACCCATGGGTGCCCTGGTCCCACCATCGGTGTCCCAATCCTTCTTAAAATTTCCATCCATTTTTTGGGGTCTTTCTAGTCATTTCTCCTCATCTTTTTGGTGGTCAGCCATTTCGAGATTAATTATGAAATTAATCAAGAAAACCCTATATAAATAAAGTTATGAGACCATAATTAGGGACCTAGAACTAGTCATTACTATCATTATCTTCAGTTGCATCCATCTATTACATTAGATAACACTTGCATCAACATAGCTCCATCATCACGGCACAAGACTAGGACATCAGCATCACACTTCATAGGGGGAGTGATTCTATTCTATTCCATTCACACATTATATTATATTTTCTACATTTAGTTATTACTCGCTACTTCACAAAGTGTGAATGACACAAGAGTAACCTAGGGCATGTTCACACACGCTTGCACATAGAACTACATAGGGTCTGAGATGTAGGGAAACACTCATTTAGTAAGTCAACCATTATGGTAGCTGAGGTCAGTCTAACCCCTTTGTATGCATTTTTATTTTTTAGGGTTTGATGTTTGTTTTGGGATTTTATAGGTCTTTACTTCATTTTGGATTATCAACAACATTTGAAGCAATACGACTAATCTGATATGACAAACAACAAAGGTTTTGGACCACCTCCTAGCCCTGCAAAGATCAATTTTAGAGTTTTTTCATAGACCAGGGCACCCAAATTGCAGACTAGAATGCCTGCAGGTGCCTTAGTCCCTCTCCAGGTGCTCTATAGCTAGATACTCTTGATCCATCCTTTTTGGGACTTCTGCAAAGTTGTTCCCACTTCTTGATTTTCTAATCACCTCTACAAAACTATCCTGTAAGCATCTCCTATTTAGACGAGTTCTTTCCTCTTCACTCTTGCACACTAGGGTTAGCATTTCCTTTTGCATAGTTTCTTGGATCATTTATATACTTCTTTACTACATTTATTTACTTTATTACAGTTTTTCATAGCTTAGATTAACTATCCCCACATTTTCCATTTTTAGTTAATCATATTGGTGAAACTAATCTTCAAATCCACCTTCGTTCTTGGGCTTTTCTCATCTTTTCTATCATGGCTTCTAATGTCTGTCAAGTCTCTTTTATTCAATTGATTCAAATACACCCATCTTCTAAAGGCACTCTTCAACAAACCCTAGAGACTATGTGTCTACCTATCAACATATTACCTACCCAAGTCAATTATATTTTTGGTTGTCTTTCTGAGGACTCCCTTGAGTCCAATTCCAATAAATCTATTTGCAAATCCACTCAAGCTCTTCACTATTTATTTCAAGATAAATTTCAGGCTATGGAATCCATAATCACATCTCTTAAATATGAAATTTAAGAAATTAAGGATACTTCTTAGGCTCAGGATTGTTCTTCTTCTCATACTCATCCTATGTCTAATACATGTGCTCATAATAGTGAACCCCAAGTCATACCGCTCCTTACGTCTCTCACATTTAGCCTCAATGATAAGAAACAAGACATTATTCCACATCTCATCACTCATAAAATCATTAGCTTGCCACCTACTCATGGTTATCCTTCTATAGGCTTGCAAAGTATCAAGGTATTCCATATTGCAACTATCATCGAATCAATGGACATAATGAAAATGATTTTTATGTTTTACAATGAAGTATCAAGTACCTTGCACATCAGGGTTTTCTCTCATTTGTTTCACAACATTATAATACAAATAAATCCCATTGGGTTCATAAATATGATCCATCTATATCTAATGAGCATTAGGCTAGTGTTACTCAAGATCATTATATAATAAGTCAAGCACCTCCTAAGCAACCATCCCTCAAAATTAATTCAACACCACCTCCTACTGAGTCATCTGTGGTATCACCAAGTCAAACCACATCACCAAATATACCACCATTTAAGATTCCTCCCCATCCTACTCAACTTTTGCATCTAATAACTTTTGTCAAAACAACTACTCCTTTTACTGATGGTCAAGACTCATATAAAATTCCACCAACATCACATGGTCCTACTGTTGCTTTGGCATACCATTGTGTCAGTCCTCACTCTTATCATGACATAGACAAAATATCCCACAATGGCATGAAATAGCTCACACTCTTGTGCTTGTGATTCCATCACATGACACTTGAGGGCATAATACTTACACATAATCCCCACTTTATCATATTAGAATAGGTCTATCACATCATATTTATCACATATTATGTTTTACATACTACATTCATATATTTGCATAAGCATATTCATCACATCATTTATGAGCCATCTCATTGACTCATGATATTCACACATACAATACTTTGGTTCATCTCTTGATATTGTGGGCATCACTACACTTGAACCCCACACACTACACCATCAAGGATTACACATCACGACTATTAAACTAGGGGGACATATCATCTTACATCCACATTCTACACTTATTCTACATCACTTACTATAGCATCATAGTCTATCTCATCCATTACATACACATTACATCGTACATTACACATTTTACTCATCACATGGTAATATTTCATCCTACATTGTTTCTATCATGCACTGTACTCACTTCCCAATGACTCACTTTAGTTCCTCACTCCATACTTGACTGCCGAGGGTTTACAAATCAATGAACCTTACATTCATAATACACATTTATCATTCCACCTTTCATCATACAAAATTTCTAGGATAACGAACACATGCTATAGGCTAAATCATCACTTACTCTATCATCTTGTAGTGGTATACACCTTAGGCTACATCACCACTCCCTACTTTTCATCATTTAGTATTATATGCTTTAGGCTAAATCATCACTCCTACTATGTCATCTACTTTGTACGCTGATACAACATCACTCATCATTCATTTTTTCGTGATATACACTTTAGGTTCAAACACACACATCTCTCCTCGCATATGTCGCATATCATCATCTACTACACATCACATGCATTCATCAACAGTCATTAGAATCACAACACACACTATTCGGCCATTTACCCCATGACTCACTCTACTATTTACAGTTCATTCTTGACTAAGTTGAGGGGGAAAAAAAATGAACCTCATTACATACATTTTGGCATTTCACTTTACTTTCGAATCCTATCACTCCATTTTTCACATCCATTCCATCCATCCACAACATAGTGCATATTATGGTTTTTTACTCTTGCTTACTTTTTCTTGTTCATGGTCACTTTATTACACATGCTAGTTAGCTTACTTGTATGTCATTTATCTATATCATCCACACATGCGTAACATTCACATATTTTTCTTTCTAGTTATGATAGTAGAGATACCATCTCTTACACAACACTAATGAATAATATCACCTTCTACCCTTCCTACATGGTCATAGGGGCATCCACATTCATCTCTCACAAGACATGGTTATTGTTTCATTTTTTACTTAGCACTTTACATTATCTTGTTTACATGATTTTTACAATACATAGTTATCAATTCTAACATGCTAACAGTGTGATGTGAAGTGACATTTGTACCCATTATGCAGGGATATTTTCTTCCATGCTTGTTTGTTAATTACAAATATTGTTTTCTCTTGTTTTCGGGCCTTGCCCTATATTAGGGTGCACACTTATTTGTTATTTACGGCCATAATGGCCTTATGTGTCTTGTGACATCTAGAGTGACATCCCATGTTTGCAACCTAGATTTTTGTGGCAGCTTACTTTGTTTCTTGAGTGTTTAATTACTAGTTTTTCTTGGTAGATTTTACATACTTTTTGATCATGGCTTATACACCTCTTTTATATGCATGTTTGTTTATACTAACATTTGTCTTTGGATAGCCTCTTGTTTGCTGATGCATGCTTTAGTTTCTACCAAGCACTTTCCAAGGGTACAACATTTCTTAGGTTGGTCCTCTTTTGAGGCTATATTCTCAGTATTTAATGACATCACATGCATACCCCTAAAGAGGGGGGCAACATTTGGGGTTTAGTGATAAATAACACAACACATTTACACCTGGTTTACCTTTCAATGCACTTTTTGCCCTTGACATTTTGGGTTACATACAATGAATGAGTTCAGACGATTCTATGAAACTTACATAATCAATTTTTTTTATAGGACATGGCATCCTTAGTATTCGGGGGATTACAAATTAACGATAACACGTTACATAATTCTTTCAAAACTATTTCAGAAACTTCGACATTGGATCACCCAAAAACATAAGGACATAACAGAGATCTCTTCATACATAGTTTAAAAGCAGTTAACACTTGGAGGAACACAACCAATTAACACCTCCCTACACTTCTTTCCTACAGTCCATACTTGATTGCCCAAAAAACCTGCAGTACAAGATATCCTTGTCTCACACTCTCTTTCTCGACATGGATCAGGTGCACACTGTTCCATTTACACTTTTTCATTTGATCACATATTTACATTTACATACTTTTGGATGCATCTTTTACATTGTGACACTTACATACATACATATTTGACTACTTGATCATTTTATCCTTACAGGTCCGACTATATGAGAAACAAGCAATGTCAAATGCAGGGAAACAACAACAACAATGTCAACAACAAACATTTTGCAATAGCACACATCCATACTAACCATGTAGGTACATCATACATCAGTAAGCTACACATGTGTTTCTACCCTAGGTTCACTTTCATCACTTTTTTGCACATTTTCATCTTTAGTTTCCATTTCCTCCATCATTTTTTTCATTCCACGCTTTGTTAGTCCATCAAAACATTTGCTATTTTTACTACAATCTTCATAGACATCAGGTAACATCTCTATCTACTTTATACCTATTACCGAGATTTTCTCTCACAGAACATAAAGTGGAGGGAAAATTTAGTCACAAAATCATGCACTTTAGATATTATTTATCTTAGTTTCATACTACTATTTAGAAGGTTCTTGAGTGAAGAAAGTACTAATTAACCCCCATCTTTTGGCCATCTTTTTTAATTTTATTTTGTCATTTACCAAAATTTTACATCCATATTCCCAGTCATTTGAGTAATTTTCCTACGTTATTTTATCCTCGAATGGGGTGTGCACCCAATTCAGTACTAGGATGCCCATGGGCACCCTGGTCCCACCATGTGCACCTCGATCCTTCTTGAACTCTCCCACCACTTTTTGGGATCTTTCTAGCCATTTCATAGTTTCTTATCTTTTTAGTGGTTGGCTCATTTCAGGGTTAATTACAAAATTAGATCAAGAGAACCCTATAAATATAAACATTATAAGACCATAATGAGGGACATAGCACAAGTCATTACTATCATCCATCTAGAGTTGTATCCATCTATTACATTGTAGATCACTTGCATCTACATAGCTCCATCATCAAGGCACAAGGTTAGGACATTTACATCACACTTCATAGGGGGGATTTTATTCTATTTCATGCAAACATGCTATTACATTTTCTACATCTAGTTATTGCTCTCTACTTCACAAAGTGTGACTGACACAAGAGCACCTAGGGCACATTATACACACACTCACCAGAACTACATTTGGGTTCGAAATGTAGTGCAATGCTTAGTTAGTAAGCCATTCCAATGTTGTAACAATGAGTTCAATCTGACCCAGTTCATTTTCACTTTCCTTTTTTTAGTTTTGATACTTCTTGGTAAATTTTTATACCTAGAATTCACTGTAAATGACCCAGGTGTGTTGGCACATCACTCAGCCTGAGCTGGGAGCTCACCCGAAGTGCATAAAGGCACCAGGTCCCTCAACTTAGATTACACTTCTTATACAAAATTTTAGCATGATACTAAATTGTATGTTTAGATTCATAACCAACAGTAAACAGTGCATAGTGCATAAACAAGATCTAGATCTTATAATATATAAAAGATGAGCTAAACATATGACTATAACAAGATTTACCATACAATAACTAGTTTGAATCATGTTCATTCACCTCTTATCTAGCCAATATGATCCATTGTATTAAATACATGTAAAACATAGAAGTTTCATACATTATAAGCTACCTGTTATCCAAAATTTCACCCCCTGGGTAATTTTGATAACATGCATCAGAATATTCAAGTCCCAGGCAAATTGATTGATTCAGGGCCAAAACATCATGTTTCTGAGGTTCCCTCAAATATTTTTCTAAGTTCCCTTGTCCAAGAAGGAAAAGAGAAAGCTCTGAGAAAATGTGAAAAAAGGTTGCAGAAAGGCTAGTAGGTTGATCCAGGAAAAATTGTAAAAATGGCTAAGTCCTAGCTCAAGGTCAGGGGACGTGTGGGACAGAAAGGCGCGGATCGGCCGAAAATCCTCCAGGTGGCCCAAAAAATAAAGTGGGACAAGTGGGACAAAAAGACCCGAACCGGCCGATTCGGCCGAAATGGGAACAAACAGCCCGCTAAGCATTTGGGACAAATGGGACAAAGAAGTACGTGGCAGGCGCGAGAAGCCGATCCGGCCGAAAGAGGGAAAAAAACTGACTAAGTGTTGTTCGGGACAATTTGGGACAAAAAGACGCGAAATGGCCGAACCAGACGAAATGAGCACAAACAGTCCAAAATCAAATGGGACATCTGGGCCAAAGGCGCGAACCGGCCGAATCGGGCGAAATGAGAAGATTTTGTCCCGCGAATCAAATGGGACATCTGGGACAAATGGCGCGAAATGGCCGGTTCCGGCCGAAATCAGCACAAAGGAGCAAAATCAAATGGGACATCTGGGACAAAGGGACGGTGGTGGATGCGAAGGAGCCGAAAGAGCCGAGAACCAATCAACGCATGACACGTGTCACAAGGAGAAGGAGTCCAAAAGGTCAAAGGGGCGAGTTTTCGAGCGCTGATCCAAACCAATGAAATGGCGCCACGTGTCCAAGTTTAAGGGGCCCACAAGAAATTTTCAAAAGAAATCCCACCGAAAGACGGAGGAGAGAGAATTCTCGTGACCAATCAGCATGCCACGTGTCATCCAAGATGGCAGAAGAGCGGGAAAGATTTTAAAACACGTTTTGATCTGTTTTGTGCCCTAAATCTTCAGATCTCCATATCTTTTGATCCAGAGCTCGGATTTCCACGTTCTTTATATCAACGGAAAGCTTTGAAATGCTCTACATGATTCTGGGATCAATCTTCCATTTTGGTGTAGTCTGGAGAGAGAAAAATTGAGAAACGGCTCTGACGCATGGTAATGGCCAGAAGCGACCTTTCAACAACCTGTTTTAATGCTAATGGGTCGCATTCTTCTTCAGCACGGCCAAAAGTGACATTTCAGCAGCCAAATTAATGCAAATGGGTCGCATTCTCCTCCAAAATCACTCAAAGTGACAGGGTATGGGTTGGTAAGATCCTCCATGCTAATTTAATGCATCTGCAATCAATGAGGAATGGGCTTGCATGTTTTCCCACGTTTCTGTCCACTGGGCTCGACCCATGCAATGTAAAAAGCCAGATTTGGCTCATTTTGAAAAAAAATAAAAAAAGGTTGTTCATTCTTTCTACTCTGCCCTCCCTTCTTTTCTTCTCTAGGGTTGAAAATGGAGTTTGAACCTCCTCCCTTGCTCTGTAATGGCGTTTTTGCCTCTTACTAATGGAATGATGTTCTGTGCAAACTTCTGGAGCAACAAAACGTGTTTTGTGATGCATCTGTCCATCCTTCCTCGTTTTTGCTTGTTCTCTTCTTGCCTCTCTTCATTGCAGGTATCTGTGCATGTTTGAATGTTCATTGCAGGTTTGGAGCTGTGTTCATGGAGTTTTGGGACATTTTCTGTGTGAAATCTATCCTTGGGCCTGTGATGCATCTGTCCATCCTTCCCATTGCTCACCTCTCTTTATCCCATGGCAGTTTTGATAGATGCTCAACAATACATATATATAGGGGTGGGGACTTTCCCTTCACCACCCATGCACTATCTCAAAATAGGCCACATGCTAATAATAGCCATGCACCTTTACAAAAGGATGCAAAACATGCAAGTGCTCTAACAATAGACTTCCTATAGTTAACTCTGAGTAGAAATCCTATTATTAGCCTAAACTATGCATGGTGCTCGGCTGATGCTTGTTCCCAAAATACCCTTGCGTGGACCAAGTCTTCATGTCTTTGTGTGCTCAGCACGCTAACTCCAAAAATAGCCTTAACAATAGAAACGAAGAAGTCCTGATCCTGGGCACTTCAGCCATATTGTAGCGTCACGTGCTCTTCTAGCGTAATACATTCACATGCCCAACACTTAGCCCCTTTTTTCCATCCAACATTACCCCACACTAAAATGGATTGCCACCCCAGAAATGGGTAATCACCTTGTCATTCCAAAGAATATAGGATAATGAATGAAAGAATAAAGAATAAATGAATATGTTGAGTCATCTTATTGTGTACCCTTTTCTTCCTCTAGTAGAATGAATTCTTGGATATTCACTTTGAATTTCCCCTTCAAACTCATACCAGTCCTTAAGCATTGCATTTGTCTTATCAGGGATGTCCACAATGATGCCATCTAACTCATCTAGAGTCATGTTTCCACCCTCACTCTTCAAAATTCTAAGGATGTTGGCCATACCTGAGACCATCCCTTCCATGACATCCATCTTTGTGGAAATGAGCTTCCCAATGCTCTTGATTCGATCCATATGTTGTTTCCTTGCAGCATCCAATGTGTCGCACTTCATTTCTACCAGGGTAACTCATTCTGTGTGCCCGAGTGTTTCATCTTTTTCTTCCTGCAGAACTTCATTTTCCTCTGCTTTCATTCTTTCCTGTACTAAGTTATCAGGCATTGTACACATGGCCAACACCAAATCTTCCTTCTTCATTTCATCCTTTAAGGCTTGCAAAATAACCTCATAGCTAGATATCTTCCTTGCAATTGAAGCCTTGGCCCTCGATGCTTCTTCTGTAGAATCCTTTTGTTTAGGGAGGCACGTTGGTCCTTCCTCTAGAAGTAGACAAACTGTTGTGCATAGATAATGTAGTTCAGACTTAAAATCTTATGGCACCTTCTCCTAAAAATCGAGCCTCTTTTGTAAGATCTCATCCGCTATCTGTTCAGCCATCTTCTTAACATTTTGTGCCTCAGCCACTACATTATCCCACTCCTAGGTGAGTCACTTGATCTCTGTGTCTTTATCCTTCTTATCATCCAACAATGCCCCTGTATTGTTTCCACCTTATCAATATTCTGGTGCACTACTTCTGTTGACACTTTAACCAATGCATTGCTCACCTATTCATCTGAAAACTACATGGGCTTGATGGTCATATGGCATGTATGTGGCACCTTCCTCATCTTCTTCAAACTACATGCCTCCTCGCAGACATCAAAATAGGGCTCATCCATGTGAGTCTGCATACTCCATGATAGTTGCTTGCGAGTGCACATATTTTCCATCTCTAGGTCCATCCAATCCTAGCCATATAATTGCTTGTTGGGAAGAGTGCTCTGAAAGTGGGTGTGAATAATTTTTGATGGGTCATCCATATAGCCCAAATTTTGAGTACCTACTACCTCTTCATCTTCATGTTGACCTGTATGTTCCCCAACGTCCTCATGAACAGATGCACCCTTGTCTTGCCATACCGAAATGCCTACATCCTGTTCCATAGTACCACCCACATTCTGGTCTACTTCTTCTTCATTCTCTCCTTCCTTCGATGTGGGGCATACTAAGACTTTTGTGTCTCCACCGATGCTACTTTCTCCTTCACCTGAGCACTGTTCATGGACACTCATGCTTTGGTCTATAGTCTCATAGACTACTCACTCTCCAATATCCTCATCCTCCTACATTTCCACACTGGGGGTGGCCTCTACTCTATGCTCTCCCATACTTGGACTGGCCTCCTCATTCTACTTGCTTAGTTGTGGGGAATCCTCCTCACTATCCTTTACTGGAACATATTTTATGTGCTTTCTCCTTTCTTCTTCCTCATTCTTCACAGGAGTTACGCATGGTGATCTTCTTACCGGCTACAAAGTCCCGATGCCAGTGTCTCTAGATGTGTGCCTTCTCCATAGAACTCTCCTTGTATGAACCAGTCTGGCATTGTCTTCTAGTTCCTCCTACTCCAGGACGTTCTCTAACCTGGTAGGCATTGGATCTTCCTGAGTAGGGGGTGCCGATGCAACTTTCCTTGAGGTTCCTACTATCTTCCCCTTCTTTGGAGGTCCCGGTCGTGTCATATCCACGCCCTTCACCACCTTTCCATCCTTGAACCTTGGCCTCAGATAGATGTACACATGCATTGGTTCAATTTTTCCTATGGCCAAACTCTCTGGTGTAATGTCCACATTGTCAGACTCCATTGTTTCAACATAGGCCTCTTTACCTAGCCATACATAGGTCTTGTGCAGAATGTGAACATCTGTATCTACTTTATCCATGTCAAACTGGAGTTTGTGCACATCATGGAATCTATTCACAGAGTCTCTAAAGTACCTTGTAGTAAAGGTGAATGGAAACTTACACCATGGGATTTTCTTTCCAGACTTCATATGGAAATGCCCTAAGCTGAAGTGTTGGTAAACCACAAATTCAGCTTCTCCATCCAACACCTTGGGCAATTCATGTGGAATGTGCCATTCTCCCTCAAACACCCTTTGTAGCCTCCTGAACCACTTCTCCAGGTTCTCCTCATATGTATTAGAAATAGCCTCGTACAGAGTATACTTATCATATTTCTTTGTTGGGGATTTTTTTCCAATGGAAACACCCAGATGTTATCCCTTGGTTCATTAGGTACGCCAATTTCACCAAATACAATCAATAACAGGATTGCGCCCCAAGTTATTTTCTCACCTTTATCTACTTGGATGCACACATCATTCACTAAGCTTTTTACAATGTACCCAAAAATGTTGTAGTATGTCTTATTTACCATCTTTAATGCTAAATGCTATGCAACCAACACATATTTACCTCATTCCACCACTCAGTGGTACCCAACTTGCTCCCTACTAAGTGTGTTGCAACCCTGGTGGCCATGTCTACAATGTTGGTTACTTTAAAGGCTCATCCCACCTTCTTATACTGATGTATGGTTCACATCAATTCCCTCATCGTCTAATAAATCACCAGTGATCTCTGAGCCCGAGTCACACAACCCTATCACCTTCCCAATCAGCTTGGCGGTGATCCTCATTCTCCTGCCCACGAAGTAGAAAACAACTTCATGCACGCACAACATGAGCCATTGATACAACTACTCAAGCTTCCCAAAATAGGGTAATTCCAAAATTTTCATGACCCCCATGTTGTCGAGTAACCTTTTCACGAAGGCATCCAAAACCCTAGTGTCATCTACCAACCACTAGTTAGTTTTCCTGTAGACTTCTGCTGCAATGTCCTTCAGGAACTTCTTAGTTCAGTGGTTGATTTCCAAAACCCTACACTGTGTTATTTTTGTCTTCCATGGCCACCCCTCAATCACCTCTTCTGGGTATAACATTTCAACCAACCATTCTTCTGTTGGGTCGTCAACCTCCTTCTCCACAGCTGGAGCCCTCTGTGGTGTCATTGCTCCTTTCGATCCTGTAAGTGTGAATGAAACCCTAGTTGTCATGTGAATGAAACCCAAGTCACCCCCTCATCATGCACATGCACCACCACTTGAATCCTACTTCCATGCCTGGATGCTCAACAACGTGCTTTGAATCTCGATAGGTTTACTCGATCTACAGAGTGCTCATCATCTCCATCTCTTCTTCACACTTCTCAATTTTCTTCAAACTCACAAGGTAACAAATGACGTTGCAAATGCTAGATTTATTACAAGTTTCAAAAATCCCCTTCCTTAATTGCTCCACCTACCACCATACATGACATTAATTCCCATTGAGCATTTTTTGCTTCTTTGTCCCACACCCCAATCTCTCACGCCTCAAAATTTTGTGCCTCAGTCATAACTTTCTGGCACGCCACTACTTATCTATCACAGATCTCCTCTACCCATGCACTTCCTTACACCAAAGTAGTTTATCCAATGTGACCCAACATACGTAGTCTCTAATGTTGCATCCTCCTTTCTTTATACTGAGCACTCATCACCTTACATGTGGTGTTAACTTTGAGCAATTTCTCCTAAAGTTTTCATTAATTTTGAAAGCATGTTCCCTTTATGGTCACCCGTGAGTTTATTTCTTTTCTGTACCAGACTAACCTTCTTTATCCACCCCACACTAAGGGTATGTGTAGTCCTCTACACATGAAAACACTTTAGATTGCAACCATCTTATGCGCAAGTGTGCTTATTACACATAACACTGAACTAAATTGACAAAGCATAGTGACGATGAAGGAAACACATCTAAAGGAAATACATTAAGGGAAATCTAATCTAAATGGAAATACTTCCTTATTACAAACACCAAGAGGGATTATTTATAGTAGGGCTTTAGCCTACTCCCATTGAAGTAACCGGGAAACTATGTTCCATCAAACGCCTTAAGCTGAAAAATGCTTGAGTCAAGTATATGAGTGATAACATACGGTCCCAGCCAATGCACCTTAAGTTTTCCTGGGTGGCACAAAAACTTTGAATCATAAAGAAGTACCATCTGCCCAACCTCAAGCTTCTTGTCCCTGATGTGCCTGTCATGCCATGCCTTCTACCTAGATTTTTCTTACTTCTGACTCCATCGTGTTATTGCGCACCTCTCATCCAGTTGTATCAACTTGTCAATTCTTTCTTCCAATGCTTTCTCATCAACCAGACCTCCTGTGCGCACGCAATACGCAAAGAAGGTAACATGAATTCCATGGGAAGAACTGCCTCTATGCACAAACACCAACTGAAAGGGTGTTTCCTTATTCAACCATTTGTAGGTTGTTCTATATGCCCAAAGCACAACAGAAACTTTATCATCCCAATCTTTCCTTCCAACATCACAAATTTTTTTCAAAGTCTGGCTCAATATCTTGTTGAAAGCCTCAGTAGTCCCATTTTCTTGAGGGTGATAAGGTGTTATCTTATGGTGTGTAACCATAAATTCATCCAATAATATCCTTACACCCACCAAATAACAAGGGAATCCCATGCATGTCAGCCATTCACCCAGCAAGTGTTGGGCACTCACCCTAGGCACGCGTGGGTGTCGAGTCTCTCTTTTATGTGAGTTAAGTGGGAAACCATCATCTATGTCAGGAACTTAATGAATAAAGGTGGAAATGAGACATACAATCATCATAGGGCTCAGAACGGCCTCTAGACAAATGTATTCATTCCAAATAGAGGGTACTTATAGATAACAGATAGAACTACAACAGAAAGGAAAATACATAAGGATTTACATCTATTCCATAACATCCATGAACAGAAATGAAAAGATATAGATATGAACCGAATCAATTACATTCATACTCATTCATGTTTGTAACCTCATTACATTCAATGGATCCATTAGACTACCACAGCTTGATCAGACCAAAGTCATACATCACAGCAGGGATCATGTCCTTCATCCATACAAAGAAAAATTTATATCCCAGCCCCTTAATACATTACTCCCTTATATAGCCTCTACCCAATCCCACAGAGTTCTCACAGTATTTCTACAGAGCTCCACTCTCTATATTCTCCTCTATCATATATCTGATCTGCTCTTCTTTTTCTTTTATGGGTGCTTGTATTTATAGGCATCCCAAAGTTCCAACTCATCCTTCTTTCAGCCTCAGATCTGGCGCCAAGTGTCTGAATGTGGTCCTCCATGGGAGCATGCTCCTTCAGATCCAAGCTCTCCACTCCTTGTAATGATGGTCTTCTGGAATCCTCTATCACTAAGCATATTCCTTTCATGGGCATCACGTTGCCAGGCTGGCACCTTATCCACTCCTCATTCACTGTCAGGTCACGCTTTTCTCGTGTCCTGCCCAAAATGGCCAATATGGTTAATTCCTAAAACCTTATCTCTATCCACCCATGCACCATAGGTTTTCTTAAACCCTTCCTTAAACCTATCCTTGCCTTCTCCTTGCACCCTTCTTCAACTAGGCCTTGCACCTATGTGCACCTTTTTGTACTTAGCCAATATTTTGGGGTCCCAACATCACCCCACACTTCACCTGTTCTCCATCCTCGGAAACACTTCTTCAATGAATAAAGAATTACAATATGTTCCAGAAGAATGAAAGAATTTGGAAGAGTAAGAATAAGGGGATGAAGGAATGGGAAAGAATAAAAGAATGGAAGGGTAATTATTGCTTCAAAAGGAGTGGGAAGTCCCTTTTTAGGTCAGCCTCCAACTTGTTCTAGGCATCTACTTCATTTTGCGCTCTCTGGCAGAGGTCGTTGACTAAGGTGCTCACTTCCTTAAAGCTTAACCCATCTCCCTGGGTATTCATAGTCTTAACTACCCCTTCCAATTCCTTTCCCATGTCCTCAAGTGCATCCATTCTTCTTGTGATTTGTGGGTACAGTTCCTTCAACCAGTTTTTGATTGAACCCCTTAAGGTTTCAATGGCCTCAGATTTATTTTCAACCTCGGAAAGGATTTTGTCCCTTTCTACCCTATTTCCCTTATTCTTCTCTTGAAACTCCTTCAGCTCTACTTCATGAGTGGTGACCAAGATGCTCACCACTCTATCCCTGTCTGCGTAATTATCGTATGCATGGCCTCAGTAGATTGGGTAGCAATCTTGACATCCACAAGTACCTTGCTATACTCAGCAATGATTGCTACCACTTTCAATTTGTCCTCCCTCACCAAGCATGCTGCCACTTCTTCCATGGACTCCAGGGCCAACGGTTGTCTCTCCATGGTGAGGATGCACGTCAGATCTTCTAAGCATTCAAGAGTGGATCCATACTTCTGCATGGGTGGCGTTAGGTCTGGATGCTTCAACATAATGGCACTTGTGATAGACTCCATATTTTTGTATACTTCACACACCTTCACCTTCTCATCCCTTAGTTCACACTTCAGCTGCACGCTGATCAACTCTTCTTGTTTCAAGCCCTTAGTCTTCTCAGCCAGCTCCTCTTCCTTCTTTTCTAGCTCTCCCTCTAGAAATTTTACTCTGTCATTTCTTCCAAAGAGCCTAGCCTCAGCCTCGACCATGACCTTGTTGAGCGCATTACATAACTACTCATCTGAGAGTTGTTGGGCATTTACCAAGGGGTTGGCTCCCTTAGACTCTGGTACTGGCATGATTTCCCCTTGGTATACTTCAAACTCTGGATCATCAATATGGGACTCAAATGCCCAAGAGAGCATCTTCCTTGTCCTGGGGTACATGCCCTCCTCATCAAATGATGCCATAGCTAGAAGTTTTTCCATGGGTATAGTGCTCTGGAAGCATGCGTAGCACCTTCCTTGGGTCAGCAACATAGCCCATGACCTGTCCTCATTCTGTATCAAGGCTCTTCCTTCCCAAGCACGTGGCTTTGGGGAAACTCACCATTAGACTGGGACCTCCTCCCACACTGACTTGTTCTTTCTCAATGCTTTCCTCCTTATCCTCTTCCATCACTATGTCAGTGTTGCACTCCAATTCTTGTTCTACCAAGGCCTCAATTATTTTCATTGCTTCTCTTTCTTCCACCTCATTTACTTTCTCCTACATAAGGCTTGGAGTTTTCTACTCCTACACGCCAACCTCCTCACTTCTTCCCATGTCCTAGGTGCCTTCCTCCTCCTGGCTACCCTTGCACCACATGAAAAGGAACTCATGTTCTTCTTCTCCACCCTCTTCTTCTGAATCATGCACGCTGAAGACAAGTGGCTCTTGATCTCCTTCAGGATCATCTTCTTCATCATCATCATCCTTTTCACCTATGTAGGCCTCCAGGCTCTCAGTTTCTTCTGATTCGGCCTCCTCTTCTATCCTCTGCTTCTTTCTGAGAGGTGACTCTTCCACAGGGGATCCAGCCTTCTCTGCTTCCTCTGGTGACTTCTCCTTGGTGAGGGGTTTCTCTGGCACCTCTTCTTCTGGGGTCTTCTCCTTTACCGGGGACTTCTTCCTGTACGTATAGGTGCTAGGTTTGGCACTTGCCACCGGTGCACTTACTGGCTGGGAAGTCTACACACTTGGTGCTTTTTCTTCTTCTCTCTCCCTTTTCTTGAGCATGGGCTTTCTTCTACCCATGGGATCTTCAGGTATGGAGACATCATTCTCCAGGTATGCACCTTTCTCCAACTTTGGCCTAATGCAGAGATATACACATGCCATGGACTTTCCTGCAATTGGTAGAGTCAGGGGTTTCATCATTCTGACTTCATGCGCTACGTACTTTTCCACGTACATGCACTTCTTGGGGTAGACCAGCATCCTGTGCATCTCCCTGTGGTCCTGATCAACTTCACTAAGGTCAAACCTTAGTCTCTTTGCTTCTTTGAACCTATTAACTCCCGCTTGGAAGTACTGGGTGGTGAAGGAGAATGGGAGTTTACACCATGGGCTCATGGTTTCATCCACCAACTTGAATCTACCTATGCAGAAGTGCTGGTACATAGAAAACTCAGCTTCTCCCGTTGTAAGCATTGGTAGTTGCTCTGGGATTCTCCACTCTACCCCGAAACGCATCCCTTAAGTGCTTATACCACTTGTCCAGGCACGCCTTGTGGGAGGTTGTCATTGTTTCACATGTATACTTTGCAAATATTTTCACAGGTGAGGGATCTTCAGCCAGATACTCCCAAACAAACTTGTCTACCACATCAGGCACTCCTATCTCTGAAAATACAATTGTCAGGAGGATATTTCCAAAGAGTATCTTGTCTCCTTCCTGTGCACTGCTGATTATCTCATCTGCAATGAAGGCCGATAAATTATAGATTGTGCCCTCTGATATTTTTCTACATACATTCAACCAGGCCTTATTCACCTGCGTCCACCTTTCTTGATCATTTAACTTTGTGACTAGGTGCATGGCCATTCTCATGATGGGATCTGGGATTTCTGCAATATCAAAATACCTTGACCCCTTCTTGTAATCATATGCAGTGATGGTTTCTTTGATGGCATCCTTGTCACTCAGGTCATCATCTATGCTTTCTCCCTCACAGATGAGGCCTGTAAACTTTGAAATCAGCTGAGGGGTTATGCACATCTTGCACCCCATGAAGTAAAAGTGGTCCTCATGCATGCATGACATCAGCCACTGATAGAGGCACTCAGGATTTCCAAAGTAGGGAAACTCATAGAGTTGCAATAACCCTGCCTTCTCCAACTTCACTTTTACCTCATCGCTATAGATGGGAAAACCCTCTGGTGTCCTTTTGTTCATCAGGCACACTAACTCCAGTGCCATTTCCTTCTCTGTTGTGTTTGTGTGATGGTTATAATCACTCACCACCATCTTTCTCAAATGGGATTCCCACTCCTTCCCAAGAAAAACTCCATCTGGGTACTACATTTCTGCATACCACTCCTCATTCATGCTTGTGGTGGTTGTTGTTGGCTCTCTGCCCTTGCCCTTGGGCTTCTTGGGTGACACGGTTGGTTTCTTGGGTGCCATTGTCTAGGTCCTCTTATCACTTCAATCTCTTCTTGTTACTCTACTCTTCCACTCCTTCCAACCTTAGATCTCAAACTTGTGAAGAAAACCTCTTAAACCCATGCCCTAGTTTTTCAAACCCTAACTGGGATAATTCTTTCACAAGATGACACCTTCTCACAACTACTCTTACACCCATGAAATCCCTTCCTTCTGGTTTGCAAATCCAAACTAGTTACTCATGCTCAAACTCTTCAAATTTTTCTTCACACGGATCAGTTCTGGAAGCCCTAGTTTGCAATGATGCAAAAGTGCTTCTCTCTTGTATTCGCAAAGTAAATAATGAAATGCCTCAACCCTCTATTTATAGTTTTTCCTTCTTTTTTGCATTAAATGCTACCTTACCTATAACCATACATTAACACGTAATGCATATTTTTCAAAAAAATCAAACTTTAGCACTTTAACTCACGTGCCCAACCTTGCATGAAAAATTCTCCAACCTTCTGGCACATAACCAATCCATCTGACAGAAGACTCTTACGTGTGCGTCAACAGTTACGAAGGCACTTCTTCCATCCTTTACATGATTTTTTCTCTCACCTACCTCATGTTGCTTTTGCACTTCTTCCTCTCTTATACGTGGATCCCCAATGTAGCCTTATCCTAACACCAACCATCCTTTTTCACCTTTCCTTGCATGTACTTCCTTCACAGGGCCATTCAACTGGGCTTTCCAATGCAATCCTTCCTGGTGCTTCACACTTCAATTTCTTCCACCTTACTCCACCCCACACTAAAATGATGTGCGGTCCTCTACGTAGTTACAACCTTCAAAAAGTAATGAGATTACCGGTGCCCAAGGTGCAACACAAAACAACAATGAGAAAGGGAAACACAAGAAAAGAAAATGCATTAAGGGAAATCCTAAACTAACTGGCAATACTACCTTATTTACAAACACCAAGAAGACTTATTTATAGTAGGGCTTCAGCCTACTCCCATTGAAGTGTCCTGGAATCTCATCCCATCCAGCGCTTGTAACTAGCACACCTGAATCAAGGATGTACGAGATGGTGTAGGGACCCAACCAATGCACTTTTAACTTCCTAGGATGGCGCATAAACTTAGAATCATACATTAAGACCATCTGCCCAAACTCAAACTTCTTGTTCCTAATGTGGCGATCATGCCATGTTTTTTACTTTGATTTTTCTACTGTTTGGCTCCATTTGGCCAATGATCACCTTTCATCCAGCTTCATTAATTTATCAATCCTTTCTTCCAGTGCTTTCTCATCAGCCAGCCCTCCTGCGCATGCTATTCACAGAGAAGGTAACATGAACTCAACTGGTAGGACAGCCTCCATGCCAAACACCAATTGAAATGGTGTGGCTTTGTTCAGCCTTTTATAAGTTGTCCTATAAGCCCATAATATGGCTGATACCTTGTCATCCCAATCTTGTCTTCCAACATCACAAATATTTGTCAGGGTATGACTCAGTATTTTGTTAAATGCTTCCATGGTTCCATTTTCTTGTGGGTGATAAGGTGTAGTTTTGTGATGAGCCACCATGAACTCTACTAACAGGATCCTCACGGTCTCATTCAAGAAATGTGTACCCCTATCACTGGTTAAACTTAAAGGGCATCCATACCTCATGATAATGTTCTCCCACAAAAATCTTGTTGTTGTAGCTTGTTGTATAGTCTTTAGTTGGGGCTGCCTCTACCCACCTTGTCAAATAGTCCATGCAAGTGATTACATAGCGTGATCCAGTCCTACACGTTGCTGGTGCAATAGGGCCTACAAAGTCTATTTCCCATTTCTCAAAAGGTTCAGTGCTAGGGATAGGGCACAAAGGCATTTCATCTCTCCATCCTGGCTTGCCAACGCACTGACAATGGTCACATGCTTTACAATACTCCTTGCAATCCTTATACAGAGTTTCCCACCACAATCCTGCCATTAATATTTTACGTGTGGTGGCATCACCTGCATAATGTCCACCTGCACTTCCTCCATGTGTGCTTCCTCTATGATGGTGAAGTGCTCATGCTCTAGTACACACCTGTGTAAAACTTCATCATGCCCTAGTTTGTATAAGTCCCCACTGATCAACATGTAGGGCACGACACGTATGGCTAGTTGCTTTTTCTCTAATGTCTTCATCCCTTCTGGTGCCATACCCATTTTAAGGAACACAACAATATCCTCCAAGTCTGAGGGCATGCACCACAACCTAAACAGCTACACATCTGGCATGGTATCTTCAATGCTTTGTGCGTCCTCCCCCAAATCAATCCTAGACAAATGGTCAGGTCTAGAATTACTCTTGCCTGGTTTGACAACTACGGTGAACTCAAACTCTTGGAATAACAGTACCCACCGACATATGCACCCTTGTAGGATGGGCTTGTTCACCAAATATTTTAATGCCATGTGGTCAGTGTACAAGATAAAGGGAGTTTCCAGCAGATACTTTCTGAACTTATGAAGCACGTAGATCATTGACAATGCCTCGTGCTCAGTTGTAGTGTAATTCTACTCTACTGGTGTCAACTTCCTACTTGCAAAGCATAGGGGGTGATCAACAATTCCCTCACCAGGTTGTGCAAGCACTGCCCCAATGGCCATTCTAGAGGCATCCACATGAACATGGAAGGGCTTATCCCAAGAGGGGAAACATAATATAGGCGCGGTGACAAGCATATCCTTCAATGTGTCGAATGCCTTCTGTGTGCCTCTCCCCAATGGAAGGCACTTTTATGTCTGAGAAACTCTTCTAAAGGCATGGTGATCTTGGCATACCCCTTGATGAACTTCCGATAGTAGCCCACGTGTCCAAGAAACCCACGCACTACACTTTGACTAGTTGGCTCCCCCAATCCCACAATTACTGCAATTTTGGTAGGATCCACCAGTAAGCCTTCTTTGCATATGATGTGTCCCAACAGGGTCCCAAATGGGGTAGAAAATACACACTTCTTGATGTTGAGGGATATCCTCAACTACCGACACCTTTCAAACATCAATCTCATATTGTCACAATGGTCCTTGACCAGTCCATACATGGTCCAATCATCAAGGTACACCTAGAGAAACTTGTGGATGAAGTCCTGGAAGGCCTGCACTACAATGCATGAGAACACAACAGGCACATTCTTTCAACCCAAAAGGCATGACCATATAGGAAAAAATTCCCCACTCGGTGGGGACGGGTTGTCTTTCTCTAGTCTTCCTTTGCAATGCTTACCTGGTGATAGCCTAAGAACCCATCCATGAAAGAGTAGACTTCACCCTGCCACTCCTTCCAAGATTTCTTCAGTGAATGGGGTTGGGAAGGGATCAATGACACACACTGCATTCAGATCCCTATAATCAACACATATCCTTATCCTTCCATCCTTTTTGATACTAATCACCATTGGACTTATCCACTCTGACTCCTCCATAGCCTCTATGATTCCTGACACTATCATCTTGTCTATTTCCTCCTTGACCTTCACGCACAGATTGGGGTTCATCTGGTATGGTCTCTTCCTAACTAGGCACATAACTTCCTTTAGATTTATCCTCATCTCCCCCAAGGAATGGTGAATGAATTTAAGCTCATGATACCCGCGTGGGAATAAATCCTGAAACTCACGTAAAAGATCAATGATCTTAGAGACTTCCTTCTCCGACCAATAATCTCCAATGATAGCTTCCTTGGGTTCCACCTCTGACCCAATATTAACCTTCTTAGTCTTCATGGGCTCATGGTAGGTACACATTATTTCATCAGCATTATCCATCACTTCGCGTGAGCCTAGAGAATGGTTAACCTCCAAATTTTCCATCTCTTCACCATCTATGACATAGACCAGATATTTCCTTTTTCTTTCTCTGTGCACATGCACTCAAACTGCACCTCATCAGACTCATCTTCACCAAATTTTCCCTCCAAGCATGGCTCTCCTAGCAATTCTCAAGCCTATCCTCTGCCTTTCCACTATCCCCCATCGTAAGGTGCTTGACCTCCTGCAATGCCTTATCCACCGATGGTTTGGTGCTTCGATACTCAAATGCTTGGATGAGATCAGCCACTAGTTCTTGCCAATTCCCTATTTGGTGGCATGTCTCAGAGTGGATGTACCAAACATGCACAACCCTACAGTGTAGAATATAGTTTGTGTACCCAGAGGGATGGTGGCAAAGCTTCTGCCTTCCCTCTAGGCTCTCTCACAGGCTTGGATGTGGAAAGAGGTGGGCTCCTTACCATGGTAGTCTTTGATGGTGGTGGGCACGTTGCTTCTAGAGAACCGAACAGAGAAGGAAACTCTCACTTCACGCCATTCTGATAAGCACTCGTGGTGTGTCGCCCACCATCGTGTACAGTGTTGAAGTAAGACATAGCTTAGCATCTCTCTTCTTTCATTCTTGTTTCTCCACTGGGCCTCCATTTCCTGCAAGAAGGTCTCAGTGTAAGCCCCTCCAGAATACTTAGGTAACTTCCTTCCTCCTAGGTGCCTAAGCGAGCGCCCTTAGGTGCTCTGGTTACAAGCCCCTTCAGTTGTCACCCAACCAACTCATAAGTTCCATGTGCCCAATTGTCACATGCTAGACTAGTGGTGTCACTTACCGACTGAGCATCCTCAAACTAGATAACTCCATCGGTAGGATGGATTATCTCTGGGTCTCAAATAGAATGCACATAAATCTGATCAAGGACCTCTTCTCCTAAGGGCTCTGTGTATGGCACTGACTTCCCATCTGCAAGGGGAATGATAACCCTTTCTTCCTCATTCTCAAATCTGATGTACCCCTTATTGAACCACAAGTCAGCATTATTTTTATAGCACCATGGGCACCCAAGTAATGCTGGGAAATTATCTGCCTCAGTGAGTGCCATGACCTAAAAATCCTCAATAAACTTGGGCCCTTGAATGGTAATCACTACATCCTTCAAGACCCCAATAGGCATGGCCTTGGTCTTGTTATCCATGTACAACACATTCAAAGATGGCTGTAATGCGAGCCTTCCCATTTGATGCCATGCATCCAATGTTAGCACATTGACATTATGCACCTATGTCAATGAGGATATTACTAAGGAGCCATCCATCCACGAATACATTTATTGTGATCTCCCTATCATAGTCAAGGCTATGAGGGGGAAGGTTTGCATACAAGACCTGCCTTTGGTGCTCTTCTCCTGCACATGGTACTTTCTCCTCAACCATTCTCCTAATAGGGGAATAATATTCTCTTGCTTTAACATTTTGTACACTTCCTTAACCTCATCCATGTCCTTCTGTGGAGCCTCAACACTTCTCCTATGCTCCTGCTACCTAGACTGCTCCTTAAGACACTGGATTTCTCCCTGCAAGCTCCTTATAATGTCCATAGTTTCCTGGTATACCTCCTTCTGATGGGCAGGGTCTGGGTACTTCCCATGCACAACTTCCTCTCTTGAAACTAAGGTTCTTTGCTTTGGTACCTCCCGAGCGCATGAAGCCTCCACTTGAGTAGTGAATATGACATGTTCAATCCTGAGTCATGTGCCACTCTAGGCATCCATTGTGTATCAGCCTTCTTAATACTTACCATTGCAGCACCCTTGTCTTTCCAGTGCTACTGATTCATGTGCTCAAACAACTCAGGGCACTCCTCATACTTGTGTTTCTTCCCGCACCATGAGCACTGCAATAAGTCAGGGCATTCTCATTTATAATGGTCTGTGGACCCACAATTGTAACAAGTTCCTCATGGGAACTCACTTCTTCCTCCTCTGTGGCCATTACCACCACCATAGAATCCTCCACAAAAATCCCCTTCCACACATCCTCCATACATGCATCCTTCATAATGGTGGTCATCCTCCTTAGAGCTACTAGCAATGCTAGTCTGGCACACACCATGATCAATGGCCTCATGGATTTGGTCAATCAGTCTGTAGTCCTTAGTATCATGGGTTGTAGAGGTGTAAATCTTATAGTAGCAGGACACATTCTTCTGAATTATGTGCTATAACAAGGGACATCTACTTGCATCATGGTCCCCATGACAAATTTCACAGTCTACTATTACAATGTGTACTATCCTCCAGGGGAAACTATCCTTGACATGCCCCTCTACTTCACAATTTGTACACCATATACCACTACGAGTCTCATGGGCTGAGTTCATAGACAACTTCTCCAGCTGCTTAGCCATAGTAGTGATTTGAGCCTCCAGAAATGGGCTAACACTAGTATCAACACTTCCAACAGCTTTGGCACGTGTAGAGCGGCTTCTAATGCCTCACATGGGTCTGTGAAAGTTTTATGAGATAAAGCTCTTCTAAATGGAGTTATCAACCCCCCAAAAAACCATTGAGCATGTTGTGAAGGGTGAATGTCATATGATAATTTTGATAGGAGGGTTTTGAACCATGCATCATACTCCCACACACTCTCCACCATTCCCTGTTGAATCTCCTTCAGGGTGTTGATGCTCTTCTGTTCAAACTCAGGGATGTGGAATTCTACCAAGAAGGCATTCTTTAAAGCATTATAATCCACCACCATTTGATGAGGGTCACATTTCCTATACCATCTATGCATGTGCCCTTGCAACATTGTTACAAACTAGCTAGCCTTCCACTCTGGGTAGTGATCCCCTTTCGTGCGCCATAGCAACTCACACTTGTGAACATGTTTTAGCATCTTCAATACCCCTGTAATCTTGAAAATGTAAAGACATCTCAAAGAAGACTTGAGGAGGTGGCTTGGGGCCCTTGTCCTCCTGAGCCACAGCCTTGGTTTCCTCTGAGTGTTTCCCCCTCCACTAAATCCAAAAGATCCACCAGGTCCTATTCCTCCTGATCCATCAAATCCACCAGGTCCTCTTCCTCCTAACCCACCAGATCCACTAGGTCCACCAGGTCTTGTAGTGGTCATGCCAAGGGTCCCCAAAGTTCCACTGAACTACCACTGATCAATGGCTGTGATAATTCCCCACTACCACTAGTGTACCCCACGTCAATCCTAGATTGCGATACCAAATCATGGATTTTGTACTTGATCCTTGTCAAAAAATTCCTCCAAATATTGGAATAGTATGCGTAGCCATAGAAGTGTGAAATGAAAAATTGTATCTCCTGAGTGAAGATCTCTTAACTTCTATTGATACCAACTTGGTCAACAATACTCCTTCCTTGATCAGGAAAACCAAGTGCTAGGGTTTGGTCACTAGGTGGGTTCATATAGTGTAGTCATTTTTACACCCACCAAAGAACAAGGGAATCCTCATGTACATGCTGTCCTATCACCCAGCGGGAATTGGGTGCTCACCCGAGGTGCACGAGGGTAGCCGAGTCTCTCTTTTATGTGAGTTAAGTGGGAAACCATCATCTATGTTAGGAACTTAATGAATAAAGGTGGAAATGAGACATACAATCATCATAGGGCTCAGAACGGCCTCTAGACAAATGTATTCATTCCAAATAGAGGGTACTTATAGATAACAGATAGAACTACAGCAGAAAGGAAAATACATAAGGATTTACATATATTCCATAACATCCATGAACAAAAATGAAAAGATATAGATATGAACTGAATCAATTACATTCATACTCATTCATGTTTATAACCTCATTACATTCAATGGATCCATTAGACTACCACAGCTTGATCAGACCAAAGTCATACATCACAATAGGGATCATGTCCTTCATCCATACAAAGAAAAATTTATATCCCAACCCCTTAATACATTACTCCCTTATATAGCCTCTACCCAATCCCATAGAGTTCTCGTAGTATTTTTATAGAGCTCCACTCTCTATATTCTCCTCTATCATATATCCGATCTACTCCCTTTTTCTTCTACGGGTGCTTGTATGTATAGGCATCCCAGAGTGCCAACTCATCCTTCTGTGGCCTTAGATCCGGTGCTAAGTGTCTGAATGTGGTCCTCCATGGGAGCATGCTCCTTAAGATCTAAGCTTTCCACTCCTTGTAATGATGGTCTTCTATAATCCTATATCGCTAAGCATATTCCTTTCATATGCATCATGTTGCCAAGATAGCACCTTATCCACTCCTCATTCAATGTCGGGTCACACTTTTCTCCTGTCCTACAAAAAATTCCCAATATGGATAATTCCGGAAACCTTAGCTCTATCTACGCGCGCGCCATGGGTTTTCTTAAACCCTATCATGTGCACCTTCTCCTTGTGTTCCCTTCTTCAACTAGGCCTTGCATGCCTATGTTCCTTTTTGTACTTATTCAATATTTTGGGGTCTCAACAGTGTCCACTTGCAATACCGCCATGATACTTCTCCATGATTGTCATTCGCTCATGTTTGAGTACACACTGTTGCAATACTTCATTTCAACTTAGTTTTTATAAGTCACCATTGATCAACATGAAAGGTGCAGCGTGAATTGCAAGTTTTTTCTTTTACAAGGCCTTCATTCCTTTAGGTGTCATACCTATGCGTAAAAAGACAACAATATCCTCTAATTTTGAGGGTGCGTGGTTTAACATGTATAACTATGCATCTGGCATTGTATCTTTAATACTCTGTGCATCCTCTCCTGATTGAATCCTTGGCAAATGATCCAGACCAGAATTACTTTTACCTAGCTTTACCACCACTGTAAAGTCAAACCCCTAGAATAAAATAACCCATCAACATATGCACCCCTATAAGATGGAATTTTTCACCAAATATCTTAATGTCATGTGATCTGTATAGAAAAAAAAAGGTGTTGCTAGCAAGTACTTTATGAACTTATGCAGAGCATAGATCATTGACAAATCCTCACGCTTCATAGTTGTATAATTCATTTCTGCAGGAGTCAACTTTCTACTAGCAAAGTAGATAGGATGATCTACAATACCTTCTCCAATTGAGCTGTGCCAAAATAGGCATCACATGTACGTGAAATGGTCCATGAAGGAAAACACAAAATAGGCATTTAGTAAGCTTCGAATGTGCGTTAAATGTGTGCTGTTGTAGTTCCCCCAATAGAACTTTCTTTTACCTTTTAATAACTCCTCCAAGGGTGCGGAAAAATCTTAGCATATCCTTTGATAAATTTTCTATAATACCCTGTGTGGCCCAAGAATCCATGCACCTCACTCTGACTAGTAGGTTCCTCTAAGCCTAAAATGACTGCAATATTAGCTTGATCTACTAACAAACCCTCCTTGCAGATGATATGCCCTAGCATAGTTCCTAAAAAATGTAGCAAAAACACACTTCTATGATATTTAAAGAGATGCTTAACTATCGACATCTCTCAAACATTAACCTCAAATTGTCACAATGATCCTTGACAAGCTCATACACGGTCCAATCATCCAAGTAAACCTGTAATAAGTTTGTGAATAAAATCCTATAATTCTTGAACAACAATGCGAGAAAATAATGTAGGCGCAGTTCTTCAATATAAAGGGCATCACCATGTATGAAAAACTTCCCCATTTAGTGGTGAAAGTCATCTTCTCTTGATCTTATTTAGTAATCCTTACTTGATGATACCAAGAAAACCCATCTCTAAAGGAGTAAATCTCGCACCCTACAACACCTTCCAATATTTATTCATTGAATGGTGTAGGGAAAGGATCAATCACACATGCAGCATTCAGTTCCCTGTAGTCCACACAAATCCTGATTCTTCCATATTTCATTATGCTGATTACCATAAGGCTAACCCAATTTGATTTTTCTATGGGCTCAGTAATGTCTGATTCCAACATCTTGTCAATTTCTTCTTTAACTTTTATGCGCATGTTAGGGTTCATCCTGTAAGGTCTCTTCCTAACCAGGCATACACCTTCCTTTAACTTAATTTTCATCTCACCTAAAGATTCATGCACTCCTTTCAACTCATGGTAGCCCTAGGAAATAGGTCCTGAAATTGCGTAATAACTCAATTATCTTATCCACTTCAGATTCAGAACCAGTAATCTCCAATTATGGCCTCCTTAGGTTCACCATCCATTCCAATGTTCTACTTTCTTCATCTTCATAGGTTCATGGTAGGCACGTGCCTTCTCATCCACACTGTCTAAGACTTTGCTCATGTACCCTCTGAATGATCTATGTCTAAATTTTCCACTTCTTCATCATCCACCATGTAGACCATCTTTCCTTTCTCCTTCTCTAGGCAAGCGCACTCAAGCAGTTCTACATCTGTCTCATCTACTTCTTCAAAACACACTTCTAGATCTAACTCACCAAGTAACTCCTGAATGAGTTCTTCAACTTTTACACCATATCCCATAGTCAAGCACTTTGTAACCTGTAATGCATCAATCACTGGATGTTTAGTGGAGAAGTAGTCAAAAATTTGGATCATACATGCAGTCAATTCTTTCCAATTTCTATTCTATTTATTCGACTCCACATAAATATACCATGAGTGCACGCAACCTCACAAGGTGAAATAAAGTTTGTGCACCAAAAAAGAAGGTGGTAAAGCTTCCTGCCCCTCTTTCCAGAGTCTCTCACACTGCTGAACATGGTGCTGAACATGATTATTACCATGATATTCATAGATTTGAGTAGGTGCATTACTTATGAGAAACCTTGCTGATAGAGCAATTCTTACCTCTCTCAATTCTATGAGATTATCCCTATGAACCATCCACCAACACATTGTTGTCCCACGCAGGGTATAAACTAACATGTTCCTTTTTTCCACCTGATCCTTCCACTATACTTCCATGGCTCACTAGGAATACCTCAGGGTTTCCTTTGCCAGTGTACCAGGGTACAGGGTTGTTGCCTAACTGCCTAACACAATGCAAATTTCCTACTTACATGCGTAACTATGCTTCTTACCTCACGCCCAACCATCTCATAGGTGCCATGTGCCCAATTTTCATAGGAAATACTTGTAGTATCATTGATGGAATTTGCATCATCCCACTAGAGAACTCCTTCCTTAGATGGCTCAAGTACTTCTGGGTCTCGAATGGTGTGCACATAAATTCTGTTCAGATCTTCTTCACTTAAGGGCTCAACATAAGGTGCAGATTTCCCATCTATCAAAGGGATAATAACTCATTCTTCCTTGTTCTCAAAACTGATATATCCCTTATTGAACTGTAGATCAACATTATTTGCATAGCACCAAGGGCACCCAAGTAGAGCTGGGAAGTTGTCTCGCTTCTACAAGCACTAAGACCTCAAAGTCCCTAGTGAACTTGGCCCCCTGTATAGTAATGGATGCATCCTTCAAGACTCCAATTGGCATGGCCTTAGTCTGATTTTCCATATACAGTACATTGGAAGATGGTTGTAATGGAGGTCTTGCCCATCTGAACCCATGCATCTAAAGTAAGCACATTCACTTCCGCACCTGTGTCAATCAAAATATTGCTCAAAAGCCATCCATCCACAATAACATTCAGAGTGATCTCCTTGTCATAATCCAAGCTATGAGGAGGGAGATTAGCATGCAAAATCTTTTGTCCATTCTCAATACCAACACGTGGAGTGTTTCCCTTTAACCAACTCCCTAGTAATGGAATAATGTTCTCCTGACACAACATCTTGCATACTTCCTTCAGATCATCAACATCCAACTGGAAAGTCTCAGATGCCTTCTTCTATTCCAACTTCCACAACTGTTCCTTTAAACACTGTATTTCACCCTACAGATTTTTGAGTACCTCCATGGTTTCCTGATAAACCTCCTTCTGATGTGTAGGGTCTGGATATTTTGCATGTAAAACCTCCTCCTTAGTAATGGTAGGCTTTTGTTGCAATGTTTCTCTGGTGCGTGCAGCCTCAGCGTGTGTAGTAATCTTCACAGGTACCATCTCAGGATCTGGTGCTAACTTTGGCATCCATTGGTTTTCCATGGTGCGCATTGTATTCTAACCATCCTTGCACCCTTGTTCTCCTATTTTGTGCTTCTTGCTCAGATGTTCATATAAATCTGGGCACTCTTCATAGTTATGATTCTTTCCGTAAAAAGAACAAGTAACATTTTGAGGACACTCACACCTGTAATGGTCAGGAGATCTGCATGTATAACATGTTCCATGAGGGAACTCACCTCATCCACCACCACGGCCTCAGCCTTTGAATCCACCATGGTATCCTCGACCTCTACCATGGCCTCCCTCAAAGCATCCCTTCATTATGATCATAGCACCTTGAGTGCGATCATGATCATGTTGCTCACTTTTTCCTTTAGAGTTATTCACAACTCCAGTCTGTCGTACACCAATATCAATGACATCATGGATCTGATCAATCAACCTACAATCTTTAGTATTGTGAGTTGTGGACCAGGGAAAATCTTACAGTATCAAGACACATTCTTCCTTATCACAGGTTGTAATAATGGGAAATGGCTTACATCATGGTCTAAATGACATATCTCACAATCCAGTAACAAAGAGCACACCGATATGTGAGGAAAACTATCCTTAGTATGCCCCTCTACTTCACAATATGTGCACCAAATTCCAGTGTTTGTCTCATGTGTTGTATTGGCTGATAGTTTCTCTAACTATTTTTCCATTGTCGCAATCTGAGCTTCCAAGAATGGGCTCACTCCAGTGTCTATGCTCCTGACTTCCTCAGTGTGCAAAGCTACTTCAAGTGCCTTGCACGGGTCTGTATAAGTCTTATGTGAGAGTGCCCTCCTAAAAGGCATGATCAGGCCTCTGAATGAACCACTGTGCATGCTGACTTGCATGGATATCATAAGATATTTTAGATAAGAGTGTTTTAAAATGAGCATCATATTCCCAGAACACTCTCAGTAGTACCCTACTCGATATCCTTGAGCACGTTTATACTTTTCTTCTCAAACTCAGGGATATAAAATTCTTTAATGAAAGCATCTTGTAACACTATATAATCCACACAAGTCTGATCAGGGTCAAACTTCATGTACCAATTGTGTGTGCATCCCTGCAACGTAGTTATAAACTGACTGGCCTTCTTCTCTAAAGTTGTAATTCCTTTCACACGCCACATTATCTCACACATATGGACATGCTCAACAACATCTTCTATTCCCCTATACTCTGGGAGATGAAGTGACATCTCCATGTAAATATTCTGGGGCTAGTGAGGACCATGCCCACCAGATCCAGAACCTCATGTGTTACCTCTACCTCCAGATCCACCAGATCTACCAGATCCCAAGCCACCTGTTCCTTTTGATCCTCCCCTGTAACAAGAATTGAACTAGAGGATGCACTGCCTTGTGTCCCAATAGTGGTGCTAAAATGAACTCCCACAGTCTGTGAAGTTGCACTACTCTCATATGTGAGTCCAAATTTTTACACCTGTGTTCTATGTCGACGATGCACCTGAAAAGGTACCTCCAACCAAACCTCCAAATAACAAGGAAGATCTTCCCAGCCATAAATGTACTTACTATCTTATTTACTCATGATATTGTTGATAAGTCAACTCTACATCTTGCTACTCTACTACTCAAACTAGCTTATTAAATACTGGTTATACTAGAAACTAGAAAACCAAGCGCAAGGGATAGGTCACCAGGTAGATTTAGATGCACTGCCCACGTGCCCATGTTGTCTCTTTGGCACACTCTCATAAGAGGTCAATGAGGGTTCCCTATCATGCTTTCCCAAATGGGGGAGTTCCAGATGCTCTAGCTCCACGTCCTCTGCGTGAGCTCCAAATCCTTCACGAGCCATCTCTCTCCACAATGCCATCCATTCTGTAACCTCACGTTGCTTCTCTAAATCCCTCTTACGTGCCTCATTGAACTTAAGATGCCTTTCTTCTCTTTTCCTCTCTGCCACTAGGTCTTCCATCCTTCACCACACCTACTCCTGCCCCCGCGCGCATGGTGGGGTTTAGCTAGCCATCGGCTTCTCTTCCAAATTCAAGGTTACCATCAAGATCTTGATCACCAGTGGAATTCCTTGCAGATATGATCCCCTGGGATAACGTAAAAACTAAAACTCAGCTACCTCTGGACAAGAGTAAGTGGAAATTGAGTACTCCAAAATATAGCTATTCAGAACACCATAGAACCAAGTATCCACAACGCACGTCCAAATCAGATCAACATCATAGAGGGCCTAAAATTCTTCTTACGTCCAGACAAGTGTATGAAACCTCCAATTCCTTTTAGATGCATAAGAAACCAACCACTCGTATAGCTCTATGGGAAAATAGCAAAGAAGCTCTCATATAAGTAGTCATACAGATTATTCTCAACCCACACACGTGCGTCAAACTCAGATCCAGTGTTGAATCTCCAAGTGTATTCTTCTTCCAGATCTACTATCCACTCCTCAACACTTGCTAAGGTCAACTGGTATGTCTTCATCACGCAACATCCTAAAAAAAACTGAGAAAGAAGTCCTAACAATGGAACCAATGATGCAGCCTAGAATTCACTGTAAATGACCTAGGCATGCTGGCACATCACTCAACCTGAGTTGAGCGCTCACCTAAAGCAAGCAAAGGTACCATGTCCCTCTTTAGAGTTGCTTGTATATAATGTTAGCATGATAGTGCATATGTATATTCAGATTCATAACCAACAGTAAATAATCCACAGTGCATAAACCAGATCTAGATCTTAGAATATATAAAAGATGAACTAAACAATGACTATAACAAGATTTACCATACAAGAACCAGTTTCAGTCATGTTCAACACCATTATCCAGCCAATATGATCCATTGTATTAAATATTGTAAAACACAGAAGCTTCATACATTATAAAGGTATCTTCATGAGTCATGCGCACAACAAAACCAACAACATAACTCTACAATAATTGACACTTTCTTAACTGTGAAAATCAATACATATATAGGGGTGGGGACTTTCCCTTCACCACCCATGCACTATCTCAAAATAGGCCACATGCTAATAATAGCCATGTGCCTTTACAAAAGGATGCAAAACATGCAAGTGCTCTAACAATAGACTTCCTATAGTTAACTCTGAGTAGAAATCCTATTATTAGCCTAAACTATGCATGGTTCTAGGTTGATGCTTGTTCCCAAAATACCCTTGTGTGGACCACAAGTCTTCATGTCTTTGTGTGCTCAGCACGCTAACTCCAAAAATAGCCTTAACAACAAAATGGCTAAGTCCTGATCCTGGGCGCTTCAGCCATATTGTAGCATCGCGTGCTCTTCCTGCGCCCTACCTTCGCGCACCCAACACTTAGCCCCTTTTTTCCTCCAACACTTCCGCTTTGTATTTTATGGGGTGTTCTCATTTCATCTTGGATATATTAGCGACATCTAAAGCAATACAAGAACTTGATGGAGCATAATATGAGGGTTTCAAACCATCTACTAAGACTCCCAAAGATCAATTTTAGGGATTTTACACAAGTCCAGGGCACCCATTTGGTAGACCAGAGAACCCGTAGGCATTTTCCCCAGTCCCTATCTAGAGTTCTCTAATGTGATAGATACTCTAGATCCATAATTTTTAGTATCTTCTACATAGTTGTTCCTACTCCTAATTTTCTAGTCACCTCTGTGACATTGTCCTAGTGATATCTCCTATTCAGCTAAGTTATTTCCTCTTCCTTCTTGCACATTATAGTTAGCATTTACTTTTGCATAGTTTTTTGTGTCATTTGCATACTTCTTTACTAAATTTATTCATTTATTTAAAAATTTGTTCATAGTGCTTCAAGATAACTAATATTCACATTTTAGTTAATCACTTTTTTATTTATATGCCATGTCCATTAGTTAAATTTTTAATTAACAACTAGAATTTACGCTGACCCATAAGAAAGACATAATGTTCCCAAAACAAAAAGAGGACTAAAAAGAGCCCCATTAATGATAGAAAGAGGTTACTTGGCTCTTCCTAGAGGGGACAAGGGTGCCTAGGCGCTACCTGTCCAGAGTCATGAAATATAAAGTAATAGAGAATTAAACTTAACCATGCTAGGGTGTGAAAGACTAGACACCAGCAAGAAGTCCAAAGATAGTTGTCAATTACTAAATTTCCAATACTTAGGAATCATATCGAATGCCAAGTATGTGTTTATGGACCCATAAATATACCCAAGTGCATGATTTTGTGTCTAAATTTTCACCCACTTTATGTTGTTGAGTGAATAATGGATAACATAAAGTAGATAAGAGATGCATACCTAATAACCATGTAGAGTGTGATGGCATAGTGTGTCGAAGGCCACAAGTGAAAGTGTGGAGTGATAAAAATGAAGCTACTGGAAGCTAAGAAAGAGGAAGTGACCCTAGGGGTGAAGCATATGATGTTATTCTAAACTGTTGTAATGTTGGACTTTTACTTGATGTTTTCCTTCGATGTGGGGCTGTTTCTTGTTGCGTATTAAGGATGGACCTGTAAAAGAAGAGCAAAATAAGTAGTCAAATATGTGTATATGAAAACTTTTATTAAGTATGTAAAAGTTTGTAAAAATGTGTAAAAAAGGAAAGTGTGCACCTTATCATGAAGAGTGAAAAGGATAGATTATCTTCCTGTCCTAGAACTCCTATAGTAAGTGAGTTTTTTTGGGTGATCTCATGACCAAGAATAAATTTTTTTTGGGTGATCTCATGCCACGATAAGTAACCAGTGTTTGGGGAGAGAGGTCTAGTTTTACTCTCCTTCCATGACTGCTTCCTAAATTTATACACCACTACAAGATGGTGTGATCCTAAGTTTAGTTCATGTTTTTACCATGTTTGATCCAAGTAGAAAAATGGAGATAGAATGCATTTTGATTATTTGAGGATTGTGCCTGTACTATGAAAAATGATCTCTGAACTAAAACATTATGTTGATTTGAGAAAGAAACTATAACTTCCCCTGGTCATAGGTTCCCAGGAAAGGTTAGGAGTGCACCTAGGCGCTAGTTTCTATATCTAGGCATGATGTCTGTGTTGAACTGAGGACCCAAGTCAGAATCTGGGCCATTTTGTAACTGTAACTTTGTTTTCCTGTTCCTAATTATGAAGCCCTGTACCGAAGCTCTAAGATGTTATATGGGTGACTGATTCACCAATGTATGCCCCCCCTCATTTGGGGTGCATGCGACTCGCTTAGGAGATGCCCCAAAGGAGAGGACTTCAATGTTGATCATGAAACTGTAACCTTATAGGGGGAGGGAAGGTGCATGGTAGAAAACCAAGGCACATGCAAACAAAGTGGTTAGAAATGCATGTGTTAGTAGAAAAAGTGACAAGCATGCTATAGAAGACAATGTAAACAAGAAATAGTGCATAGAAAAAGTAGACTTGCGAAAAGTGGGTTTCAAACATGGGACATCACTCACAATGTCACAAGACAATCAAGGCCGAAGTGGCCAAAAACATACAAGCAATGAACAAGCAAGACATAGGGCATAGCCCGTAAATAATGACATACAATAGAAACAAGGAAAATAGTATCAAGCAAAGTATCAGACAACCATGGTAGCAAATAGTTCATGCAAATAAAATGTTACACATGAAGCACCCGTTAACATGTTAGAAAGATAAAGAGTATGTCAAAGCATGTATAAACCAATAGAGTAGTGTGCTAGTAAGAGTATGAATTAGTATAAAATGAAACAATAACACCTGTAGTATGTAAGAAAGTAGATGCCCCCAGGAGCCTCAGTGGGACTGGTAAGAGGTACAATGCCAAGCATCCATGTTGCGTGTAAAGATCTGTAGAAAGTTTGCATTCACAACTAGAGAACAAGTGAACACACATGTGTATATAAAAAATATAATGACATACTAAGTATCTGTCTAACATGTGAAATAAAGTGTACATGTAACTAGTATAAGCAAACAAGAGTATGTGCAACCAAGATATGCAATATGCTGTGAATGAGTGAGATGGAATGGTATGCAATGTGAATGTGATAGGAGCAGCGTGCCCCCTGAGTGGATGTGTATGAATGTATGAGATGAGGTTCATTTATAAAAGACCCCTCGAAATCAAGAATGAACCATAGAACAAGAGTGTGTCATCAGGAAATGGTTTGAAAATGTGCATAGAAAGATATGATCAATGAAGCATAAAACATAGAGTGTAGAAGAGGATGAAGATATGCTAGAAAGATGTGGTGAAGCATGTTAATTTCAATGTGAGGTTAATGGACCCTCAATAGTCAAGTATGAACCTTAGAACTAGAGTGTATCATAGGGTAGTGATGATACAATTTGTGTGTATCAAGTGTATATATTATGATGATGATACAAATATCAAGATGTGAAGCACAAAGCATGTAGTAGAAATGAGAGACACTTGATAATGCTAGGAGGGGGGAGTAAGCATGATGCCCCCCTAAGTGTATGATGTAGAAAAGAATCAAGTAACATCATCTAAGAGATCATCATTGTCATGGTCGAAGCCAAATGGAGAAACGTCAGAGACTTGGTAAGAAATAGTATGGGGTTGATCATATAAAGAGCCATTGCAGCATAAATTGTACATGCCCATTGCGTATTCTTCATTAGTGAAAGGTGGTAGTGGACAACCATGTGCATACCAATGAGTAAGATTTTGTGTATAGCTGAGAAATGAATCATTACAAATAGAAACATGGATTTCCGAAAGGCATGGGAAATGTAATACCAATATGATTATGATCTAGAGTACCACCAATATAGTCAAGCCAAGACTACTCAAGAGTAAGTGAGAAGTGTGAGAAGTGTATGCAACAAAGACTAATAGATGGAAGACATGGAGGCCATAAGCAAAAGTAATGCAAACATATCCATGATAGAGGTGAGGAGAATGAGGTGGAGGGAGGAGATCATCTAGTGTGAATCCTAGCCGAGTCAAGCCATCATGTGTGCAAATAGTATCAAAGTAAGTAGGATCAAATGGAATATGTGGCCAATAAGAATTATTGATGAAAAGAGTGCATGTGAAAGGAGGAAGCGCTGATGTAGAGTGCTCATGGGAAGATGAGGAAGGTGGTATGACATCCAATGTATGGACAAACCCCTGAAAAAGTACCATAGCATTAGTAGAAGGAGGGGGTTTCTTGAATTATTATTCAATAGGGCCAATAGCAAACAAAATATCATTGAAGTATGACTCATCTATCTCGATAGGAGTAAAATTAAGATTGCACAATTTGTCATCAAAGAAGCTCGACGGTATCAACCTCATCATCAGAATCATCAGTGTTGGCATTGTCATGCTGGATAGCAATATCAAGGATATTGGTAGGAAGTGAGCTAGATGTAGGAGCGAGAGGAGTCTCAATGAGCGAGTGGTGGTGGTTATTGGAGTAGACATGGTGGGTGAAATGATATCAGTAGTGTGAGTGGAAATGGATGGTACATTTTGTAGAGGTGGAAGAAGGTTGTGAAGCACTAGATTGACCAATATCATATGTACCAATATTGCTTATATGGAATAGGCTGTGATGGAGGAATAAACATAGCAGTAACAGGTCTATGTTATAAAATTTGAATGGATCAGGGTCTGGCAAAAACGGTATGTTCATAACCATCATGTAAGAATTTAACGCAACAATGAATAGTAGATGGGACAACATGCATTGCATGAATCCAAGGTCTACCCAACAAGAGATTAAACTGAAATGAGGCATCGATAACAAAGAATACCATAGGAACAATCTTAGGCCCAACTTGTATAGGTAACATGATAGTGCCTAGGCATGTGCAAGTAGTGGAATCATAACCATGAATGAGAGTGGAATTCTTAGTAATTAGATTATCAAGTAATGCCAATTTGGCTTAGAAGGCAATGAGCACATAGATTGATGGTAGATCCATTGTCAATGAGTACACGCTTGATACAAATGGTGCCAATGGTAGCATTGATAAGTAAAGGTGCACATGGATTATCAACAACAAGATGGGGGTATGTCCTCATCACTAAATGATATAACATGTGGTATATTTTTGAGAGACTAAATGAGATGTGTGAAGGCCACCAGTGAGTTATTTCTTTCAATGTGAATAGAGAAAAGGGTGGCCTCTAATGTTTGATGACAATTAGGTGCACTGCGCAATAAATCATAAAGAGATATTTTTACCAGTGTATTCTTAAGTTGTTCTATGATGTCATAACCCTTAGAAGTGGTGGTAGGAGCCGTAGAAGTGATAGGTGGTGGGATAGAAATAGGTTGAGCCGTAGGAGGATGAGTGTAGTGAAAGTGGTGACTACATTGATAGTGGATCAGCCATAGGTGTAATAAAGTGAGGAGGATGTTGAGTATGAACTTGCATAAAATCAACAACGGTAGTAACCATGTCAGAAACCTTAGTTGGGGTGAAAGAAGGATAAGAAGATTGATCCATGAATTGAGAAGAAGAAGAGATATTTTGATACATGCTTAGGGTTTGAATGGATGGGTTCACCAAATGATTTAAAAAATATAGAATTTGTAAAACCCTAATTACAGAGTCATGTATGATAAATAAATGCTAAAGTACAGATCTGACACAAGCAATAAGCTAAATAAATATAAAACCCTAAGTGCAAGAGAGAGGATAAAGACTTAGTTGATTTTGCACTTGATCCCAAAGTATTCTAGGCTAGAAGATCGATGAACATGAGGAGGAAGATTGTCGCAATCGAACACATAAAATCTTGGAACTTCTAGAAGAGTTGGGACTAGGGCGCCTGGAACAGGACTAGGGCGCCTAGGTACACTTGGGACCTCTGTTAGGCACCTGTGACTATGTGCAAGGAGCTCAAAAATGATTTTTGTTGTGTCGCAAGGTGGTCACTTAACCTTCACTTTTGGTCACCTGTATGTCACTGTATGATCGCCGAATTCACCTGTAACCTGCAAAGATAAATGACCTACAAACCCCAAAACACATCACATCCTAAAAATAAAATATGCAAATGGAGATTCAGAGTGACCCCGACGGTCACCCAAATGAGTGAACTTACGACTAAGCACTGCACTACATCTCAGACTCCATGTAGTTCTTATGTGCATGTGCAAGAATCGTTTCATAGGAAGCCCGTGTGCAAGCGCACTTGATAGCGGGCAATAGCTAGATGTAGCAATGTAAATAGATGTGTGGATGGCAAAATGAACTTCCCCTCCTATGCGTGTATGCAAAAATGTAGTCCCTTGTCCCTTGAATGAAGCTAGATGAATGCCTTTGATGCTCTTAGAATGCCTTTGGATGCAACCTTAGGTGATGATAATAGATGCTTAGAGCTTGGTCCTTTATTTTGGTCACATAGCTTTGTATTTATATGATTCCCTTGTTTGAATTTTGTAATTGACAACTAAAAGGCCGACCCATAAGAAAATAAGATGCCCAAAAGATAAAAGAGGCCCAAAAAGAGTGAGTAAGATATAAAGAGGTCAGGGTGCCCAGAAGGGTCGAGGGCGCCTGGGCGCTTGGCATCCTGGCTGGGCGTTGGTGTCTAGAGTCATGAAAGATAAAGCAATAAAGTCATCAGACTAGGTTGTAGGGTGTGAAGACCAAAGAGAAAAGAAAGACAAAAAATGAGGCCAAAGATAGTTGTCAATTACTAGTTTTCTTGCTTAGGAATCATATGAATTCAAGTATGTGTTTATGGACCTAGAAATGTACCCAAGTGCATGATTTTGTGTCTACATGGGAAATAATTCCACCCCTCCTTAGAACATCTCCTCAAGGTGCATTTTTATATTTTTTGAGAGTTTGTAATTCTGATATTTAGTAATTATTCAATCAGCAAGAGTTATGGCTTTACCTGTTGCTTATGAGACAGTTATTCAAGCTGAGAATTGTCTTATTCAAGTTAGAAAGATAGCCCCTAGACCCCCAACTCCTCTTTTCCTAGAGCTACCCTAATAAATTCAACCTTCTCTTGCCCAAATCCCCAAGTCTAAAGCTAGTTCAACTACCCCTACATCTAATTATTCCAATGAGATAGATGATCTCAAAGCATTGATCAAGAATGTGTACAATGAGATAGTTTCCCTAAAAAAACAACAAATCCAGGCTCCTAAGCCCTACCAAAATCATAATCAAGGATATCAATAAAGGATTTATTATCTAAATCATGGGTATGGGAAAAATTACTAGCAAGGTAGGTTTCAAGGTGTAAATCTTAACTTACCTCTGATATTAAGCATTACCACCTCCACAAGATGCACCTACTCTTACTTTGAGCCAGGTTATTATTCATGTCCAAAATAATATGATTCAATAAATTTTCTTTCCCGTGTAATCATCCCCATGATCAAAATTCTTGTGAAAATGGTGTGAAAGGTCAAGATCTCATTGTGCAAGGTTCCTTCAATCAACACAAACCAATGATGGAAGTTTCAAGTACTAACGTTGAATATACTCAAGGAGCTTTCCTTGAGACCAATCTTATGTTCTTTAAGGATGATGAATTCAATGCAGTTAATCAAGTCATGGATCACTCAGATAAGCTACAACTCCATGTGGCGGATAATACAAGGTCAAACAAAAGGAAAATGGATGTAACGTCTCCTCCTCTTATTTCTCAATTTTAGCATGATGTTCTCAATCAGTCCATAGACTTGAGTAAATTTACAACCTCATCCAGCTTGCTATGGAGCACTCAAATGCTCCATAATGAAACAAAATTATGGGACATTCAAAACCCGTGTAACACTGCAGACTTTTGTGTTGGTGTTATGCAATGCACTTAGTGCCTCCACAAGTATTTTTATAGACTGTGGACATTATTATCTATAATATTTTGTTATGGTGGCTCTCTTTTTTCCCTTTAATTTGTATTATTATGTTCTTGTTTCTCTATTATTTTTATGGCATGTTGTGTGTGAGTTATACTTGCATTATTTCTATCTGTTGTGTCATTTATGCAGAGAATCAAAGTTTAGTAAAATTATAGGGTTGAATGTGTCTTCTTTCTAACCACTTAGCTTTTCATTTTCCCTCTCATTCTTCATTTTAGGAAGATAATCCATTTCCAATTTTTTTGAGCATCACCTTCTCCATTTCATTATTTCACCTTTATGAGCCCTGGTTACTTAGAAACATTAGAGTAGAACTAGTTAGTATTAGAGTGTACAACTAGTTAGATTAGTTGCAGTGAATTGGAGTGAAAGGAACCATGATTTTTACTTGAAGATTGACCTTAAAGGATACATTTTTCCACACATTGAAGGTATTTCCATGTTTCATTGAGGTGTTGAGCCTAGATTTAGCAAAGGGTGCAACTTCGAGTGAATACAATTTTTGGCACACCTGGTGGGACACCGTTTGAGCAATCTACAACTCAAATTTGATCTACAACATCTAAATGAGTGTGTGTTTCAGTGGTATTTTTCCTTGAGAGGAAACAAGAAACACATCTAGTGACTTCTAACTTCAAATCTACTAGGTTTTAGCAGATCAATTGTTTCAGTTTCATGAGAAGAGTTTAAACAAGACAAAGGATAGTAAGTGGAGAGCCTTTTGAATATTTAAAATTATCACCAAGGAGAAGAAGAAGAGGCGGATCAATTTAAAGGTCACCATCGCCTCCAAATAGAGTTCTCTCTACTCCTCCTCTTGGTAGGCCTTTCTTGCTCTCTTTTAGGGTTATAAGACACATCACATTCATGGCCCATCAAAGAAATCAACCTTTTTTATCTTTAATGGTGTCATTCCCTTGGCTTCAAATTCCCAATATAACATACATGTATCTTCCCAAAAGAGCATTCCATTTTTTACTGGTGAAAACTCAATTAACCCTATCGAGCACATCTCAAATATTGCTAATGTTTTCTAAATTCATCTTGTTACTGAAGATGATGTGGCAGTTAGGCTCTTGGCATCATCTTTCAAAGGGAAAGCATTAGGGTGGTATAGAAGTTTGCAGCCTACTTCTATTCATACATGGAATGGTCTTGGTGAGAATACTTGCAAGCATTTTGGAGAAAATTCAGATAATATCTCTTTATTGGAGCAATTAACAACTATCAAAAGGGCCCCTTGTGAGTTGATGATGGACTTCAAATTCATAATTTTAAAATACACGGGAAATAATTTCACCCATCCTCCTCAATGTACATTTTTTTATATTTTTTGAGAGCTCTTAATTTTGATATTGTAGTAATGATTCAATCAAAGGGAGTTATGGCTTTACCTGTTGCTTATGAGACAACTATTCAGGTTGAGAATTTTTTGATTCAAGCTAGAAAAATAGCCCCTAGACCCCCAACTCCTCTTTTCCCAAAGTTTCCCCAAGAAATTCAACCTTTTCTTGCACTAATCCCTGAGTCTTAAGCTAGTTCATCTACCCCTACATCTAATTCTTCCAACGAGGTAGCTGATCTCAAAGAAATGATCAACAATTTGTCCAATGAGATAGTTTCCCTAAAGAACAACAAACCCAGGCTCCTAGGCCCTACAAAAATCAGAATTAAGGGTATCAACAAAGGAATTATCATCCAAATCAGGGGTATCGAAAATATTACTAGCAAATTAGGTTTAAATGTGCAAATCCTAACTTTCCTCTTCTAGCATGTTGGTTGTAAAATCTGACTTTAGGACAAGCAACAGTCAGGGGATAGCAGTACCTCCTCTCTATGTGAGAGGTTCCCTTATTGAACACACAAACAAACAAGCAAACCTAATTATTTACAAATGTACAAACTACAATATTTCAATGAGGATTTTGATGCTTTATATGTCTTCATCTCATAATATTTTCAATACAAAAGAAAAAACCATAGAATAATGAATGGCTCAAGCAATGACAAAATCAACACTTTCATATATATATATATATATAAAATCTTAGAATAATACCTTACTTATGCATGCATGAGTAATAAAATTTGAATCATACACATTTGAATACAGGACATGTATGCAATAGACACAAAGTTCTAAGCATAACATCAAATGAAATACACAAAGTTTCTTATTCAAATGTATGTATAACCCACATGAATCAGATAGAGATCATAAACACACAGAACATAGGAAAGGATGAGATAGAACTTTCTCTGTATTACTTGCCAATTCAGTATCTTTATATCAAAACATAAAAATCCAATCCCGTCAAAAGACAAGGGGAGTCCCTTAAATAGCCTCTTAAGCGGTTACAAAAGATTATTTTTCAGTTTCTTTCTTTTAATCAAAGGATTAGTATCCAATTAAGCCTCGTAACATCATATTGTCTTCTACTTAAATATTACATGACTAAACAATAAATAGTCACCTTAACTAGATACATCGATTAAAAGAAAAGATTGAGAACTCAAAGTTGGAACATTTTAAGGAGTGGTTGTGACACTCTTTGATTTTAGCACTTGATTTCTGAATCTCTTCAATGCTTCAACTATGTCCATGCCTTGAGGGATGGTGGTATTTGCATTCACATGAGTCCACCTATCTAGGCATTTCTCCATTTCCTTCCCAAATTTTGCATTCTCTAGAAATTCCTTATTGCCCTCAGTGATGGATGCTTGAAGTGCACATATTTCCCTCATTTTATCCTTGGACATAGTATCTTGTCTAAACAAATTTTCTTTAACAAATGTTCTGAACTAGGACTTGATCTATTGAACAGTGAATCTATCTCCTGAATTTTCTTTGAGGAGTTGGCAACAAATATCTTAAAAGGCATATATAACATAGGATTTAAACTCTTTACCTTTCAGCAACATATTCTTCCAGGAATTTTATCTTCCAATCAATGTTGAATACCCGCTACTTAGATTAAATTTTACCTCGTCAAATAATTTAGTTTCCATAAGAACATGCATGTCTGTGTCACTCATCATCCAGAGATCTTGAATGCATTCAATCCACAATTTTAATTCTCTCTCTAAACCATTGAGTGTTATGGTGAACTTCAGTTGTATCACAGTGACTCTATCATATGACTTGTATGCTTCTTCAATGAAGTTTAATCCTGAGATTATCATATCATCAACCAAGGCTTCCATTGCCTTCCCATAATTAGTATTGTCATGCCCATTTAAATGGACCACTTGAGACCCAAGAAAAAACCTAGGGTTAGCTAGAAAATTATGGGATAATTTTTTTTGTTTAGGAGTGTCCACAACCAGGTTACAAGACAACAGTTTGCCACTAGCAGGTTTCAGAACAATGCCAATGTACCACAACATATGTTACCTTCATTAACAAATATCAAGTTCACATTAGGTTCAAATCTTAGGGTTAGGTGATTCAGTAACGTTCAGGGAGTAATTTTACTCCCCATACCCACTCTCTAACAGGATTTGAGTTTCAATTAGATTTTTCCCATACCTAACACTTCCAAAAATTCCCTAAATCATTAACATTGGATAGGAAATTTTCTCACCTTTCTGGTGATATAAAGAAGTCCTCCTAACTTCTTCATGAACTTGAAGATATGGCCGAGCATAGTTTTGGGGCTAAATTTTCCTGAGGGGGACATGTGTCAAGTAGAGAGTGAAAACCCCTTGGTGCGGTTGGTGGGTCACGGGGCGGCTCTGGCATTTTTCCCTACGTGGGCGCAAAATAAAAAATTCTCTCGTGCCTTCGTGGGTCCCTAGGGGACACGTGTTGGCCTCCTGAGACATCGCCAGAAAAAAGGAAGGGAGAGAGAAGAGCAGCGAGGGTTTGTGTGAAATTGTGCTAACAGAGGACAAAAAGGAAGAAGGGGATGCACGGGTCTGTGCACCCATGGAAGAAGAAAATCCCGAGGTGGGGGTGATGATGCGGGGTTGCGGGGAATTTCATAAAAAAAATTCCAAGGCCAAAACTCAAAGAAAAAAAGGGGTCCTTCCTCCCCGTTGCCAACCCCACCCCCCAAGGTGCCACGTGGCACCTTCTCAATGGCTACGGGCCAGTGGGGAAAAAATGAAAAAAATTCCCCAAAAATTTCAAAGCCTCAAGGGTTGAAAAAAAACCACACCTCTGTCGTAGCTCTAAGAGGACACGTGGCACCCTCTGATTGGTTATGGGCTGGCGGGGATGTGGGGAAAAATTACAAATTTTTCCCAAGGTCCAATAACCTACAAAAATTTAATTCAAAAAGGGTCTACCCCTCCACCATGCCACGTGTCAGCATCTGATTGGTTGTGGTCGGTGGGGATGCGGGGAAAAATAGGAAAATTTTCCCAAGGTAAAATTTTAAGTAAGATAATTTTAAATTTTGGTCTGCCACTCCGAGGTGCCACATGGCAGGTCCCGATTGGTTGCAAGATGGCAGGGGCTGCGGACTTTTTGTGGAAATTTTTCCAAAGTCAAAATCAAAGTTAACAGTTAGATTTATTTTATTTTTGAATGCCAATTTGAAGTAAAACTTCAAATGGCCATAATTTTTTATAGGAAGCTCATATTTGGGAAAACTTGGACTTTCTGAAAAGCTCTCGAAGCCCTCTTTACATAGGAGTCATAAATTTTAGGAATTTGATGAAGTTTGAGGGGTCAATTTTGAGAAACCAATTTGCAGAGTTTTGCAAAGCAAACTGGCAAATTTCTAACTTAAATTTTATTTTTTTTGCTCAAATTTGATTTCTTACTTTCTCAACATGTCAATCAGACATGGAGAATTATTCTTTGATGGATTTAAGAAGGGTTTTCAAGATCCAATTAGTTTATTAGAGTTGCAATTGAAATAATATTATTTTTTTAATTATTGGGCAGCAGATTGACTGTGCAAGTTAAATTTTAATTTTTATACAAGGTTCTCAAGGATCTTTCTTAAATTTTATTGTCAAAATGAGTTCCTTAGGACTTTCTACATCTAAGTTTTAATGTTTCATTTCTTATTACTTGGTGCAAGTTTGAACTGCTCATTTCTTTATAAACTTTGATTGTCAAACATAGAAAATAAAACAAAGATCAAACATTAAAGGTTCTTAAACATTTTTCCATCCTCCAAGAGTAGGAGCTCAATTCCATGCAAGTCTATTAAATTTTCAATAGCATCAAATTCACACAAAACCTTTAACATTCCATATAAATTCACAAGAAGGGACTATCAAAAATGTATATTCCTCCTGCTCTTCACTTTCCAACAGCAGCATGCTACTTTCTTCATCTTTTCATCTTGATCACAACAAGGAGGGGGGAAAGGGGAAAAGGCAATGCTCTCCACCCAACCAAGACATCCAATGAGAAGGGAGAAGCCATCCTTCCTCATTGGCCCCCGAGCCCCAACCATATTTGATAAGAGATGCAATACAACACATGGCAACAAAGGCTTCCACAATGAACATGTAGTATGTTCACATTCAAACACATTTCAGGAAGAATGTAGTTCACAACTACATTAAACAAGTGCAAACAAAACTGAGGCTTCATCAAGTAAGCCAACAAGAGCAAGGAACTATGGAAAAACTACTTATGCCTCCAAATTTGGAATTGGGCATCCACCTATAATCATACCACCAATATAACATATCATATCCCATAAAACTTATGCCTCCCAACCCCTTATTATGCCCCCCCAAAGTTTCTCCCTTATGCCCCCCAAGAGTAAGAAATGCAAGCTATTTCTTTTCCATGGTGGATCCCAATCCCAAACTCCCTCCACAATAAAATTGATGCCATTGGCATTCCCTTATGCCCCCCCATTGAAATCCCCATAGCCTTCTCCTACACCATGTCCTAAGCAGTCTACCCAACCAGCCAACACACACATAACACATTCACCATTTCCATACAAGCATGCAAGAGAAATAAGTATTTTTAAAAAGGCTCAAGTTCCTACCTCTCCATAATGGAGTTTGTTCCAAGATCAACAAGCTTCCCAATGCCAAAATAATAGTCCAAAATCAGCAACACACAAGCATGCAAATGGTCTCCAAACTCCTTCCACAAGCAAGACTCCAAAACAACAAGAAAAATTTCACCCCAAGAAAGTATGCAAAGTTTCAACAACCACAAACAAGCAAGGAGTTCAAATTTCAAAGGAGAGGGAAGAGAAGAGGATGATGTGGATCCATGTGGGATGCCACATCATTCTTCCTCAACCCCAAGAACAAAGTCAATATCATTCACCTAAACATAATAAATAAAATGACAAATTAACTTACACACTCCAAAATAACCCATACCCCAAAGGACCGAATTTAAAACATGTAAGGGAAGTGTAATTAAAACTTACAATTAGTCATTTCAAAATGCATTAAAAAGGTCTAAATTTAACCTCCAAACCATAGGTATGGTTGGTGAATAATTTTAAGAGGTGTGGGACAAGTTTAACTTGTCCCACAAGCCTCCAAATATAGCCTCCAAGGACAAATAAAAATTCCCAAGAGGATGAAGTGTTTCACACTCCAAAATCTATCTTACATATCCCTTACACATACTTACACATTTCTTACACGCTCTTACAACATTACATTTAAGATCAACAACTTCATTAATTACGTTCTTATGACATATTGATTTATTTATTTTAACACATGATTATCCACAACATTAACACAACATATATAACTAATGAAAAGGGTAACACATCACAAAATAAACATATGCAAACATTAATACGAAAACCACATTAAAAAAACATAAAGCCCCATGGTCACATTTAAAGGTAGTTCCCCCCCATGGGAATCCCTAACATAATACAACACACACACACACACACAAAACATGTTGCCATGGTGACCTTGTTGAATTCACCTAAAATTCCAATATGGTTAGTCTCCAGTCCCCCGACATTGTCGTGATATTTTAACCTGCAAAATGCAAATACCTCCTTCGACCTCGTGGCCATATCAGAACATCCAAAATGATATAAACAACATCTCAAAATCATCTAATCACATGAATCACAACAACATCAAGAATTCAACATTATCATTTTTAGTTTAATTAATCAACTATATCATCATCAATTAATTCTTATGCTAGTTCTATTCACAATATCCAATATCACATGTCAAATCAACATATATAATATGTCCATGTCAAATAGTATATCATCATTCACATATTAAAAATGTCTCTAGTAACCATCATGCACAATAACTGAATCTAGATCAATAATAATCCATGATCTAACATCTATCCATCATACTAAATCAAAACATAATAGTTTCCATAATAAGATCAACAGTATCAAGATCAGTATCTAAAAGTGTCAAAGGGAAGTGGGCACTACATCCCCCTCCCCTTAGACTCAACTTCCTCCTGGAAGTCACTGGAATAAATGTGGAAACTACACTCGTAACAAGTAGCATCCTCCCAAGTGGCTATAGTCTCGTCATATCTATCCCACTGTAGTTGTACCTGATCAATCTCTCTACCTCAAAGGCCCAAGGTCCTATGATCTATGATATGGATGGGCTCCACCATCACCTGCCCCTGATCTTGCACCTATAATGATGTCCAATCTAGTACATGAGACGGATCTACAATATATCTCCTAAGAACTGAAACATGAAACACATCATGTACGCGAGACAAGCTGGGTGGCAATGCTAGACGATAGGCCAAAGGGCCGATACACTCCAAGATCTCAAAAGGACCAATGAATCTAGGAGCTAACTTAGAACCTTTTCCATAATGGATAGGGCTCTTGTGTGGCCTGACATGAAGGAACACCTTCATGCCCACATCAAAACTATGGTCAATCCTATGCTGATCTGCATACTTCTTCTACCTATCCTGTGCCTCCTACAATCTCTACCTAATCAACACTACCTGCTACTCCATGTCCTATAGAAGAGCTGGTCCAAGAGATACTCTGTCCTCTAACCTGTCCCAGCTAAGAGGTGTCCTGCACTCTCTACCATACAACGCCTGGAAAGGAGCCATGCCTATAGAACTTTGAAAACTGTTATTGTAGGCAAACTCCACTAAATACAGGTACTCCTCCCACTTAGACTGCTGATCCATCACATACATCCTGAGCATATCCTCTAAAATCTGATTCACTCACTCGGTCTGTCCATCTGTCTCAGGGTGATATGTTATGCTGAAGTTGATCCTCATCCTAAGGACATACTACATGGTAGTCCAAAAATGTGAAGTGTACAAAGGATCGTGGTCATAAATGATCTTCCACAGAATCCCGTGCAACCTGACAATCTCATCCAAATATACTCATGCCACTACTCTAGCTGTATAAGTGGTCTTCACATAGAGAAAAGTGAGCCACTTTTGTCAATTTATCAACCATGACCATGATGGCATCGTGGTGATATCTCGACATTGGTAGCCCAACAATGAAATCCATGGAAATGGTGTCCCACTTCCATTCCGGTATAGCATGAGGATAAAGAAGGCCTACTGGATGTTGATGCTCAGCCTTAACTCTCTAGCACTCTAAACATCATGACACAAATTGGGCCATGTCTCGATGAAGTCCTCTCCAATGATACAACTGTCACAAAGTGGCATGCATCTTCTTCACCCCGGGATGGGCTGAATAGGGTGCACGATGTGCCTCTACCAAGATGTCCTACCTCAAGCCTCCATCTCTGGGAACATATATCCAGCCTCTATGTCTGAGAAGACCATCTACCTCTAAGGAAAAACCATCAAACTTCCCCTCAAGGGGTCTCTGTGACTCGATCTCTGCTCGTACTGCAATGTAGAAGTTGTCAAGAGGAAGCTGCTGAAGAATCCTACTCCAAAAATATATGCTTAGTGTAGTGGCCATAGCCACATGTCTCCATTTGTTGAGAGCATCTACTACCACATTCTCCTTCCCCTTCACATGCTCTATCTCCATGTCATACTCACAAAGCAACTCCATCCAACACCATTGACGAGCATTGAGATTGGGCTGCGTGAAGAGGTGGCGAAGACTCAAATGATCTATCCTGAGTGTGAATCTCCATCGAAGAAGAAAATGTCTCCATCTAACCAAATCATGCACCACTGCCGTAAGCTCAAGATCATGGGTATGATAATTAATCTTGTGATCCTTGAGTTTGCGAGACTCAAAAGCCACAACTCTGCCATCCTTGCATCAACACACCTCCAAGCCCTACTAAAGAAGCATTTGTGAAAACAAAGAACTCACCCTGTGGATCTGGCACTACAAGAATGGGTGTTGTAGTGAGACACTCCTTCAGTTTCTTGAAGGCCTACTCACATCTGTCCAACCAAAAAAACTTCTTCCCTTTCCTCTGAAGGGAAGTGATGGGGTGCACAATCCAAGAGAAGTCCTGAACAAATCTCCTGTAGTAACCTACTAATCCCATGAAGCTGCGCACCTTGGTCACTGTAGTGGGTGCTGGCCAATCCATAATGGCTCTAATATTGGAAGGATCGACTGTGATACCTTCCCTAGAAATGATATGGCCCAAATACTGCACCTCTTTCTGAAAGAAAGCACACTTCTCCAAGTTCCCATAAAGCTGTTGCTCACGAAGACACTGAAGAACCTGTCAAAGGTGCCCCTCATGCTCCTCACATGTACATGAGTATATCAAAATGTCATCTAGGAAGATGAGCACGAAGCGATCTAAGAAGGTCCTGAATACCCCATTCATCAAACTCATGAACACTGCGGGGGCATTAGTCAAACCAAAAGGCACCACTGTGAACTCATAGTGCCCATATCTCATGTGGAAGGTGGTCTTATGAATGTCTGCCTCTGAAATCCTCAACTGATGGTAGCCTGACTTAAGATCAATCTTAAAGAAAACTGTGGCTCCCTTCATCTGATCAAACAAGTCATTAATACGAATAAGGGGACAATAATTCTTGATCGTTACCTTATTCAACTGCGGTAATCAATACACAACCGCAAGGATCCATCCTTCTTTTTCACAAAGATCACTGGTGCACCCCAAGGGGATACACTAGGATGGATAAGGCCCTTCTCCAAAAGGCCCTCAAGCTACAACTTGAGCTCACAGAGCTCTGGGGTGGTCATCCTATAAGGTGCTCGTGAGATAGGCTCTGCTCCAGGAACTAGATCTATATGAAAATCAATCTCACGTGGGGGTGGTAACCCCGGTAGCTCCCCTAGAAAGACATCAGAAAACTCTCTCAAGATGGGATGATCATCTAGTGATGGTCCACTAGACCCATCCTCTGATCTGTCACTGACTGTAACAGCATACATCTGACAACCCCGTCGCACACACACCGCTTAAGCTACATAGCAGAGATGGTGTGAATAGAAATGGGTCTCCTAACCCCTGAGATCACTAACTCAACTCCCAAATCATCTACACAAGATATAGTCTTGTGATAACAATCCATCCTGGCCCTGTGTGTAGATAACCAATCCATACCTAAAATGACTCCATACGAGCCCAAAGGAAGGATACAGAGATCTGAGGTAGTGGTGAAAGGTCCCAAATCCACTACACACTCCTTAACTAAGGAGTCTATAGAGATCTTGGCTCCAAAAGCCATCTCAACATCCCAACTAAGACCCTGCCTAACTGCCACCAGCCTGCATCACTCTACTAAAGATGGTGCAATGAAAGAATCAGAAGAACCAGAATCAAACAATATAGAGGTAGGAATACCACCAATGCTACCTGTGGTCTCAATGACTATGCTCTGATGCTCTACCTGCAGTTCTCAACCACTACATAAATCCTGTGGCTGCGTCCCATGTCACCAACAGTCGGCTCTGAAATCTGTGCCTTACCCTTGTTAGGGTTATGAGGGAAATCTCTCCAAAAATGTCCCGTAACTCCACATCCAAAGTAACCACCTGATCCTCTCCAAGGAGTAGCACCTCCAGTAGGTGCCCTGGAAGTCTATGGCATGGATCCTGATGATCCAACTATGGTCTGTTGTGGCCTCTACTGGCAAGCTCCCACTGACTGAGCTCTAGGTCCACCCTGTGTCCTGATGGGACCCCTAGGAGGAGGCCCCATACTCTGACCTCTCTATGCATCAGCTCTCTGTGGAGGTCTATGAGGTGGGTGAGACTACTACTGCTGTGGCCTAAAGGATGACTGTGTTGTACCCTAGCCACCACGAGGAAGAGGTACTGAACCCCTCGATCTACCATCCTGCATCTATTGAATGCAGGTCCGGACTCAGTCTCTAGCCTATTGGGTCTTTCCCCGAGTCTCCTCTGTAATATAGGCCTTCTCAACGGCCTCTACTAATGTCTGTGGATAGTAGATCCACACTGCACCTCCAATATCTAAATTTAGGCCCCGGATGAACCTGTGAATCCACACCTGCTCATCCTACATATACTCTACATACTGGAGTAGATCCAAAAATCTACTCTCATACTCTGCTACTGAAAGAGAAGCCTGTCGGAGGTCATGGAACTCGTCAATCCTCTACTGGATGAACCTCCATGATAAATACCTACTCCTGAATCTCTCCTCAAATAGCTCCCAGGTCACTGTCTCTAAATCTACATGGAGCTTCTGCTCCTCTGTCCTCCACCATACTCTAGCTCCATCCCTCAGTAGATGGATCGCAACATGAGCTTTCGTGTTGCTAGAACAAGGACAAAGCTTGAAGCAACCGCTCAAGCTCACTAGCCAGGCCTCTACCTAAAATCCACCTGTATCACCTGAGTAATGTGAGGGCCGAAGCTTCAGGATCTCCCTGATGTGATCCACTGTTGTGGTCTGTCAGCCTCTAGGTCTCTCTAGCATGCTCATCCCTAAGCCTAGGGCTCCGAGACCTCTCTCTATGCTCTGGAACTCTGTCACCCTGTCTCCTAGGTGGTGACTCTACTCTAGCTGACTCCACATGGGAGTTCTCTCCTCTATGCTCCTCGCTGAGTCGAGGAGATACCTGACCCTTGATAGAAGGGGCTCTATCATGACTAGCTGCATGTCCTCCTCCTAATCCTCCACATAGAGTGGCATTAACATCCTGAAGGGTCTGTAGAATCTGAGGTAGAATGGCTGCCACACCCTGATCCAGTGGTGGTGGTGGTGGTGGTGAGTCTGAGTCTCTGTGAAGGTTCCTCTCACTCCGTCTGAGCCTCCTGCATAGACCAAAGCGAGAGTTAGTTCATTTTTCTAAGTTTATACAACTTCCATGTTTACTAAAACATACAAATTCTTGCTAAGTTGTTTTCTAGATTTACAAGTGTACTAGGTTTAAGTTTTCATGTCTCAAGTTTTCTAGTGTGCCCAATGGTCCAAGCCTTTTGAACCACTACTCTGATACCAAACTGTATGCCCATTTGAAAAAACCACTTGAGACCCAAGAAACAACCTAGGGTTAGCTAGAAAATTATGGGATAATTTTTTTTTTTTAGGAGTGTCCACAACCAAGTTGCAAGACAACAGTTTTCCACTGGCAGGTTTCGAACAACACCAATTTACCAAACATATGTTTCCTTCATTAACAATATCAAATTCACAAGGTTCAACATTTTAGGGTTAGATGTTTAAGTTAGGTTTAGGGAGTAATTTACCCCCATGCCCACTCTCTAACAGGCTCAGAGTTTCAACTAGATTTTTCTCATACTTAACACTTCCAAAATTTCCCTAAATCATTCCCATTGGATAGGAAATTTTCTCACCTTTCTGGTGATATAAAGAAGTCCTCCTAACTCCTTATAGAACTCAAGATATGATCGGGTGGAGTTTTAGGGGCTAAATTTTCCCAGGGGGACACATGTCAAGGGAGGTGAAATTTTCCCCTTTGGTGGGGTTGGCGGGTTGCGGGGTGGCTCTAACGCATTTTTCCCTGCTTTGGCGCAAAATAAAAATTTCTCCCGCGCCTCCGCAGGTCCTGCACCCACGAGCCGGTGGACACGTGTCATCCCCTAAGATGTTGGGAGGAAAAAGGAAGGGGGAGTGGAGAGTGGCGTTGGACTTTTGTGCAATTGCACCGAAAAAGGACAAAAAGGAAGAATTGGACGCATGCCCTACGCACCTACGGAAAAAGTGTCCCAGGTGGGGGAGATGATGGGGGCCTCGGAGAATTTTGTAAAATTTTCCCAAGGTTAAAACTCAAAGAAACAAAGGGGTCCTTCCCCCCCGTTGCCACCCCCAAAAGGTGCCACGTGGCACCTTCTCATTGGCTGCGGGCCGGCGGGGAAAAAATGAAAATTTTTCCAAAATTTTTAAAGGGTCAAGGGTTGAAAAGAAACCGTGCCTCCGACGTACCTCCAAGAGGACACATGGCACTCTCCGATTTGTTGTGGGCTAGCGGGGGGCCATGGGGAAAAATTTGAAATTTTTCCCAAGGTCCAAAAACCTAAAAAATTTAAATTCAAAAAGGGTCCCCCTCCACCGTGCCACGTGTCAACATCGTGATTGGTTGCGGGTGACGGGGATGCGGGGAAAAATGGGAAAATTTTCTTGAGGTAAAATTTTTAAAAAGATAAGTTTAAAACTTTGGTCCGCCCCTCCAAGGTGCCACGTGGTAGGTCCTAATTGGTTGTGGGATGGCAGGGGCCATGGACATTTTTGTGGAAATTTTTCCAAAGTCAAAATTAAAGTTAACAGTTAGATTTATTTTATTTTTGAATGCCAATTTGAAGTAAAACTTCAAATGGCCATAACTTTTGATAGGAAGCTCAGATTTGGGAAAACTGAGGACTTTCTGGAAATCTCTCAAAGCCCTCTTTACACAGAAGTCATCAATTTTAGAATTTGATGAAGTTTAAGGTCAATTTTGAAAACCAATCTGCAGGTTTTGTAAAGCAAACTGGCAAATTTCAACTTATAAATTTTTTTTTTTGCAAATTTGATTTCCTACTTTCTCAACATGTCAATCAGACATGGAGACTTATTCTTAGATGGATTTAAGTGTTGGTTTCAAGATTAATTAGTTTATAATTGCAATTGATAATATATTTATTATTTTTTTGACATTGGGCAGCAAAATGACTGTGCAAGTTCAATTTTAATTTTTTTACAAGGTTCTCAAGGATCTCTCTTGAATTTTATTGTCAAAATGAGTTCCTTAGGACTTACTACATCTAAATTTTAATGTTTCATTTCTTATTACTTGGTGCAAGTTTTAACTGCTCATTTCTTTGTTAAACTTTGATTGTCAGACATAGAAAATAAAACAAAGATCAAACATTAAAGGTTCTTAAACATTTTTCCATCCTCCAAGAGTGGGAATTCAATTCCATTCTAGTCTAATTAAATTTATCAAATTCACACAAACCTTTAAAATCCATATACAAAGTCTGATTTCCAATTTCAAACACCTTTCAAGGGAAAAAACATTCTCTCTTTTCCTTCATACGCATCTTCCTTTACAAACAGAGATTTCAATCTTTAACAACAATCAAATCCAATACACAATACAATCTTGAGAACTAATGCAATCCTTTATTCATTTCCAATACAACTTTACAATTTTCTCTTTTCCATTTGATTTCTAAATACAATATGCAATGCATATAACATCCTTTCACATTTCCTTTCAAAACAGAGAGTAGATATAACTCCTTTACATTTCACATTCCAATTTTCAATCTTATATTACAAACAAAAATCCTTCACATTACAAATATTTATACAACTCATCCACTTCAAAGTGTGAAGGATTACAATAAACTTTCTCACAAGAAGGTTCTGTCAAACTGTATATTCCTCTTGTTCCAAAACAACAGCATGTTAGTTTCTTCATCTTTTCATCTTGATCACAACAAGGAAGGGGGAAAGGCAACACTCTCCACCCAACCAAGACATCCAATGAGAAGGGAGAAGCCATCCTTCCTCATTGGCCCCCGAGCCCCAACCATATTGAAATAAGAGATGCAATACAACACATGGCAACAAAGGCTTCCACAACAAACATGTAACATTTTCACTTTCAAAACACATTTCAGGAAGGATGTAGTTCACAACTACATTAAACAAGTGCAAACAAAACTGAGGCTTCATCAAGCAAGCCAAAAAGAGCAAGGATCTATGGGGGAAGATACTTATGCCTCCCAAATGGGAATTGGGCATCCACCTATAATCATACCTAATATAACATATCATATCCCATAAACCTTATGCCTCCCAACCCCTCCTTATGCCCCCCCAAAGTTTCTCCCTTATGCCCCCCACAAGAGTAAGAAATGCAAGCTATTTCTTTTCCATGGTGGATCCCAATCCCAAACTCCCTCCACAATAAAACTGATGCCATTGGCATTCCCTTATGCCCCCCATTTGAAATACCCATAGCCTTCTCCTACACCATGTCCTAAGCAGTCTACCCAACCAGCCAACACACATAGAACAATTCACCATTTCATACATGCATGCAAGAGAAAGAAGCATTTTAAAAAGGCTCAAGTTCCTACCTCTCCATAATGGAGTTTGTTCCAAGATCAACAAGCTTCCCAATGCCAAAATAATAGTCCAAAATCAGCAACACACAAGCATGCAATGGTCTCCAATCTCCTTCCACAAGCAAGAACTCCCAAAACAACAAGAAATTCACCCCAAGGGAAGTATGCAAAGTTTCAACAACCCCAAAACAAGCAAGGAGATCAAATTTTAAAGGAGAGGGAAGAGGAGAGAATGATGTGGATCCATGTGGGATGCCAAGTCACTCTTCCTCAACCCCAAAACAAAATCAACATCATTCACGTAAACATAATAAATAAAATGACAAATTAACTTACACACTCCAAAATAACCCATACGCCAAAAGGACTGAATTTAAAATATGTAAGAGAAGTGCAATTAAAGATTACAATTAGTCATTTCAAAATACATTAAAAAGGTCTAAATTTAACCTCCAAACCATAGGTATGGTTGGTGAATAATTTTAAGAGGTGTGGGACAAGTTTAACTTGTCCCACAAGCCTCCAAATATAGCCTCCAAGGACAAATTCGAATTCCCAAGAGGATGAAGTGTTTCACACTCCAAAATCTATCTTACATTCTCTTACACATCCCTTACACATTCTTACACACTCTTACAACATTACATTTAAGAGCAACAACTTCATTAATTACATTCTTATGACATATTGATTTATTTATTTTAACACATGATTATTCACAACATTAACACAACATATATAACTAATGAAAAGGGTAACACATCACAAAATAAACACATGCAAACATTAATAAAGAAACCACATTAACAAAATATAAAACCCCATGGTCACATTCAAAGGTGATTCCCCCCCCCCCCCCCCATGGGAATCCCTAACATAATACAACACACACACACACAAAAAACATGTTGCCATGGTGACCTTGTTGAATTCACCTAGAATTCCAATATGGTTAGTGTCCAGTCCCCCGACATTGTTGTGATATTTTAACCTACAAAAAACAAATACCTCCTTCAGCCTTATGGCCATATCAGAACATCCAACATGATATAATTATAATAACAAAATCATCTATACATATGAATCACAACAACATCAAGAAATCAACATTATCATTTTCAGTTTAATTAATCAACGATATCATCATCAATCAATTCCCATGCTAGTTCTATTCACAATATCCAATATCACATGTCTGATCAATCTATCCATCACATATCCATGTCAAACAGTATATCATCATCCACATATAAAAATGTCTCTAGTAACCATCATGCATAATAACTGAATCCAGATCAATAATAATCCATGATCTAACATCTATCCATCATACTAAATCAAAACATAATAGTGTTCCATAATAAGATCAACAGTATCAAGATCAGTATCTAAATTGAAGCTAGTGGAGCAGGATCAAGTACCTTATCTTTTGATAATAAGGACCGGATGAAATTTGAAAGGATTTGATTTTTTCCCTCCTTCTACTCTTGTGTTTTCTTTCCTTTCTCAACTCTTTCAATTACCTTTGACATTATCTCCTTCAAATTGTGCACTTCACTCTTAGGGGTAGATTCTCCTAAGGTGAATTCTTTTAATTCCAAATCACTCACCGATAGGTCTCTTTCATCCTTGTCAATCATAGGTTTAGCAATATCCATAAATTACTGACCTTGAGAATAAAATAGTAACCTGGATGTGATTTTGGTCTTCTTTGTTGATGGGGGAGGAGTAGTACCTAGAAGGGCTACCACAACATCAAATTTAGGAGAAACAATATGAGATGTGGATTTTATTTTCTTGCTTTCCACCAATGGTTGTACCCAAGAAAAAAGAAGGACTACAAAAGAGGAATGAATGGGCGCAACTGCAAGTGTGCCATTGCACTCAAATTTTGTAGAACATATACTTCCAAAACAGATGTTTCAACTTCTAGAGGTAGGAACTTCCTTGACAGGAACTTCTTTGGTAGAGGATCCTGAGACATCCATTTATTCTATCTTTGAAGTGGGATCCTTTATTTGATCACTTTTTCTCTTATCTTTCTCCCTACTGCCTTCCCATCAAGATTATTTCCCCATGTTCTCGAATTATTTTTCTCCTCACTGTCATCATCATAGAGATCTATAACTGGTTCAACTTCAGTACTACTTTTCCAATTGTTTTGAGGAAGACAATTTTTTACTTTCTTGAATTACTTCTTCATTTTTTCATCTTTCTTATCTTTCCCTTTCTTGGTGTATACCAAAGTTGAAGGTTCAAGTGGAGAGGGGAACAGATTGTAAATGTGCCTCAGGGGTTTCCATAGAAACTTCCTTTCTGAGGAGTAGAGGCTTCTTGGGAGGAATACCTTGACCTACCTGCTCTAAAAATCTTCATTTTCCTATCAAACCAAAGTTTGGTCCTCATCAAGACAGGATTTATGAGTTCTTTCAAATCATCCCTTTCCTTAGTGAACCAATCAATGATTTCAATGGGAGTATTTCTGATAGACCTTTCATATTCAAGAGACTGTAGCTCTTGATCATCATCTTGTAGTCCATTTGGTACCTTGTACACATCAAAATCTTTAATTTTTTGAAGAGACAGTCTGCTATAATACCTTCTTCTAGCTTGACAATCATCAGAACAGTCAGTCCCGTAGTCTTCACTATAGAAAGATGATGAAAACCCATTCTAGAATTATTAGCAATATTTCTTGTGATGTCAAATAAATTCCTTGGCATGAAAAAATGGTGTGAGGGGGGAAATTGTCCTGTCAACATTTTGGGCATCCAAAGCAATCCTACAAGAGTAGTTACCCAATGTGATTGGAAATTGGATGCCTACAATCCTCTTTTCTCTACAAGTTTTTTTAATCTTATCCAACTACCTACAGACTTCAACTAGGGCCATTTTATCACTACAATACATTGGAAGTTTCAAGGGTGTTCCTTCAAAACCAGCCAACCATATGTAAGAAACATTCCTGAATTGAATGTAATAACTCCCATAAATAGCAATCAATTGATTAGCCTCCTCCAAGAATCTTTGAGTTGTGTTTCCCTCTAACAATCTGACAATATACATGGTGAAGTCATCATTCACCCTTCTGAAATGATGATTACTAATCTTCAAAGTCAGCTGTGGGCAATATTCATATATTGGAGCATCCTTTTTTGTCCTCATTAGGGGAATTCCCAACCATTCTCTGTATGCAACAATAGTGTACATCAAATAGGAAGTCATGTAGAAAGTTTTAGTCCTTTGAACATTGGCTAGTTGCTCAGTAAGACTATCACAGATTATCTCTCCCCAATTTAGGTTTGTTTTCCCTTCACATATGATGTTGATATAAGGGCACATCCAAAAGTGGAACTCATTAGTTGAGGGCATACCCATTATTCTGGTAAGAAGGGTAATGATATCTGACATCTCCTCCTTGAAGTCAATTTTGTACATGGTTTTGGGTAGTCTGGAGGCTCCTTTCTTTGGGTTTTTAAACCAAGACTTGGTCACCCTGCTCTTGTACTGCTCATTGTCTTGATCAAATAGAAGTTCAGCCTGAGATTTGGTTAGATTATTTGAAATATTCCACCACTAGGATTTTGAAGGAAGTATTGATACAATTAGCATCTAATCAAGAAATCACATGTCCCATGAGGAATCGATGATATCCTTTTATGTATGGATTAAAGAAAGAGCCACAGGCCAACATGGTGTCAACACATTAAACAGAAATAGGAAAACCCCCCGCATGAAAAATTCCACTTTCCTTCAGTAATTGAGAAATAGGAGTAGGGTTTTTGTAGTTAAGTCACGCCGAAACATCATCAAGGTCAAGATGTTGAGCATCACTATCTCCTATCTTGGGTATGGCTATTTCCAAAGAAGAGAGATGTTTGTGCCCTTTATAATGAATCTTCATGGTGAGTGATTGAACAACTTGCTAGAGAAAATGGCAGTGGAGAACAAGTTCATTGCGGTAAGGGTAGAAAGACCTGCAATGGAACTTCTTGAGATGAACCATACTCTCAAAAATTGTGAACTCTTCTAGAAACATTGCACTAGGAAATTTGAAAAAAAACTTGAAAAGGACCTTACCATGGTTACAAATAGTGGAAGAGGGTGAATGAAATGGAAAATGGAAGAAAATTGCAAGGAGTATGGTAAAATAAATGATTACCCTATGTATTTATACACATTCCATTTTGATAGGTTAGTGGGGTGAATTGAATGCTGAAAATTAATGTATTATGGGGGACTAAAGCTTTAACACACCTAGTGGAACTATGGAATGGATATGGTAGAGAAAATTTGAGCACAACTGGCCCATGTGATGCTCTGGGACACTTGGGATGCAAAAATCTGAAATACCTGTGGTGAAGGAGGATTCTATGTATTATGTGGCAAATGCAGGGTTTATGGGGAAAACTGAGGCGGAAGAACTTGGGACACTTGGGACATGGAAAGCTGAAATGTCTGCAATACACTCAAATTCAGTAAGTCAGAAAAAAACTCGCACAGATTGACCCTTGGGACATTGGGACATGAGTTCTCTACAAAAGCCGAAATACTTGTACTCAAAAAAAATTAGTTTATTTTAAGGGAAATGGAAATAGGGAAAACAGAGGGCCCAATGGAAGGTGGGGAATCGATGAACAAAGGAGCCCGATGGAACATGGGACATAAGGAACACCAAAATACCTGAAATGCCACAAAATAAAGGGAAAAGACTCCTAAAACTCAAAACTTCAAAATGACTAACTTTGGAAAATAATTCTTCCTCATAGACCATCAAAAGGACAATGATAATACATCTACCAAAAAATTTAAAAACCGAATAGAAATACACAATTTTTAGGAGGTGACAACAGCTAGCTCTTTATGGGGATGAACTGACTTGGACAAAAAGAGAACAAGGTGAGAACAAAGGACCCTATAATCTCTGGTTTCAAATACAAGTGCCTTAGACCCATTGGGAAATAGAGTCAAGAAAGAGGTAATACAGAAGACACACACACACAGGCAACAAGGAACCACAAAATACAAGAACCAAAAATAGGAACTATACAAAACTATACAAAGGACTTCCTAGTCACCTAGGACTGAAACAACTTTAAATACTTCCCACTATATGGCAATGGAAGAGAGGTTCCATCCATATAGCTCAAATAAAATGAATTTTCACCAGCAAAGTGTCTAATTTTGAAAGGACCCAGCTAGAGAGAATTGAACTTACCATGACTTCCTCGAGGTTCTTGCCTTTTGTCCCAGAGTAGGACAATATCTCCAACCTGGAAGTCTCTAGATCTAGATTTCTTATCGAACAATTGTTTCACCTTTTGTTGATGTCTAATAATCTTTTCTACTACTTGCAATTTGTCTTCATCTAACCTTCTGCAAATACATGATTATTTTCTCCAAGGCACTAGTCAAATTTGAATCTTCAATAGCTTTCATTAACTACAAGGTTGGAAGTTCTACAATCATTGGTAGCTAAGCTTTTTTTCCATACACCACCTAGAAAGGAGACATCCCAATTGCTCTTTTTGGTGTGATTTTATCTACCCAAAGAGCATCAAAGAGTTTTATGCCAATTCCTTTGAGATTCATTCACAAGATTTCAGATGATAGTCACCAAATTTTTATTTTTTGATTCACCTGTTTGTTCCCTTGGGGATAATAATCAGAAGAATGTGCAAGGTAAATTCCATACCCATAGCAGAAATCCATCAACTCATAAGAAGATAAATTAGGAGCATTATCAATGATAATTTTTTTTGGTACTCCAAATCTAGTCAGGATGTTTTCTTTGATAAAATTACATACCACTTCATAAATTGTAATTTTAATAGGAATAGATTCCTCCCACTTTGTGAAGTATTCAATAGCAGTCAAAACATGAGTATTCCCAGCACTAGAGTTGGGGGTTGAGAGTTCTTACAAATCTAGTCCCCACTGTTGAAAGGGTTCTTCAATTACTACTAGTTTAAGTGGTAAGGTGGCTAGCTTGGGTATTCCCACAAAATTTTGGAAAGCCTCACATTTTATCACCCATTTAGTTGTATCTCGGAACAATTTTGGCCACTAATATCCTACACAAAGGATTTTATGAGTAGTCACAACAAATGAAAAATTTCCCCCACAAGCTTGATCATGAAATGCTCTGAGCAACCTCTTCTGTTGTTCTTTATCTACACACCTAATAAATCTTCCATCAATCCCTCTTTTGAATAAGGAATTGTCCCAGAGTACATATTGTGTAGATCTCAGCTTAATGGCTCTTTTCTCCTTAGCACTCATATGGGGTGGACATTCTCCATATGTAAGAAAATGAAAAATATCATCATACCATTCATCAGTTGAAATGAGAAAAAGGACAGTGGGGATATTTATGTCTTCTTTGGGTGATGATCAACTTTATCACTTCTAGTGATCAATTCACAGATACCCTTCCCTCGGACTAACTTAGTTGGCCTAATATCCAAATCATAATCTTGTACCTTTTCCACCCAATTCCCTCTTTTATTCCCAAATTCTTGTTGTGTGAGAATTGTATTTAACAGTTGTATCAGGCACAAAGACAATTGAATGAGAATTGAGGATATATAAATGAATTGCTTGACTACCTTAACTACAGCATAAAAGCATGTTTCTCTATTTGTGTATATTTCAATTCATGAGATTTCAAGACATAACTAATGAAAGCAATGGGAAGTTCACATCCTTCATGATTCTTTCTATGTCAAAATGGTTGCCAAAGTATTCTCAGTAGCATAGCAATAGATTATGAAATCCTTTTTCAAAGTTAGGGAAAGTAAGAATTGGTGTTCTCATGATACTGATTTCTTGACATTTTCAAAATCTTCTTTCCCTTCTGATGTCTAGAAAAAGGATTGATTTCCTTTCATCATCTAATGTATACTCATAGTCAACTCTACAAAATCAGGGATAAATATCCTTAGAAATTTTATTTTTCCAAAGAAAGAGTGCACACCTTTTTTACTCGTAGAAGGGGAATCTTCTTAATAGCCTAGAATCTCTCTACGATCTATCTTGGTCCCATATTTGGAAATCAATATGCCAAGCAACTTTCCTTAAGTGATGCCAAAAATAGACTTCTTCAGGTTTAAAGATATCCCATGCTCCCTGCACTTCTTGAGAACATACTTCAAGATGTTGGAAATGGTCTTCCCTCTTTTATAGAAAATAGTCAATTCATCAAGACATACGACGATAAATTTTCCTTTAAATCACCAAAAGGCCAAATCCATTTCCCTATTGAAAAGTGGCACCAACATTAATTAGACCAAATGGTATCTGCTTATAAGAAAAATTACCCCATGGATTTGTGAAGTTTGTTTTATTTTGATCTGGAATATCAACTCAATCTGGTTGTACCCTGAGAAACCCTTCCAACATAGATAGCATTTCAGAGCCAGTGACAACTTATAGGATTTGATCCATCATGGGGAGTGGATAATTATCTTTAAGGGAAGTCCTACATTCAGATTTCAAAAATCCACACAAATTCAAGAGAAGTTCGCCACTCTTTTTCCTTATTGGTATAATGTTGGTTATCCAGGCTGAATGATTAATAGGAAAAATTATCTTATTCCTTCAATAAATTTTGAATTTCTTGATAAACGGTATCTGTAATCTTGGGATTGTATTTCCTTTGATTTCTGCTGGAAAGGATTGATCCCTAGCTTTCAGAGGAATGTAATGTTGCATTTCTCTTGGTTTGAAAAGATTTCAAATCATCATATGAATAAGAAAGTACATCAACATATCATTTTAACAAGTTTACATCTTATTCCTTTCTTCACAAGTGTAACATTTTCCAATATTAACAAGCTTGGGTTCTTCTCACTCCTAATGTTAATCTTTAGTTCATGCTCCTGATGATTGATGAACCCCATGCAGATACCTTTGAATTGATATGCATGTCATGTTTTTCAAAAAAATCCTTCAGGCTTACTATTCCTCTGGGTATCTTGTTACCTTTTAACCTAATATAACCATCCTTATCAGAGATTCTTCTTGAACTCCTCATAAGCTCAGAAGATGGCATGACTCAATTAGGATTCACACTCAATTCCTTCAAACATACAACTGCCTGAAACTGGTTTGAAGTTCTTGGAATAGAGAGTAAATTGATTTGATCATCAAGAATACTTAGGCAATTGTTCACATTATCTGACACACTTGAGGGCCATGACTGTATCATCTTATTGTAAACTTTTCTTGAGCAAAGTCAGGATGAGGGATCAACAAGGATTCCTATAAGTGCAAGGCATAATGGCTCTAGTGTTCTTTTCTCCACGTCACAACTTCTTAAGCAGGCATCCAATAATTCAATTAAATCCCACATCCAAGATTGGTCTATAGGTGCTTTAGCACCAACAAGTTTAACCTGAAAAACTCTTTCTGACTTATTTGAAAATGAGTTCTTCATCTCGACATGCACAAAATGTTCTTTACAAGTCCATTTCTCTTTCCATATCCATCCATGAAAATGAAATAGCCATACTAAATCAATCAACCTTGACAAAAAGAGTTTGTTTTTAAAATTGACAGCTTATACTAGATATGGTAAAGAGGTTTTTACCAAGTAAGACATAACCCATATCCAAACCAGTTGAAGTGCATTATTTTTTCTAATTCATATTTAAGTAATATGGGATACATCTAGAATGTGATGCAATCAAGGTGAGGGGGTCCAATGAAGGACAGCCTTTCCATGCAGCCCATGCTCAGCATACATCAATGGGCACACTCTCACAAATACATTCATTTATAAATTAATACAAAACGACTTTTTATTTCATTGAATGATTTCATTACAGCCATTAAAAACACTCGTTATCTCACTAACTATAGACATAAAGAAGTCATTACAATACATTCCCTCAATGGACTTGTACATCTACTCATTCTCCCACAAACACTCTTGAATCTTCAGACTGCCTTTCTCATCCAAATAACCAATCTTTATGTTGCATGCATATGTCCCATTGAACTCCCAACCTCTTGAAAACGCTTGACAACTGATAATTCATCATTCTAGGCAATTACTTCTGGTGTCCCCAGATTTCACCCTGAAATCTGGGACTACCCTGTTTAAAAAAAAATCGTTACTTTTTAAAATAATGGGTCATTTTGTGTTTTTATTGCCAGAAAGTTCCTGTATTGTGTCAAGATATTCCCAAGGAGCCATATACCCCAATTTTTTCGAAAAATACCCGGATGCCCAAAATTGTTATATTTTGTCGCTAGGGTTTGCTTGCGGGAAATTTGTATTTAATTATTTTGAACCCCGTTTGAGGCAATTTGTGCTTCGGTTTAACTCTGTTGTGATCATACATGTCAATTTTCCCATATACTAGTAGGGTTTTAACCAGGAATGAATCCTGGGCTTTATTTGTGACTTCTGGCAACGTTTTGTGTTTTTGGTGTTTTCTCGTTTCGTTTTCTGTGAAATTTCTCTAGATCAATTCCTTTACTGGTTTGGTCTGATTCTTTTCCTGGAGTATCTGGAGATCACCTATGCACGTTATGCCAGAAGGAATTCACCATCAGAGGTTTGGTTCTCTTGGAAAAGATGAAGTCATGCACAAAAAAGCTTCTTCTGGGCAGGCCGCATTTTTGGAAAAAGAGGGTTTGAAGTGGATCATGGGATTTTTGGAAGCAGCAGGCAGGTGGGAATTTTGTACCTACCTAGCAGGGTACTTTTTCCCATGGAAGCAACACCACTTAAGTCACAATGGGAAAATTAGAGGCAGCAGGCAGGTGGGAATTTCTTACCTGCCTTGCAGGGTAAAAATTCCCATTATGAAATAAAAGAAAAATCACTTAAGGCATTGATGGGATTTTATTACCTGCCTTGCAGGGTAAATAATCCCATTATGAAAGTCAAACAACTTAAGTGGATCATGGGATTTTCGGAGCTGCCAATTGCAAGGGTGAAATAATCCCATTGTTAATTGACTTTTAAAAATAGAAATTGCTTATGCTAAATAGTGCGACCCCTTTTGGGAAGGAAGGGCAGCTTTAAATGCATTAAATTAATTAATTTCTTCTCTAAAAATGGCGCCCAGGTTTGTGGAAAAGTCAACAAAGGGAAAGTGCATAAAGGGAATTGGAATTAGACAGTTCTAAAATTAAATAAATATTATTTATTTAATGCAGCCCCTTCATGTCAAAAAGTGTGCCCCATTTGGGAGAGGAATAATATTTTTTTAAGTATTAATTGATTTAATTAATTCCTATTTTCAGTGGCTGAGGTCAAAGCATACTATGAGGCTTAAGTTAACTGGAAGTAGAGAGCTAAAATTAAATAAATTTAATTTATTTAATGGCAGCCATGAACATGCACAAAATAGGTGCCCCATTTGAAGAGAAAAGCTTATTTAATTAATTAATTAATTGTTAGGAATAGGAGAGGCATTAATTAATTATAGAATTATGAGGGTTATATAAGCAAAGGCTGCCATAAGAATGAATTAATTAAATCAATAGCAAAGAAGTGCAGCCCAGACAAAAAGTGCACCCCATTTGGAGAGGATTTTTGCTCAAAAGAAGGTGTAATTAATGTTGAAAGCTTCCAAATTTTGGCGCCTAGGTTGAAGGAGCTTGATTTGTGTCTAAATAATTGTCTGCATAAGTGATACAGGTGCTCAGGTGAAGTTGGTAAAATTCATGCTTGCTTTGCATGCAAATAAAACATCAAATTTTAGGGCAGCAGACTTGATATATGCAGATTTTTATGATTAAAATCCACTGTTCATGTTCCGGAGTTGCCATCTTTGTCTGAATTAATTGTAGGAATTCATTACAGGTTCTTTTATAAGAGAAAGGGAGCTTAAATCAATGTCCAATACATTGAATATATCCTCTGAATATGAAGAATTATCTAGATTTGCACCGGTTGTGAAGAATTCCGGTTGAATAAAGAGAAAAAGAATTGTTCAGACAAAGATAGATACAACCATGGCAAAGAGGGATGAAAAAGAGAGCACAACAGAGTCATGCATCACTTCTAAATTTGTAGACATTGGAGACACAGATCTAGGTCTGGAACCTCTTTCTGAATTGATTGACAGATCCAGAGCAGGAAAGACTTCCCTCATGCGTGCAGTCAAAAGCAGTGGAATCATTCGAGCTGCAGCGTTTCCATTCACAGCACAGTTGCCAGAGTTTGTCATGGAGTGTGCTAGGTCTTACCATCCATCATCTAGATCAGTCTGAGATGCTACAGGGAAAACAATAATCTGGTTGGATGCACAGTTCATCAATTATTGTTTGAAGATTCTGGCACGAAAGGTGGTGACTTCTATTAGCATACAGGATGTCGGAAATAGATGGGAAAAGCATAGAGTTGACTGCATGGCATAATGAATAGTAGATACATGAAGAAGCCCAGATCTCCTTCCAAGTTCCTGAGAAATCTTCCGTGGTCTAATATGGTACAAGAGGTGGATGATATTGCCAAATTGTTATGCAGGATAAATGGAGAAGTGAACTGCTCACAACTTCCACGTATGGATGTATGCTTTCATCAGGACCATTGAAATCAACAAAGTAGATTCAATAATCAATTGGTTGGAAATCATCAATGACAACATTGGTGAGCAGCTCTAGAATGTGAGGTGTACTTTCAGCTTCAAAATGACTTCCTATTTGGTATATGCAGCAGCTTCACAAGGCATCTTCTCCAAGCTGGATAGATGTGGTGTTCTTTCCAAGGACCCTATTTTCGAGTGCTACCCACAGCTTACTGTACCTGCGTGCAAGAAATATTTCAAAGTGGTCAATGATGGATTCTTCTACGAATTCATTTGTAGGTTGGATGGTGATCTAAAGGCCAACAGGGTGAGCAAAGAAGCATGGGAAGTTGTGTCCAAAATTGGCACTCTCTTCATTCAGTTTGTGGATTTCACATACCTTAAGGTCACTGGATTTTTTGGAGAACCAGTTAAGTTACCCAGATATCTGAATGATAGATTGGTCACCATGGAGCTGAGCAAACAACTCTATGGAGATGCACGACCTTCAGTCGAAATGACACAAGTCTACAGGCTTCTTCCCGATCACTGTGGGCCATTATAGCTGTCAGAGCATTCATAAAGCCCAAGGAATGGAAGCAGAAGATGTTCTCTGAGTATGAGCAAGAGTTCTTCCCAGCATGGCTGAACTTCGATCCATTTGGAGTGGCCAGGAAGACAATCTCCCAGGAGTACATGCACATGTGCCTTCATTGGAAGATTTCTGGATGAAGTGCAGAAGTGAGTACGAAGTTAGAAAGAAATATTTCAGCAGGTTATTAGTGTGGAAAATGTTTGACTTTGGATTAGCATGGATACCTGTGGATCTTAAAGATGATGGGCCTGTGTTACTTGACACATACCATCAGATGGGAGGAGATAGAGCTGTACTTCAGGAGAACATAGGGGGCTGCCATATGATTGAGGAAAGGTCTTCCATTGTTCTAGTGAATACTTCAAACTGGTTGCTGACGAAGGGATATTGCCTTGATGAAGCATTGATGAATCAAATCATGGGAAACTTTGGCATAGGAGATTCCCTCAAGAGGAAGCATGGAGGAGAAAGCAGCAGAAGGCTTGAGAAGATGAAAGTGCACAAAAGGTCTCATTCAAAGGAGAAGATCACTTCTACGGCTATGATGTTAGTTTCAGATTCTCCAACATCTAGTACTTCACCGACTGTTGCACCTCAGCAGGACACTTACCATTCCTCCGTTGAATCCGACAACATTCATCTTCTCTCCTCAGCCACTCCATTCAGACCTCTTCCTGAAGAAACGTTGAAGTTGCAGATGGCAGAATTTGAAAGAGCTTTGTCTTTGGATGATTCAGAGGATAACAGCCACAACACTATAGTGGTTTCAGATAGAGAGGAATCAGAGCGCGAGATAGTGGTACACTCAGCAACTTCTCATTCTTCAAGAAGTAATTTCTCAGAATGGTTGACTTCACAGTTGGTTCCAGAGGCTAGAGAAGAAATCAACTTGGAGGAACATGACTTGCAGCTGCTCCTGAGTCTGGGCGGAAAAGATAGAAGACCTAAAGTTGCTAAGGTAACTTCAAGGTGTATCATTGAGGAGTCAGGATAGAAGTTTACTGAGATGTCAGTTCCAGTAGAAGGGAAGAAGGAGGATGAGCTCATGGCAGAAGACATAACAGTAACCAGAGTACCCATAGGTCAAGCCACCACTGAAGGATTGAAGCAGGACACATAGACATTGATAGATGCTCTATTCCTTAGGCTTGACAAAGAAAAGGCGGAAAAAGTTGAACTTCAGAAGCAGGTATCTCAGTTGTGCGAGATCATTGCCAAGGTTGCTAAATCTTCCACTCAGCCCATTTCAGCACAGAAGCAGGTGAGTGATCATCTGATGCAGGAAATGGAAGATGCAAGCAACCAGGTTAAAGCTATCGATGAATGGAAAATTTTGATCATTCATCAAGCTTCTGTACAACTCAGAGAGGTGTCAGCCCACCTAAAGGTTATGAAAGATGCATCGGATCAGCTGAAGTAACTGGTGACAAGCACGATAGATATGAACACAGTTGTTGAGAGTAACCTAAGTACTTTGGCCAAAATAAATAAGCTTCCAAGAGAAGTGTTGATTGCAGAACAAATTGTACCTGACAGATCAATTGAGAAGGGGAAGCAACTTGAGTTTGCAGTATCTTTCCATTTGGAGATCTGCAGAATTATGCTGAAGAGGATGCAAGCACTTGAGAGTATGGCATCATCTTTACCAGACAATGTCATCTCTTTCACTCATGAGGAAGTGGATGGGAACGTTACTTCATACACACTAATCATTCCTAGTAGAGTGCCTAATTCCCTAGAAGGATCTCTTCTGATGGTGCAAGGGAGAATTGGAGTTGTTAAGCCTTTCACGGTGAATTCCATCAGCAAATTGGTGGCACTGCAGTCAGATATTGAGAAGTTCGGGCCTAGCTTGGAGGAGGTGGAAGCATGTATCAGGGTATTGAACGAAGGCTTGTTGCAATTTAGGACAGAAAAGGAAGTTGTGGCTAAGGCAGATGGGAAGATGCTGAATTACATGTTCGACAAGTATATTCGGTATCAAAACAAAAAGAAGATATAGATGTTACAGCTGGCATGTCTTTCTTCTTCTACTCTTTCTTCTTCTATTTTCCACGTTCCCAGATGTAATTGTAAAACTTTAAAGTTATTGGTTTTGAAACCATTACTTTAAGTTATGTGGAACAATTCAATTAGTTAAGTGACAAATGTGTCACTTGAAGAGGAATTAGAGGAAGATGATTTCCAGATGTTATATTTACCTTTTGTTTATGTTTCAGTTTAGTTGAGTTTCCCATTTGTACTTTCCCTTCTACATTCTATAAGTAGAAGAAGAACCTTCGGGTTAATGATCAGAATTTGTAAGCAGCATTCTTGTGTTCTAGACTTTGTGCTGAAACCCCTGATAGCTATTTGAAGCAAAGGAATATAAAGGAGCAGATTTCCAGAGAACTTTGTGTCACGGTGCATTTTGTTTCTAGCTTTTAATCTTAGATCTACTTATAAACTTTGTGTTATTTTAGATCTAGATTTGGAGTTGCCTTTGCTTATAATTTTGTGTGTTGATATCTATTGGTTTCTTCTATGTGCATGCAATCAACTCTGTTATCTATTGATTGGGTTGCACATCTTCCCTATTTCTTCCCTATGTTTTATTATTTCCTTCTTCTATAAATATTTCCTTTCTTAAACAGTTGCTTACTTGCTGCAGAGCTATACAGTTATGGTTCATGAGCTGAATAGTTAAAGTAAAACCCCCATATAGATACTAGCATATTTTAATTGACAAATCTGACATGGGAGCCTCACTAGTAAATGAGGGATATTTATCTCATGACTGCCTAGGTTTTCAACTATGTAGAAAATCTAGCCAACAAATTTGAATCTTGGTTTATCTTGATGTGATCAATGCTATGTCAAAATATCCATTCAGGAAGATGGTTGAATCTACACTAGAAGATTTGTGAAGAGTTTAAGGCTTATCATTTTTGGTGGTTGAGGTAATGTTTTGGTCATAGAGGTTGAATTTATATTATCCTTAGGTGTAAAAGATGTACAGAGGTAGAAGTGTTACTTCACCATTTGAGTGGGTGGAACTCAATTTTTACCAAGTCAACAAGAGAACTCCTCTTTTAGCAACATGCTAGAATAGTGGGATCAAAACATCTCTAGATTTCTTTGCCATGGTTGGATCACCTCCTTTGGGCTTGTTCACTCTATGCACGATCTAGTCATAATAACATATGATTTCCCATGTTCTTAGATGGTCAGTGACTTCATCATAATTATGGTAGCATCATCAACCCCTTTGGTGGTTGGAAATGTTTTAAGAATCACTTGTTTCTTTCGGTCAACCTCTTAATTGCTTCTACTTCGGGTTCCTCAATCTTCAGCAGTTACCCCTTCAGGAACTAAACCTCACAATTGGGCGTCCATGTAAGAGCAACCTTAATAGATTCTAGCTTCAATTTCTAGTTTGGGATCACTCAGTATAAGGCAAATGATTTCAAGGTTGAAAATTTCTCCTCAAGGATATCTCTATAAGGAGTTTTTGAGACAATTGCTTCTTGATTGTTATAAGATAAACGCTGGTGTTACCTGATAGGAAAAGGAAAGACCTATGATTGTGCCAGTTGGACAATAATTGGTTCCTGAAGAAGATGAGCTTTAGCTTAAAGGGTGGTAATGTTTTAATTTCCCAGACAGTATGAGATTCCTCAAGTACTTTAGATCTTAAAGGATTGGCTAAGCGATTGATCATCATCCAAAAGTATCTCAAGCAAGAAATTATCCCTTCTCAGAAAAGTATCTTACCTTTAAATTATGCATTCAGGAAGAAAAATTTCTAAATTTGATCCACATGATTGTAATTGAGCTGCTGGAATTTTAATTCACCAGTTTGTTAGAATCTTTCCTTTAGGACATGGGCCCATATGGTTCTTGAACATTGGTCTTAGAATCTGGGTAAGGTAGAGCAATGAACATCCTTGGTACACATTTGAACTAGTTTCAAACTAAGTCCTCATGGTATCCCAGTTAGTGATAGCACTAGCCAAGAGATAATAGAACTAGTCTGCAGCATTGTCGTGGAGTGTTTCTATAAAGAGTCTGATAGAGACATCTTCATTCTTGACTTAGAGAACTCCACAAGCTACGATGAATGTAGCAATGTGTTTATCCGGGTGCACCTTCCCATCTCCTCTAAATCTAGCAAAATTCATTCTATTCCCTTTTCAAAGATCATGCAATGGTTGAGCAAGAGGAAAGGTCCAACCCATTATCCCCAAGGTCCAGATGTTGTATTCCATTTTCTTGGAAAGCTTAATAGGTTTGTAAGTATGTGACTACAACTCCATTCAACATCATAACTTGGATATTAGGGCTTGATTTCATTTGAATATTAGTGTCTGTTGCAGATTGTACTCCTTAGCAAGAGGAGTGCTTGTCGATCTTTTTCTCTCTATTCCTTCTTTCTAGAGTTAGAACGAAGACTTGATGTTCCAGTAAATAAAAATTGGATCTTCAGTAAACCTGCCCATGTTATATGACCTCGTGTATATCTTCTAACATTACGTCCATGCCAACATGTTGTTTTTGTTTGATTTGAAAATTGTTTCAGTGGGAAATAGTGTATGTGCCCCACGGTGGGCGCCAAAAAATATTGGCATGTAAAATTTGACTTGAGGATAAGATAACAATCAGCGGACAACACTCCCTCCTCTTTATGGGAGAGGTTCCCTTATTGAACACACAAACAAACAAGCAAATATACCTATTTACAAATGCACAAACTATCAATATTTCAATGAGAATTTTGATGCTTTAGTGTCTTCATCTCAAGTAAAATTTTCAATACAAAAGAAAAGAATATAGAAGAATTAATGGCTCGAGGAATGAAGAAATCAACACTTTCATATATATAGAAATCTCAGAATAATACCTTACGTATGCATGCATGAGTAATAAAGTCTGAATCATACACATTTGAATACATAACATATATGTAATTTGCACACAAAGTTCAAAGCATAACATTAACTAAAAGACACAAAGTTTCTTATTCAAATGCATAACTATAACCCACATGAATTAGATAGAGAGCAGAAACAAACAAAACATAGGAAAGGATGAGAGTATAACTTCTTCTATATTACTTGCTAATTCAGTATCTTTACATCAAAACATAAAACTCCAATCCCGTAAAAAGACAAGGGGGGAGCCTTAAATAGCCTCTTAGGTGGTATACAAAAGATTCTTTTCAGTTTCTTTCTTTTAATCAAAGGATTAATATATAATTAAGCCTTGTAACATCATATTGTCTTTTACTTCAATATTACATGACTAAACAAGAAATAGTCACTGTACGTACCCAAAATTGTAAGGTACTGTACTGCCAGAACAGTGTAACAAGTGCCCCAATGATGATACAGGTCTCCTCGCAAGGTGTTCGGGATCCGGAAAAGCCCTCGGAGTATGCGTTAACATCCCGCATGCCCCGCTTAGCCCCCGCACCCTTTGTTTTCCCCTTTTTCCCTCTTTCCTTGGCCTCTTGACCTTCAGTGACGAAACCGCCGCCCTGAACAGGGCGGCGGTCCTGTAACCGCCGCCCTGCTCAGAGCGGCGGTCCTGTGCGCATTTTCCAGAACGCTCTTTTGACGTGACTCGCGTGAAATATCACGTTTCACCAGCTTTCTTTGCCGACTTGAGCATGCATTTATGTTTTTGGTCCCCTGGAATAGTGTTTTTCCTTTGTTTATTGTTTAGGAGTTCAGTTTGGTTTTGATCTTTGGGTGATTGAATTCCTATAAATGCATGGCTTGTGCTCAAGCAAAGGGCCTCTCTCAAGTTTTGTTTTCTGGATTCCTCTTTGAAATTCCATTAGTTTTCCTTTGCTTAGTTTTCTTCATTGCGTGTTTTGGTTATACTTAGTTTTCTTCAGAATTGTTTTCTTCATTGTGTTTTGGTTAGTATTGTGTTGCAGCTGGTAAGCCACATATCCATCTTGTGCAAGTGCAGTCATTACTTGAGGCCACCAATTTTACTCCAATCTTCTCATTCTCAGTGTTGTGGTCTGTTAGTTTGTTTGGGATTGATAGTGTAGTTCATTTCATGCTTAGTGTGCATTGACTAGCTGTTGGTAAGCCACATATCCAACTTGTGCAAACAGTGTTGTTGTTTTATCTAATCCATTAGAGTAGAATAGCTTAGGAAGCCATTAAAGTTGCAGGTTTTGCTCTTCATACAGGATAGTTTCAGGTTCTGGATGCATTTTTTGCACGATTCGCAGTAGATCCCGCTAGGAATTGCATAAGCCAAGCTCTGTACTCTTGCGCTATCCCTCTCCTATCTGTTCTATTCTATCTGCATTCTGAAGGTTGTCCCTTGTTCCAAACACCTATTCCTGTTGATGCAAGCATTACACGCTTTTCTGGATCTACGTGAACACAAAGAACGAAGAGATCATACTGAGGGGACAAGATCACACACACCATCGGATTCGCCACTGTTCTGCGGAATCCAGGTTTTAAACTTTCAAAGTTTTAGTTAGAATCATATCAAACAGAGTAGTTAATCACTTTATTTCAGTTAATTTTATTCTCGATATTGCCGGGGAAGCTGTGGGGATTGATAGTTTCTGAGAAACTATGATTCACTCCTCACTTCTGAGGTAGGGTCGAGAATCTTGCTAATAGATTAGTTATTTCATTGTTTAGAATAGATATACAAAATTACACAGACAAATAACCACACTCGGTTATCTTGTTTGTTTTAAGTTATTAGTTTAGTTGTCAATTCTAAATATTTTAAATAGCTGTTTCTTAAATTCATTTAAATCATCAGAAAATACAAAAAGAAGTCATATATGCTAGAAATATACTTAGATTTCACTTTATTATAGTTTGTTTTATTACTGCTTTTGCATGACAATTACGGGACCTAGGGAGCCCAGGGAATATATCTTCGAGCCAATCGTGCCTCAGCCCAATCTCATAGCGGTAATAACTGACATTGACCAGAATCTTAGGATACAAGTCTTCCAAACAACAACAGATTTACAACTGATCAGTTCTCAGTTAAGAGGATTAAACATAGAAGACGACCAAGCACATATGTTTTGGTCAAGTCAGTCAAACTACAGATTACCCTAGAAAACATCCACATGATTGTAGAAGGGCCCGAAAGAGAACAAACATTTGGGTGTGATCCTTTAGTTCCACAGCCAGACGCAGGAGACACCCTCGTAGACATAGATACCAGCTTAAGAATCCAGGTTGCAAGAACGCCTGTGAGGTATTCTGAGAAGATTGCACAACTGTTGGTTCTAAACATAGAAGCTGAGAAAGCATATGATTATTGGATACTAGGGATTAGAACTTGATTCCCGCATGACCATAACAGGACCACAACAACCAAGAGTCTATGGTTGTGATCCACAAATCCCACAGCCCAACGAATCCACAAGTCAGTTAGACATAGACACTGGCCTACGCACACTTGGTATTCCAGGTCCACTCCACTTCCACCTATCATCATCGAACAATTATCCTTACTAGATATAGCGGCTAACGAAGCTAGGGAATTCTGGACTAGGCCAGAAAATCGTCCATAGAGTCAATTATATTCATCATCCACTATATGACCTTATCGGGAGATATACACGAAACAATCCCAGGTCATTTTCCACGTATTCCGCAACCCATAGATCGAATCACGCCAGAGCTCGATATTGATTGGAGCCTTCGAGCAGTCATCCTTGTTGATCGATCTATCACACCAGTCCAAGTTCGAAGGTCCTTCTTTGCCTTAGATTCACAAATTCCACTAGTGCGTGTCGAAGACATTAGATTGCCTAACTAGTTTGTCTATATACACCTATATTCTATCCCCACCGGCTGTCTCGGCACGACCTCGGGAGGTCGGGTACGCGGAAGAGTTACTTGTAGATTCTCACGCTCGCTTGTCGCTTTTCCGATGTACAAAATTGGTGAACCCGACGTGAAACAAACAATTGTTTCACCTTCTCTTTGAGAAGTTTCATCTTCTCTCATTCACCTTCGCTCCTTCCCATTATTCTGCGGGTATTCATATACCCCCCGAATATGTCGGGATTCGATGCATATGGCAGACCCCTCTTGGGTCTTGAGGCATACTATGCCCAGCAAAATAGACAATCATCACCCTCACTCTCAGTATGGGGTGACAACTATTCAACTAATCAGTTGTCAACACAAACTCCAAGAATCAGATATAGTTCGTCTTTTCAAACTGAGGAGTTAGATCAACCCCCTCGAACCCAACAAACAGAGCCTTCAGGTTCAAACAATATGACGTTTACCGGAGAATCTGGTTCGTCTCCTCAAATGCTACTCAGACCACAAATTAGTAGGAAATCAGATCCATACCTGGTCTTAGATGATGGAAAGCCAACACGTTATCCTAGGAGTGAACAACGCTCCCGGGGAATGTACCCATCTATAGGAGGTTTACAAATACAACCCGAAATCTCTTTTCAAGAAAATACCTCTATGCCACTGCATACAGGAAATATTCTTGGAGAAACTTGGCAAGATAGCGATCAGTTTATGACAGGATATCACGTACCTTTACAACACCAAGGTATACAACAAACACCGTTCAGGAAAAGTACCGTGACTTCACCAAATGAAGTCATTTCAACGTTAGTAGAAAGAGTGAGAGGGTTAGAACTGGCTCAAGCAAGTCAAAATTCTCCGTTCATACAAACAGGAAGTTCCAATCCTCCATACCACTCTGGCCAGGTAGATCTCCTTACAGGAGTAGGCACGTTAGGCATGCCTCCTCAATATCCACAACAAACGCCAACAAGGCCTATCATCTCTAACACTATTCCTCCCGGTCTAGTGTCAAACAATCCATTCCTTGACAATACCCCGTCCTACTTAAACATATACTCTAAATCACCACAAGGAGATATGTTCTCCTCTCCCGGCATGTTTTCTCAAACGCAGGGACCTCCCTATGCCCCTGCCAATGCATACGCTGCACCGTATCAACAACCTATCCCACCACCACTCCCTCAGCAAACACCATCAATGGTCGAAAGCTATGCATAGGGACTTATTCAGAATACCTAAAGGAACCCTTAGATTTCACCATACGAAGCGTCATGCTTCCAAGACCTCTCCCTGATTTGCCCAAGTTCAAGGGTGAGGGAGATCCAAACGCGCATATCAAAGCTTACGCTACAGCCATTCGGAATTACTCCCATGGGATGGGGTTGTTGCTAAAATATTCCCCAAAACCTTGGAAGGCATCGCTCTCGATTGGTATTATAGAATACCTGAGGCTTCCATACATTCATTTAAACAACTCGTGTCAGAGTTCATCAAAGCCTTCGACATGAACAAACTATTGAGAACAGGAATCAGGGAATTCTTGCATATCAAACAAGAACACAATGAATCTGTCGCCCATTTCATCCAGAGGTGGCGTACAGTTCTTTATTCATTAGCAAGTGCTCCAAACATGGATCAGATGGAACTATGTGATTTATTCCTTCATTCTCTCAGTAGAGAAGTGAAGGAAGAAGTCCAGAAGTTCCCACTAAGGACTTATGATGAAGTACTTGAGAGCGCTCTGCGAATAGATCAAGCAGCGATAGATAGTGGTCGTAAGACATATGGAACAAACGGGAGGTTAATCACCTCCACTCAAAACACTACAACTACCACAAATGTCAATCAAGGACCCAAAATCCTTAACAAAAATCGTGGGGTAACAACGGATGGAGTAACCGACCAGCCCAAGAGGGTAAATGTTGTTAATGCTCCGTCACAAACAAACAACCAACGAAACAACAACTTTACCCCGACAATCAATACAGTGGATTTTAACCATCCACAACAACAACAACAACAACGGTGAAATCCCATACAAGGGCCAAGCCAAAACTCATTTGGTTACCAAAACCAAAGTCAAAACCAGAAACAACAATTCCAAAACTTTGGTCCTAATAGGCAACAGTTTGATCAGAATTTTAGGCCACAATACACACCAAACCAACAAAACAGGAATTATAACCCCAATTCTTATTGTGGTTTCCATAAAATTCGGGGTCACGATACTAGAACGTGCCGTGACTACAATAAATTTATGCAACGTTTGCCAGAAGAACAAAGACAGTTCTTCACAGACCTGTTTTTGGCAGATCCCGTCTCATCATCACCAAATACTCTCGCAGGGGCAGTTTCTCCTCAGAATGCTCCCCTCAAGATCTTTAATGATCTGCTCCCAAATCATGATAGCAATAGGCTGAATCCAACTGGAACAAACAAAGGTGCAGTGACGGGAAACAATGATCATGAAGCCTCGACTTCATTAAATCCGTCAGTTGCGCCACAGTTGGGAGCTCAACCGAGACCCAAGATAGTCAGTTTGGTAGAATTAGACGCTGAACTACCTATCGAAGCTATAACAAGAACACGAGAGTATTTCTCTCAACCGAGCCCAAGTCATCTGCCAGAGACAGATAAGAGTCAGCAAATAGTTGAAAAACCCATCGGTGCCTATGATTTAATTAGTGACCTAACAAAGACCTTCTCACACATTTCATTTTTGGACTTACTAAAGAACTCTCCCCCTCACAGAGCTGCTCTTTTAGAAGCATTAGGTCTAGGCCATCTAATTAACATCACTCCACCTCCTGAAACACAAGTAAATCACGTAGATTTTGATATCCACCCTCCGGGGCAGCCGGACAAGGATGTCGAATTCATCTTCGAAATAAGTAAAATGCCCACAGATGCTGAGATCGCACGCCGAGGTGACCCAGCCTTACACTTGCAAGTATGGGTTTATAATAACTATGTAAAACGGGCAATGGTTGACGATGGGGCCGCAGTTAACATAGTCCCTTTCTCTTTCCTCCAAAAACTTGGATATGGAGAAACAAACTGTTCCACTACACGAAATACCTTGAGAGGCTATGATAGCCTTAAAGCCACTTCGATAGGAACTATAATACTGCCGGTCACCTTAGGGCCCAAAACCATCTTGACTGAGTTTTATATTATAGATCGGGAAACTAACTATAATATGATCCTCGGCCGACCTTGGATACATCGAATGAAGGCAATCCCTTCTACTTTATTTCAAGAAGTAAGATTCTTGCATCTAGGAAAGGTTTTTGTGGCCAAAGGCGATCCAAAACCTTTTGATTTGCATCTAGCTGATTTAAAGAAAAGACCAGGGGTGCACTCAGAATTTGAACTTCCAACAAACCAACTTAATAAACCCTCTGACCCAAAGCCAGAGGAAAAGTTGGTACCTACGACGGATCTTGAAACTACCAGTGTAGCCAAAACAATTCCAACCCCTAAAGATAAAACTAAAGAAACAGTATCATTAGGGACTACTGCGAAAATCGTTGAGTTGATAGAACAAGATTCACCAATGTTCTTACCATTCGATTCAGTAGGCATAGGATTTTCCCTAGGTGTTGGTTCCTTGCCAGCAGAAGATCTCTGTATGGTAGAAGTAGAGTGTGCAAACGCAACAGATGCCCCAACAACTATACTCCCGGCTAAGTATTGGACTCTCCATTTCGATGGAGCTAAATGTTCGTTATGGAGCAGGGGCAGGTATAATTCTTACTTCACCCGAGGAGAAAGTCCTCCCATTCTCTTTTAAATTAAACTTTGAATGTACAAACAATGGCGCTGAGTACGAAGCCCTCCTCCTTGGCCTTACCTTAGCCAAAAGAATTGGTATTGATAACATCAGAGTCCTGGGAGACTCGCAATTAGTGACAAACCAAGTTTCTGAGGTATATGAAACTAAAGCTGAACATTTGCAACTCTACAAAAATGCTGTATTAGATTTAAGCAAGGCGTTTAACTTTATATCCATTGAAGCAATCCCTCGAGAGAAAAATCTTCTCGCCGATTCAATAGCAACCTCAGCATCGCGTTTTACTCCAAGCAATGAGTTAAAAGATACCCAGTTCACAGTGTCCATTCGTGATGAACCATTGATAAAAATAATGACAAATCCTCTTTCAAGCAGAAGTGAATCTACCGTCCTAGACCATGTTGGAAATGATGTGGCTACTTTGGATTACTTAAATGCCTATGCAGCATTACATCTCTCCTATCACATGCTAGATTTATCCCTAATTCCGCATTCGTCTTCCTACTTCGGAAATCCCGTAACGGATCTTCCCTCACAAAGGGAACCTAGCATATACGCAATAGAAAATGGGGATGATTTAGATTTACCTCCAGCACCACCTGAGTTCGAAGAGGGTAACGCCTCTTTAATCGAAGAAACAATCGATGTCAACATCGGACAGAAGATGAACCAAGAATATTGAAACTAGGTTCTTCATTAACCCCAGAAGAAGTGGAAATACATACTCAGATTCTCAAAGAACATCAGAAGGCATTTGTATTTAATTACAAGGAGATGACAGGAGTCGCACCCCACATTGCGGTGCACAACCTCGTCACTAGATCAGATGCAAAGCCAATTAAACAAAAATCAAGACCCATGAAGCCCAAAGTAGCTCTCATGGTAAAAGAGGAGGTAATAAAACTCCTTCAGGTAGGATTCATCAAGCCAGTTGACTACTCCCAATGGGTATCTAACATCGTTCCCGTTCTCAAGAAGAATGGAAAGATACGCATCTGCATAGATTTTCAAGACATCAACAAAGCGTGTCCTAAAGATGATTTCCCATTACCATCCATAGACGTTATTGTTGATGCAACAGCTGGTTTTGAACTCTTGTCTCTCATGGATGGATTCTCGGGATACAATCAAATCAGAATATCCAAGCAAGATCAAGCTAAAACCACGTTTATAACTCCTTGGGGAACCTATTTCTACGTTGTTATGCCATTCGGTCTCAAGAATGCCGGTGCTACGTACCAGCGGGCCATGACATACATATTTCACGATCTAATTCATAAAATCGTGGAATCCTACGTAGATGACTTATTGGCCAAAGCCAAGAAGCGTTGTGACCATCTCGAAGTACTCCGCATCATTCTTTCACGCCTAATAGAATACGGAGTCACGCTAAACCAAGAGAAATGCGTCTTTGGTGTAACAGGAGGGAAGCTCCTAGGTTACATCATATCATCACGAGGGATTGATGTTGATCCAACCAAAATTCGGGCTGTCCTCAAAATGGTCCCACCTTCGAGTGAATCTGGAATCAGATCATTTCTCGGAAAGCTGGGTGCAATCCAGAGATTTATCCCGGACTTAAGCTTCGCCATTCATCCAATCAACAATCTACTCAAGAAAGACTAGAGCATTGATTGGACCAAAGATTGCAATGAAGCCTTTCATGCGGTTAAGTGTTTCCTTTTGTCACCACCTACGCTAATGCCACCTAATTTAGATCGCCCGTTGATTCTATACTCACGAGCTACCGATGTCTCGCTGGCCTGTATGTTGGCCCAAGAAGACGATGACAAGAGAGAACGTGTGATTTATTTCATTAGCCGAACACTGCTCGACTATGAAACACGCTATACACAAGCAGAACGAGAATTCCTTGCCATAGTCTTTGCTACTAAACGCCTAAGACATTATATGCTGAATCAAGAAACGAAGGTCATGGTGAAAAACGGACCATTTACGGACTTTTCTCACACAAGGTTCCTTGTCTAAAAAGGCTGGACGTTTTATAACCTTAATGGGAGAGTTCGAATTAACATTTGTAAATCAGAAGTTGGTTAAAGGACAAATCATTGCGGATTGGTTAGCTGATAATCCATTAGATGGAGGCGATCTAGTAGATTTGGATTTTCCAGATGAATGTGTATACTACATCGAAACTCGACCTGCTATCTCTGAGTGCCCTTGGTACACTGATATCATTAATTATATCATGGACCATACGTACCCGGATGCAGTTACACCACAACAAAGAAGGCGATTACGCATAATCGTAGCTAAATACGTCATTATAGAGCAGGTGCTCTATCGAAAGGCATTCGATGGAATGCTCTTAAGATGTGTTGACACAAAAGAGTCCAAGAGGATTCTCCATGAATCCCACAGCGGTATATGTGGAGGCCACTTCGGTGGCCATGCCACCACTCGAAAAATACATCGAATGGGCTATTTCTGGCCCACTCTAGAACATGACGCAATAGAGTTTGCACGCAGGTGTCATAAGTGCCAAGAATTCTCCCACGAGATCCACATGCCAGCACAAGCTCTACAACCAATCGCAACTCCATGGCCCTTTTCTACATGGGGCCTGGACTTGATAGGGAAGTTCTCTCCCTCATCCACAGATGGCCATAATTTTATAATCACGGCCACTGAATATTTCACCAAATGGGTAGAGGCCATGCCTCTTACCTCTGTACCTAGTTCTGTAATCACCAAGTTCATTTTGAACCAAATCATTTGTAGGTACGGTATCCCGCAAATCATTATCTCAAATAATGGAACTTCTTTCAAGAATGAGGAAGTTCGTGAACTATGCAACAGATTTAAGATAAGCCATCATACGGCTTCCTTGTATTATCCCCAAGCCAACGGACAGGCTGAAGCGACAAACAAAACACTGAAAGTCATTCTCCTTAAAACGGTGAAAGAAAACAAGCGAGATTGGCATTTGAAGTTATATCTGGCCTTGTGGGCCCACCTAACCTCAATAAGAACACCAACAGGAGCAACTCCTTTCTCGCTAGTATTTGGGGCAGAAGCAGTTCTCCCGCTTGAGGTCGAAATACCCAGTCTCCGCATTTCACTACAAGGGATTCTGGATGAAGATGCTTACAGAGAAGCACGTCTTTCCCAACTAGAAAGCCTAGATGAAACTAGGTTAGATGCTGAGCAGCAGCATAAAGCTTATGCTGACTGAATGTGCTGGTAGTATAACAAGAAGGTCTATGAACGTGACATATACGAAGGTGATCTAGTTCTAAGTCTAGACAGCCAGATCGACAAGAAGACCGGCGAAGGAAGGAAATTCCGGCCCAAATGGTTGGGCCCATACCGAGTCATGAAGGACTATGGAAATGGTGCATACCTCTTATGTACGTTAGAAGGTGAGGAGTTTGGCAAAACAGTCAATTCCCTGCACCTCAAACGTTTCTACGCATAAGCAGCTAACGCTACCTATATAGCTATCTACATTGCATTTTCATATAAATTAGGATCATTTTGTCCATTCCTTTCTTACACAGGTTGTGATCAAGGAATCTATTCTCAAAGTAATTCATTACAAACTCATGATGTTGTTGGCACAAAAATTTCTAATCATATCTCTCCATTTTCACGATATCATCAATCACTTTAGAATCTTTTATCAAATAAAATCAAACATGACGAAGTCTTAATGGTAACCATACCAAGATCTGCAAGTTTTTTCTCACTTTGATTTCTTCTTAGGATAGGTGTCTTGCCTATGGTCTGTTCTAGAAGCTTCATGGTGTCACATCTATCCCATATATACATCTCTTTGGAAATAAGCATATACTGACATCTTACTCAAAAAGACAAGTCAAAAAGTGATTAAAACAGAAAATTTTATTTTTACACATTTCCTTGCCCCACTAACCTTCGGTGATGAGCTTGCGTCTCTTACTAGTGACGTAGGGTTGGGAAAGGATGGAAATGCCCTTACTCGCCTATGCCTTGCCCACGGTGATAAACCCACGCTTCTTACTAGTAGCATGGGGCAAAGTGTAGGGGGTCCTCTTGACAATGCAAACGTTAAAAGGTCATAAACAAACTATTCAAACTTTGAGTCAAAAACGAATGAATCAGATGTTCAAAATTCCAAGAGAGTTAAAATCCTAAAAATCCAGATTTTGTCTACTATGTGGCCATCTACGGGTCTAAGTATAGATAAACCGCAAAGCAAGTTGCATCCAAAACTATGAAATCATTCGGGTAGAGTAAGCTTGTAGTTTTCAATTTGGTTCCACCAAAGCTTCGTCTATCTTTCATCACTATCATTTCACCATATTTCATAACTTGCGCCCTTCTTGGCTCTTGGTGATAAGCCCTCGCATCTTACTAGTTGCGTGGAGTTAGGAGTGGGGCAAGTTAATCTGTTCATCATACTGGTTATTTTCATCACTTTGCCAAAACAAACATGAGGTATCCAAATTGCTCACAGAAGCTAAGATTTAAGATCACAATATATCTACAATATCATGTATCAGCATCATGAAACACAAAAAGAAAGCAAACATTTGCGTCATTTGTTCACCATTGCATACATTCTAAAAAAGCATATAAAACATACATCGTAGTATACACAAAGCAGTTGGAAACAGAAAGGGAAAACACCGGTGACAAGTTTTGATCCAAAAATGAATGCATATATATAAATAATCAATGTTTATATACAATGCCATCATGCTCTAGGCATGGTCAAAACGCTCAAAGAGCCCGTGATATACAAAAGAATCTATAGTACAAAACACATAGGAGCCAAGTAGTCTCTCAACCCCTGCGCGACCCCTCTGAAGGTGCGCGCCCTCGCCTAGGGCTCCGGCTACGCCGGCGCTCTGAATGCACAGAGGGCTCAGGGTCCCGAGGGGCAGCCGCGGTCTCGCCACGAGAATGGCTCCTCATAAGACGCTCGGCTGTCCTATAGCCTGCCAACTCTGTACGGAGAGTCGACACCATCCTGGCCACGTGCCAAACGGGAGCGAAGATGTCAGTATGCCTACCGGCTGCTGAAGGCTCCCCGGCATCTACAGATAGCTCCGCACAGGTCTTATCCATAGGGATCATCAGAGAATCAGTGCATACCCTGCGGATTAGATCCCGCCACTCGTCAACAGTCTCTGCAAAGCAAAGAAGAAAAATGAATTAGAAACTAGGCAAGAGACTAAAAGATACAATATCAAAACACAAGGAGAGATAGCAATTAAAAATCCTAAATTAAACAAACATTGAAAAGATGAGAGGATAACTTACTCGGATCACCGGGCCTCCAAGATGGGTCGCTGGGGCCAGCACCCACCGCAGATGCCGCTGCCGACTGAGGGGCTGCTCCTGTAGTAGGAGCAACATGACGCCCCGCAACTGACTCATCCTCTCCACCATGGCCCTGGGAGAGTGGCTCCTCTGAAGCTAGAGTCTCTCTCTCTGCACTCTGCTCGGCCCTCTCTGCCTGTAAAATATCCTAAGTGTCATGCCACTCAGGATCGCTATCATCCGTCTGCTCCTCTGACCCTCCCTCTGTAAACTCCTCAGAATCAGAGTCAATATCTATGGGGTCATCGCTGCTGTGAGCAGGACCCGCAGCAATCTGAAGCAAAGGTGCCCGGGGCGCACCGGCTCTCCCTCTAGCCCGAACTACCCTCCTGGCTGCAATGGGAGTGCCAGGAGTGATCACTGTCCAACCATGGCCTCTAGGCCCCCCTCTAGCCTCGCGAACTGATCTGTAAACTGGTGCCGCTGGGGGAAGCATGCCCGCATATGGAAGGCCGAACTGATGAGGAACTCTGCCAAAAGGGTGTACCTCCACCCATCCCACGCGGTCGATAAGCTGCCCTGTGGTGGAGCAGGAGATCAATGTAAGGGTCTCCTCGCCCCATATGCCGGCCATAAGCCGGTACGGCGTCACCTCCATATCTGCTGTGGTAAGGGAGGCAACTGGCTGGTGAGGTGCTCTAAGCACCGACATATCTGACCATCTAGCTGCCCTCACAGCCCCTGGGTCTGCCACCTCTACCCCTCTGCCATAAGGAATAAAATGCTCATACACCCAACTCATGACTAGAGTCGGGTGGCTCAATGACTGTCCCTGCAAACGGACCACCCTGTATAAGTCATGGTAGGTGGTCCCCAGAATATCTGCGCCCCAGGCATATATCCGGCCATGCCCCTCTATCTGTGCAATGATGGGGGCCCAGCAGTATAGTAAAGTATCTCCTCCCTTGTCCCCGATCAGCCTCGAGGCAAGGATCCCCATGATAGCCTGTCGAAATACGGGGATGGGCAAAGAAGGAATCGATCGAACTCTCACTCCCTTCTTCGACCCCGTAGAGATGGCTGCATCCCCCATGTAGCCTGCCCACTGTGCAATCTGTGCTCGAGACCCTGCCATCTCCAGTGTGAGTCTCCTCCCAATGATCGGGACCCCCAGGATACGGTAGACATCCTCCAAAGTGATGGTCCACTCACCACGGACCCCTGGCAGTCGGAAAGTGTTCCGATCTACATCCCAATATGAAAACAAGTCACAAAGTATGTGACTGGATGGTGTGACATGGGGCACGTGTGATATACGCAATATGCCAGCCCTCTGTAATGTATCCTCCTCATCCTGAGAAAGGGCATCCAATACCCCCGAAAGCCAATCACACTCTCTCTCTCGGCTCCATCTGATATACTCCTCCCTCGCCTGCATACACCCAAAAACACACAAAACAGAGCAAGTTAGTATCTAATCAATATCGAGAGAGTCATAAAAGCATATAGAAATGATAAAAGTACAAGTACAGTCTCCAAAATAGGTTCCTTTTGCATTCTGTGTAAAACCGTCGCCCTGAGCAGAGGGGCGGTTTTGTAACCGCCGCCTTGAAGGCGGCGGTCGTGTAACCGCCGCCCTGGCCAGGGCGGCGGTCGCGGTCCGAAAACCCGCGCGGGTTGTTAACCCCAAAAATCCCAAAATGAGCAAAAATAGACCATTTAAACTAAAAATGGAGCCTACCCAGTAGGCGCCCCCCCTAGGTGGACCTTTTGAACCTAACATTTTCAAAAATAACCCCCCCATTGACGAATTTAGCATTTCAATTTGAAGAGGGAAAAACACAAAATTGAGGAAAACCAACCTGTGATCTGGCGAGGCGGTGTTCCGCACGTGGAGGCATGCTCACAATCTCACTGCGGACGTTTTGACTCTATTCACATGAGAAACCGTCACCGTGGGTCCCAGAGCTCAAAATCAATCAAATCGACTTGCGCAAATGAATAGGAAAATGGGCCCACTTTCATATATATATCGTTCTATTTCATTTTAAAATGACTTTTTCGCAGGTTTAGAGCGCTGATGGAGGTAAGTTTCTATCCCCGCACGAATGGTACGTTCTCCTTCCCTATTATTTTAGCGTTTATCTTCCAAATTATTGTATCTATCTGCACTTGAGTTCTCTTTTCATTTTGCAGGTAGCGGGAATTTTGGATGGCGTCATTTCGACACACGGACGAGTAAGGTATAGCTTCTAACTCCCCATTTCGGGACTGCCATACTCGGACCCAACGTTTTATGCCTCTTCATGGCTAAAACGCTTCTCCGAGGGGGCAATATGTACGTACCCAAAATTGTAAGGTACTGTACTGCCAGAACAGTGTAACAAGTGCCCCGATGATGATACAGGTCTCCTCGCAAGGTGTTCGGGATCCGAAAAAGCCCTCGGAGTATGCGTTAACATCCCGCATGCCCCGCTTAGCCCCCGCGCCCTTTGTTTTCCCCTTTTTCCCTCTTTCCTTGGCCTCTTGACCTTCAGTGACGAAACCGCCGCCCTGAACAGGGCGGCGGTCCTGTAACCGCCACCCTCAGAGCGGCGGTCCTTGCGCAGAATGCTCTTTTGACGCGACTCGCGTGAAATATCACGTTTCACCAGCTTTCTTTGCCGACTTGAGCATGCATTTATGTTTTTGGTCCCCTGGAATAGTGTTTTTCCTTTGTTTATTGTTTAGGAGTTCAGTTTGGTTTTGATCTTTGGGTGATTGAATTCCTATAAATGCATGGCTTGTGCTCAAGCAAAAGGCCTCTCTCAAGCTTTGTTTTCTGGATTCCTCTTTGCAATTCCATTAGTTTTCCTTTGCTTAGAATACTTAGTTTTCTTCATTGCGTGTTTTGGTTAGTATTGTGTTGCAGCTGGTAAGCCACATATCCATCTTGTGCAAGTGCAGTCATTACTTGAGGCCACCAATTTTACTCCAATCTTCTCATTTTCAGTGTTGTGGTCTATTAGTTTGTTTGGGATTGATTAGTGTAGTTCATTACATGCTTAGTGTGCATTGACTAGCTGTTGGTAAGCCACATATCCAACTTGTGCAAACAGTGTTGTTGTTTTATCTAATCCATTAGAGTAGAATAGCTTAGGAAGCCATTAAAGTTGCAGGTTTTTCTCTTCATACAGGATAGTTTCAGGTTCTGGATGCATTTTGTTGCACGATTCGCAGTAGATCCCGCTAGGAATTGCATAAGCCAAGCTCTGTACTCTTGCGCTATCCCTCTCCTATCCGCGTTCTATTCTATCTGCATTCTGAAGGCTGTCCCTTGTTCCAAACATCTATTCCTGTTGATGCAAGCATTACATGCTTTTCTGGATCTACGTGAACACAAAGAACGAAGAGATCATACTGAGGGGACAAGATCACACACACCATCGGATTCGCCACTGTTCTGCGAAATCCAGGTTTTAAACTTTCAAAGTTTTAGTTAGAATCATATCAAACAGAGTAGTTAATCACTTTATTTCAGTTAATTTTATTCTCGATATTGCCAGGGAAGCTGTGGGGATTGATAGTTTCTGAGAAACTATGATTCACTCCTCACTTCTGAGGTAGGGTCGAGAATCTTGCAAATAGATTAGTTATTTCATTGTTTAGAATAGATATACAAATTGCACAGACAAATAGCTACACTCGGCTATTTTGTTTGTTTTAAGTTATTAGTTTAGTTGTCAATTCTAAATATTTTAAATAGCTGCTTTCTTAAATTCATTTAAATCATCAGAAAATACAAAAAGAAGTCATATATGCTAGAAATATACTTAGATTTCACTTTATTATAGTTTGTTTTATTACTGCTTTTGCATGACAATTACGGGACCTAGGGAGCCCAGGGAATACATTTTTGAGCCAATCGTGCCTCAGCCCAATCTCATTGCGGTAATAACTGACATTGACCAAAATCTCAGGATACAAGTATTCCGAACAACCACAGATTTACAACTGATCAGTTCTCAGTTAAGAGGATTAAACATAGAAGACGACCAAGCACATGCATTTTGGTCAAGTCAGTCAAACTACAGATTACCCTAGAAAACATCCACATGACTGTAGAAGGGCTCGAAAGAGAACAAACATTCGGGTGTGATCCTCTAGTTCCACAGCCAGACGCTGGAGACACCCTCGTAGATATAGATACCAGCTTAAGAATCCAGGTTGCGAGAACGCCTGTAAGGTATTATGAGAAGATTGCACAACTATTGGTTTTAAACATAGAAGCTGAGAAAGCATACGATTACTGGATACTAGGGATTAGAACTTGATCCCGCGTATGACCATAACAGGACCGCAACAACCAAGAGTCTATGGTTGTGATCCACAGATCCCACAGCCCAACGAATCCACAAGTCAGTTAGACATAGACACTAGCCTACGCATCTTGGTATTCAGGTCCACTCCACTTCCACCTGTCATCATCGAACAACTATCCTTACTAGATATAGCGGCTAACGAAGCTAGGGAATTCTGGACTAGGCCAGAAAATCGTCCATAGAGTCAATTATATTCATCATCCACTATATGACCTTATCGGGAGATATACACGAAACAATCCCAGGTCATTTTCCACGTATTCCGCAACCCATAGATCGAATCACGCCAGAGCTCGATATTGATTGGAGCCTTCGAGCAGTCATCCTTGCTGATCGATCTATCACACCAGTCCAAGTTAGAAGGGCCTTCTTTGCCTTAGATTCACAAATTCCACTAGTGCGTGTCGAAGACATTAGACTGCCTAACTAGTTTGTCTGCATATTCTACCCCCACCGGCTGTCTCGGCACGACCTCGGGAGGTCGGGTACGTGGAAGAGTTACTTGTTGATTCTCACGCTCACCTGTCGCTTTTCCGACGTACAGGTATCTATATGACTGTACAAGGACTTGAAAGAAAACAAATATTTGGTTGTAATCCTCTAGTTCCACAACCCAATGCAGGGGTGACCTCCTCATCAATGTAGACACTTGAGCTTACGCATTCAAGTTGCTAGAACACCTGTAAGGTATTTATGAGAAAATGACACAACTCCTAGTTCTAAACATAGAGGCCAAAATTCCTTATTGGCCTCACGATTATGGTTAATCGAAAGTGTAGAGATTAACCTCATTTTATCATTGACATAGGATCTTGTCCGAACAAATTTTCACAAACTTACGGTTGTGATCCACAAGTCCCACAACCCAACGGGCCTATTGATCAATCAGACGTTGATGCTAGTTTACGGACACTATTATTTAGGTCCGCACCTCTCCCACTAGACATCATTACACAATTCTCCTTATTAAATGTAGCAACCAATCAAGCTAAGGATTTATGGACTAGACTAGAGAATTGACCATAAAACCCTGGAGAAACCACTACACCTCCCATCACAATTTTTCATGACCTGTGTCTAGAAATCATAGCATGAAGCACCTTGACAGGTCACTTCAATCCACATATCAAATAGCTCAATAAATAGGATCTCGACAGAGCTCGACATTGATTGTGAGCCTCAGCCAATCAACTGATTATATCGGATACGATCCATGTACACCAATTCAGGTTAGGAGGGCCTTCTTTGCCTTAGATTCATCATATCCCATCATACCATTGAGGCTTCTATTTCCTTCCCATAAGTAGTATGCTTATGTATCCTTATGATATTTGACATTCACCGGCCATCTCGGCACGACCTTGGGAGGTCGGGTAGAGGGAAGCTAGTGGACTTGTAGATTCCCATGCTCGTATGTCACTTTTCCATCATACAGTCTCCCTCAAATGAACCATATTAGAAAAGATTTGGAATTTTCCTCCAGTTGATCAAGAAGGTTTTTTGCACCCAAGCTCAAATCCCTCCCAATTACATTTGAAACAAAACTCTTGTCTCCCTTCAAAATTATACTTCACTCCATAGCCTTCGCCCACACCATACTTAGTTAATTCCACCCATGATCACTAACAAATCTCACAAACCATGTCAATCTTGCATTAGCAATACACACATATAAAAGAAAAAAAGTAAATAAACATGTAGTTACTACCTTTCCAAAGTAGGAACTTTCTCAAAGAATCACTCTCCAAGCTCCTTCGATCTCAATCACACTCCAACAAGCTCCAAGACTTAACAAGCACTCCAAAAACTCTCTAAATCAAAAAGTACAAGTCCACAATAAAATGAAGTAACCCCCTAACCAATAAATGAACTTGCATGTATAGAAAAAAGAGAAGAGGAGGGTGAGGTGGATCCATGTACAATGCCACATTACTTATCCTCAAATCCACACACAATTAAAACCTCAACCCCAAGGCACTATAAATTGGTGGTTGAGAAAAATGGCAAGCCTCTTACACACACAAACTCATACCCACACCTCAAAAGGACATAATTTCAAACTCATGTAAGAATGTGCAATAAATATCACCTTTTTACCTTACAATCTACATAATAGGGATCTATTTTTTACCCCCATCCTTTAGGAATAGTTGGTAGATTAAATTAATAGGTTTGGGAAAAGCTTAACTTTTCCCACAAGCCTCCAAAAATGGCTCTTAAGCCCAAATTCGAATTTCCCAAGCAAGGTAGAGTGCACAACACTCAAAGTCAAATACACTCAACTTAAATCACAAAATCCAAATGATCAACTACTCTAGTAAATGGGACCTTTGGTCACATCCCCAATTAACTTAATAGACATGATTAATCCACTTAATTAAGGCACAATAATCAACAATGATTAAATGAATTACATCACAAAATAAATCACATACTCCACAATAAATAAAAGAAAAGGGGAAAATTTACACACATAGCCCATGGTCACATTTGGAGGTCATTCCCCCTATGGGAACCCCCCTCCAAGACTAACACATCAACAAAAATAACATTACATAAGTTGTAATGGTGACCGTCATTGTATCCATCCAGTATTCCGCCGTGGTTGGTCTCTTAGCCCCCTTTTGTTTGTTGTGATACAATTACCTGTAAAATCACATAATACCTTCTTTTGGCTTCATAGTCATCTAAACAGTTAGCCCAATAGTCTTCAAGTATCAGCAAGATGATGGAAGCCCATCTATGAAATTATTAACAATAAAACCCTTAAGGTCAAAACAAGTTCTCTGTCTTGAAATAATGGAGAGTGAGGGGAGCAATTAGTTCTATCAACATTTTGAAGCATCTAAAGCAGTTTTGCAGATGTAACTACCCAAAGTGATCGGGAATTAGAATGCCTGTTATTTTCTTATCTTTGTAGGTTCTATGAAGCTTATCAAGTTATCCTACAGACTCTCAACCAGGGCAATTTTATCATTGTAATATATTGGAAGTTTGAGGGGTGTTCCTTCGAAACCAGCTAACCTGATGTAAGAAAACTTTCTGAACTGAATGAATTAGCTTCCATAGATGGCAATCAACTGCTTGGCCTCATCAGAGAATCTCTCAGCTGTGTTGCCCTCTCATAATCTGACAATATACATGGTGAATGCATCATTGACCCTTCTGAAATGGTGATTGCTACTCTTCAGAGTCAGCTGTGGGATAGTATTGATATATTGGAGCACCCTTCTTTATCCTCATCAGGAGAAATGCCGAACCATACTCTGTATGCTGCAATGGTGTACATCAAATAAGAAGTCATGTAGAAAGTCTTATGGTCCTTTGTACATTGGCTAGCTGTCTCACTGAGACTATCGCAAATGATCTCTACCCAATTTAGGACTTCTGCTTCCCTTCACAGATGATGTTCAGATAGGGACACATCCAAAATTGAAATTCATTGGTTAAGGGAAGACCCATTATCCTAGCAAGAAGGGTGATGATATCTGACAACTCCTTAAAATCAATTCTGTACATGGTTTTGGGCAATCTGGAGGCTCTTTTCTTTGGGTTTTTAAACCAAGATTTGGCTACCCTGCTCTTGTATTGTTCACTGTCTTAATCAAACAAGACTTGAGCTTGGGCTTTGGTGAGAGTATTTGAGTCCTCTACCACAGGGATTTTAAAGCTAGCATTGATACAATTAGTGTCCAATCGTGTAATCATCTACCCATGAGAATCAATTATATCTTTTTTGTCTAGATTGAAGAAAGAACCACAAGCTAACACAATATCAACACATTGAACAGAAACAGGAAAACCTCCAACATGAGCTATTCCACTTTCTTTGATTAGATGAGCAATAGGAGTAGGATTCTCACAGTCAATTCATGCCCAAAAATCATTAAGGTCGAGATGTTGAGCATTGTTATCTCTTGTGTCGGGTATAGATGTTTCCAAAGAAGAGAGATGTTTTTGCCCTTTAAAATGGATCTTCATGGTGAGTGTGAATTTAAAACAATTGGCTAGAGAGAATTTTACAGTCACCGATAGACTTGTGTGGCAATGGTAATAAATTTTTTTCTGTGAACTTCTTGAACCTTTGAATTTTTATTTCAAACAAGCCACGACCTCTACTGGAATAAGATGCACCTGGAAATTTTGAAAATGACTAGAAAATGCTTCACCACAACGAAAAAATGTGTGGAAAAAGGGAGATGAACAGAAAATGGAGGTCGATTGCAAGGATTATGATGGAAAAGTGAGCTTGTCCTATGAATTTATACATATCTCATTTTAAATAGGTTGGCAGGGTGTGTATTGAATGCTTAATTTAATGTATTGTGGGAGATAGGAACACAACATGCCAGCATGGGCCTTCGGCATGCGGATATGGTGGAATATTTGAGCACAACTGGCACACGAGACACTTGGGACAGTGGGAGCCAAAATCTCTCTACAACACAAAGGAGGCTCTGTGTATGATGCGACAAATGTGGGTTTGAGGGTTATAACTGGCTCGGAAGACCTTGGGACACTTGGGACATGGAAAGTTGAAATTCCCATAATACACTGAGATCGGGTAAGTCGGGAAAAACTTTCACAGCTAACCCTTGAGACATTGGAACGTGAGTTCTCTATGAAGCTGAAATACCCGCAGTATAAAAGGGAACTTATTTATTTCGGGGAAAATAGAAATTCGAGGAACATAGGGCCCAATGGAACATGGTACACGTGGGACAGAAAAAACCTGAAATACCCGTAATTCAAAGAGAAAATCCCAATTTTTTCTAAATGTTGAAATTTCATCCTTTGACATTATACTTCACAAAGGCAAAAAAAAAAACTTGACAATGATTAATCTCATTAATTTTTTTGAAAAGTATCTCAAAAATGTACAAAATTTTGAAGGGGCGACAACATAGCATCACCACCTCCACAACAAGCACTTGATCCTACTTTGAGCCAAGATATTATTATTTTCCATAACAGTATGAATCAAGGATTTGAATGGTTTTTCCTGTGTAATCAGATCCATGATTAGAATTCTTATGAAAATGGTGTGAAAGGTCAGGCTCTTATGGTGCAAGGTTCCTTCAATCAACACGAACAAATGATAGAAGTCCCAAGTACTAATGTTGAATAAACTCAAGGAGCTTTCCCTAAGACCAATCTTTTGTTCTTTGAGGATGATGAATTTTGTATGGTTAATCAAGTCGTGGATCACTTAGATAGGTTACGGCTTCATGTGGCAGATAATACAACGTCAAAGAAAAGACAAATGGATGTAAAGTATCCTCCTCTTATTTCTCTATTTCAGTGTGACGTTCTCAATCATTCCATGAAATTGAGTAAATTTTCAGCGTCGTCCACCTTGATGTGGAGCACTCAAAAGCCGCATAATGAAAAAAAATTATGGGACATTCAAAACCCGCATAACACTAGAGACTTTTGTGTTGGTGTTATGCAATGCACTCAGTGCCTCCTCTATTATTGTAATAGACTATGCACATCATAATCAATAATATTTTGTTATTGTGGCTCTCTTTCTGCCCTTTAATCTGTATTAGTTTTGTTCTCGCTTCTATAATATTTTTATGGTATGTTGTGTGTAAGTTATACTTGCATTATTTCCATCCTTTGTGTCATTTATGCAGATGAATCAAAGTTTGGTAAAATTGCAGGGTTGAATGTGTCCTCTTTCTGACCTCTTGGCTTTGCATTTTCCCTCTCATTCTTCATCTCAAGGAGAGAATCCACTTCCAGTTTGGTGCATCACCTTATTTATTTAAGTATTTCATCTTTCTGAACCCTAGTTCCTTGGAAATCATTATATTAGAACTAGTTATCATTAGAGTGTAGTGCTAGTAAGATTAGTTGCAGTGAATTGGAGTGAAAAGAACCAGGATTTTTACCTAGAGATTGACCTTAAATGAGCCATAGTCCCACACTTTGAAGGTATTTATCCATGTTTCACTGAGGTGTTGAGCCTAGCTTCAGCAAAGGGTGCAACTTCGAGTGACAACACTAACCAAACAAAGAGACTAATTCAGGAAAATCATAATCAATTTTGTTTACTTTTATAGAAATATAAGCAAGATGGGGTAGACATGTAAGATGTTTCTAACTAAGGGATGAAGGATTTGGATAGTATAATTCAGGACTTTTAAGGAAGTCATTCCATACTCCTTAGTGAGTAACCATCAAAACAAGATAATTAGAGACATGAGATTCAATTGTTGTCTAGAGTCCCCTTTACCAAATATCCGTTTGTATAGGCGATCCTTGTTATAGAGTGTACATAGGTAAAGAAAAAAAATACAATATCTAATAGAGTAAGGGGTGCAATATGTGTGAGAACCTCGCCATAAAATTCACCAAATGTGATGGTGCCAAATAAGGTATGGTTCTTGGAGGATGTGAATCAGTACATTTCTAGGTCCTAATCACATACTACTATTCATATGATTCCTAAGTGAGAAAACTAGTAATTGACAACTATCTTTGGCCTCTTTGTTTTATTTCTTGTTTTCTTTTGGTCTTACACACCCTACAACCCAGTTTAACTTTCACTGCTTTATCTTTCTTGACTCTGGACACCAACTCCCAGCCAGGATGCAGTGCCAGGTGCCCTTGTCCCCTCTAGGTGCCCCTGACCTCTTTTCCATCTTACTCACTCCTTTTGGGCCTCTTTTATCTTTTGGGCATCTTATTTTCTTATGGGTCGGCCTTCTAGTTGTCAATTACAAAATTCAACCAAGGGAATCATATAAATACAAAGTTATGTGACCAAAATAAAGGACCAAGCTCTAAGCATCTATTATCATCACCTAAGCTTGCATCCAAAGGATTCTAAGAGCATCAAAGGCATCCATCTAGCATCATTCAAGGGACAAGGGACTACATGCATTTTCTGCATACACTTCATAGGAAGGGGAAGTTCATTTTTCCATCCACACATCTTGCATTTACATTAGTACATCTAGTTATCACCCGCTATCAAGTGCATCTTGCACAAGGGAATCATAGGGTGCAATTATTTCACACACTCACAAGAACTACATGGAGCTTGAGATGTAGTGCAATGCTTGGTCATAAGTTCACTCAGTCAGGTGACCACAGGTCAGTCTGAATCCCCATATTGCATCTTTTTTTTTGGATTTGATGTGTTTTGTGGGTTTTGTAGGTGAATCTCTCTTTTGTAGGTTACAAGTAGAATTTTCAATGATCAAGGTGCAACATACAGGTGACCAACAATGACTATTAGTGACACTTGTGCGACACCAAAAAAATCAGATTTCGAGCTCACTGCATCGTAGTCACAGGTGCCAGATAGAGGTCTCTAGCACCTAGGCACCCTTGACCCCATCCAAGGTGCCCTAGTCCCAGATCATATCTGACAGTTCCACAATTTTTTGTGTATAGTTACGATAGTCTTCCCTTCTCTGTTCATTAGTTTTCCAGTCAGATCACAGATTCAAAAAGTGTAAATCAGCTAAGTCCTTTCCTCTCTCTTGCACTTAGGGTTTCATATTTTATTATCTTATTGCTTGTGTAAAATTATATCTAGTAGTTATATTTATTTATTTACATTTGTTACTCTGCAATTAGGATTTTACAAAATTCTATTTTTGTTAAATCATTTGGTGAACCCACTCCTTCAAACCCTACCTTCTGAGAATGCATCAAAATCTTTCTCCTTCTTCTGAATTCATGGATCAATCTTCTTATCCTTCTTTCACCCCAACTAAGGTTTCTAGCATGGTTACTACCATTGTTGATTTTATGCAAGTTCATACTCAACATCCTCCTCGCTTCATTACTCCTATGGCTGATCCAACCATCAATGTAGTCACTACTCACCACACTCATCCTCCTACAACTCCACCAACTTCTATCCCACCACCCATTACTTCTACAATTCCTACCACCACCTCTAAGGGTTATGAAATCATTGAGCAACTTAAGAATACACCTGTAAAAATTTCTCTTTATGATCTCTTGCACAATGCACCTAATTTTCATCATACATTAGAGGTCACCCTTCGTTCTATCCACATTGAAAGAAATAATTCACCCTTGGCCTTCACACATCTTATTCAATCTCTCAAAAATATGCCACATGTTATATCATTTAGTGATGAGGATATACCTCCATATATTGATGTTAATCCATTTGAACCTTTGCATATCACCACTACTATTGGTGCCATTTGTATCAAGCATGTACTCATTGACAATGGATCTGCTATAAATCTATGTGCTCACTCCCTTCTCGATAAAATTGGCATTACTGATAATCTAATTACTAAAAATTCTACTCTCATTCATGGCTATGATTCCACTACTCGCACATGTCTGGGTACTATCACTTTACCTATACAAGTTGGGCCTAAGATTGTTCCTACGGTATTCTTCATTATTGATGCATCATTTCAGTTTAATCTCTTGTTGGGTAGACCATGGATTCATGCAATGCATGTTGTCCCTTCTACAGTTCATCGATGTGTTAAATTCTTACATGATGGCTATGAACATACCATTGTTGTTGACCCTGATCCATTCAAGTTTTGTCACATAGACCCTGTTACTGCTATGCCTATTCCTCCATCACAACCTATTCCATATAGCAATATTGGTACCTATGATGTTGGACAATCTAGTGCTCCACAACCTTCTTCCACCTCTACAAGCATACCATCCATTCCCACTCATACTACTAATATCATTTCACCCACCTTGTCTACTCCCATAGTTACCACTATTCTTCCTGTCGAGAATCCTCTCGCTCCTACATCTGGCTCCACTCCTACCAATATCCTTGATACTGTTATTCAACATGAAAATGTCAACACTGATGATTCTGATGATGAGGTTGATGTCATAGAGCTTAATGATGACACATTACGCAATCTTAACTTTACTCCTATCGAGATAGATGAGTCCTACTTCAATGATACTTTTGTTGTTATTGGCCCTAGTGAATATCAATTCAAGAAACCCCTCCTTCCACTAATGCTATGATACTTTTTCAGGGGTCTGTCCATACATTAGACATCATACCACCTGCCTCATCTCACTCTACCTTGACACTACCTCCTTTCACATGCACTCTTTTCATACATAACTCTTATTGGCCTCATATTCCATTCGATCCCACTTTCTCTGACACTGTTTCAACACATGACAACATGGCTCGACTTGGATTCACACTTGTTGATCTCCTCCCTACCACCTCATTCTCCTCACCTCTATCATGGATATGTCTTTTACTACTACTTTATGGCCTTTGGTTCTTCCATTTATCAGTTCTTCCTTGCACACTTCTCGTTCCTCTCCACTTACACTTGGGTAGTCTTGGCTTGACTACATTGGTGGCACTTTGGATCCTAATCATACTAGTTTCACATTTCCCATGCCTTTTGTATATCTTTCTATTTGCAATGATTCATTTCTTGGCTATACTCAAAATCTCACTCGCTGGTATGCACATGGTTGTCCACAACCACCTTTCACTGATGAAGAATATGCAATGGGCATGTACAATTTATGCCGCAATGGCTCTTTATATGATCAACCCCATACTATTGCTTATCAAGTTTTAATCCATCTCCAATTTGGCTTTGATCATGACAATGATGATCTCTTAGATGATGTTACTTGATTCTTATCCTACATCATACACTTGGGGGGAATCATGCTTACTTCCCCCCCTTCTAGCATCATCAGGTCTATCATTTCTATTACGCTATGCTTCATACTTCTATTTCTAAGCATCATCTTACACAACTTGATACACACATTTGTATCATCACTACCCTATGACACACTCTAGTTGTGCTAAGGTTCACACTTGACTAAGAATTGAGGGTCATACATCCTTGAACCTCACACACTACACATTTCACACTCTATCTTCATGATACATCTTTCTAGCATCCTATGATGATGCAACTCTAGTTCCATGGTTCATACTTGACTGTGAGGGTCTAAATCTGAAATGAACCTCACCTCATTCACACTTTCATGCTCTATGCTTCATGATCTATCTTTCTAGCATCACACTTTCAAACCATTTCCCGATGACACTCTTGTTCTATGGTTCATTCTTGACTGTTGAGGGGTATTTTATAAATGAACCTCATCTCATACTACATCACATCCATTCTAGGGGGCACATTGCTCCTATCATATTCACATTGCATACCATTCCATCTCACTCATACACAACATACTACATATCTTGGTTTCCCTTATTCTTGCTTACTTATACTTACATGCACACTTTGTTTCCTATGTTAGATGAATACTTGGTATGTCAATATCATCTCTGTATACACATGCACATTCACTTGGTCTTTAGTTGTGAATGCATAATTCTACAGATCTTTACATGCAAAAATGATGCTTGGCACTATACCTTTTACCAGTCCCACTGAGGCTCCTGGGGGCATCTACTTTCTCACACATCACAGGTGTTATTGTTTCATTATATACTACTTCTTATTCTTACTAGCACATCACTTTACATTGATACATACACACTTTGACATACTTTTTATCTTTCTAACATGCTAACGGGTGCTTCATGTGCAACATTTTCTTTGTAGGACTATGCCACCATGGTTGTCTGATTCACTTTGTTTGACATTGTTTGCTATTATATGCCATTATTTGTGGGCTATGCCCTTTGTCTTGTGTGCACACTTGTATGCTTTTGGCCACTTCAGCCATGATTGTCTTGGGACATTATGAGTGATGTCCCATGTTTGAAACCCATTTTTCATGGTCTATCTTGTCTTCTTGTTTATTACATTGTCTTCTATTACATGTTTGTTATCTTTTTATACTAGCACATGTTTTTATCCACTTTGTTTTCATGTGCCTTGGTTTCTACCATGCACATTCCCCTCCCCCTATAGGGATCCACTTTAGATTAGTTTCAAGTCCTCTCCTATGGACCACATTCTCCTATCAGACATCACATGCACCCCAAATGAGGGGGGATACATTGGGTGAATCAGTCACCCCATACAACAACTTAGAAATATAGTACATGCCTGCACAATACATGAATCAAAGATAATCAGTTATACATAAATGAATGGCCAAAATCTAACTTGGGTCCTCAGTTCAACACATACACTAGCACCTAGATTAGACACTAGAGCACCTGGGTGCTCCTGACCTCCCTTGGGCACCTATGTCCTGGGGAAGATACGGTTATTTTCTCATATCAACACATTTCACAGAATTTCACAAGTTTTTAGTACATATCAGGCACATCCTCAAGCAGCAATAGAATGCATTCTTTCTCCATTTTAATCAAACAATTAGGAACAATACGAAACTAATATGGTACAACTCGAACAAAATAGGATCACACCATCTGTAGTGGTGTATAATCAGGAAGCATCATGGAAGGAGAGTAACACTAGACCTCTCTCCCCAACACTCTTCTGTCGTGGCATGAGATCACCCAAAAAAACTCATTCTTGGCATGAGATCACCCAAAAAACTCATTCTTGGCATGAGATCACCCAAAAAACTCACCCTTGGCATGAGATCATCACTCTTCTACAGATTTTAGGACATTTTCTATCCTTTTACACTCTGTTATCATCAGGTGCACACTTTCCTTTTACTTTTTCACACATTTACATACTTACTTTTATAGAGTTTTCATAATACATGACTTTGACTACTCTTTTCACTCTTCTTTTGCAGGTCTATCCTTAATACGCAACAAGAAGAAACCCTACATCAAGCACAAGGTAAAAACATAGGTACAACACAATACACTTCACCCCTAGGGTCACTTCCTCTTGCTTAGATTCCATGCTTCATTTTTTATAACTTCACGCTTTCACTTGTCTCTTTGACATGTTATCACCATCACACTCTACATGGTTATCAGGTACATGTCTCTTATCTACTTTATGTTATCGAGTATTCACTCTTAATAACATAAAGTGGGGGAAAATGTAGACACAAAATCACACACTTGGGTACATTTCTAGGTCCTAAAAGCATACTAGAATTCATATGATTCCTAAGCCAAAAAACTAATAATTTACAATTGTCTTTGGCCTCTCTTTTTTGTTTCTTGTTTTCTATTTGGTCTTACACACCCTACATCCTTGTCAGTGTATTACTTATTTATCTTTTATGACTTTAGACACCAGCACCCATCCAGGATGCTAGTGCCCAGGTGCCCTCATCCCCTCTGGGCACCCCTGACCTATTTCCGTTATACTTGCTCTTTTTGGGCCTCTTTTATCTTTTGGGCATCTTATTTTCTTATGGGTCAACCTTCCAGTTGTCAATTACGAAATTCAACCAAGGGAATCATATAAATACAAAGCTATGTGACCAAAATAAAGGACCAAGCTCTAAGCATCTACTATCATCACCTAAGCTTGCATCCAAAGGCATTCTAAGCACTCAAAGGCATCCATCTAGCATCCATTCAAGGGACAAGGGATTGAATTTTTCTGCATACACAACATAGGAAGGGGAAGTTCATTTTTCCATCCACACATCTATTAAATTATTACATCTAGCTATTGCTCGATATTTCGTGCATCTTGCACAAGGGCATCCTAGGGCATGATTCTTACACACACACACAGAACTACATGGAGTCTGAAATGTAGTGTAGTGCTCGCTCATAAGTTCACTCAGTCAGGTGACCGTCAGGGTCAGTCTGACTCCACATTTGCATCTTTTTCATTTTTAGGATTTGATATGTTTTTGGGGTTTATAATTTTAGTGTTTATTTATCTACTGCATGTGACTCTGCAATAGCCTATATATGGTTTTACAAATTTTCAATAGTTGTTAAATCATTGTGTCGTTGAACCTATTTGGATGACATATCGCATGGCTTCACGTGCCACATGGTGATTAACATCTAGCATGATCTTGGAACAATTCATTAGGAATGGTTTGTCAAGGAGAAGACAACTGTTATGCAACATTGAAGAAGTGTCCCATTTCCATGATGGTCATTAATGCGTATAATGGGCATAAGCTTCGAGGAGGTGAATGATTAGTACAGTGGTTATTTGCTATGATGTCTAGGACTTGCCATCACCAATTGGCCAACTACCAATCTTAGGTACCACAAAGACTTGGTGTTTTTAGTGAGAGCAGTACAATAACATGAGGAAGTTCATTCCGGGATCTCCTACGTTATTACTATTACCTCCCATACACAGAATGGTCGTAAAGACGCTAAGGTTTTTGACTTGGGTAAAGAACAAGGCCAAGATTTTGAGTTATTAAAATACAAAATTAGTCATGTTCACATTACTTTCTCTTCCTAATTTATAGTATCACTTTGATGGTGGAATATTATGGATACCGATAAATACGCTATGGCAATAGTGTTGCTACATGGAGGTAAGCACAAGTATATTATCATTCTGAAACTTTCACTTCAACAGTTAGGGGATATTCAATATATGATAAAGTACCATGTATGCACTATTTCGGATCAATAAAGAAATAGAAACATTATTTGTTGGGTACAGAAACTATGTGCATTGACCACAAACCTCTTGTAATATTTTTAAGAAAATTCTAAATTATTAGCAGGCAAGGCACTACAAGTGGATGGGGTTCCTTCAACAATTTCATTTGGTGATCAAATACCCAAGAAAGGATAGCACAAATTTGGTGGCCAGACATGTTTTCTAGGCCACCCACATAGGATAAAAATCTCTATTTTGGCCACTATCTATCATTTTGATCCCTTCAAATCAGGAATGCTCTATGGAGAGACGTATGCTCAAGGGACAAGTATTTTAGGGTGACATATCAACATTTGCAGTTAAAAGGAGATAAAAGGTACATGAGGTATTTATAATTCCGTTATCTCAAAGATGGACTACTTACCGATGTGGGATAAGCTTTGTGTGCCAAAAATAAGAAAGGCTTCTATTGAAAGAAGGAATGCACATACCTCGAAAGTATTGACAAGACATTTTTAAGATGTTGGAAAGACCATGGCCCACTTGCAAAGGTATGTATATTGGCCCAATATACAATCAAAAAATATCTAAATTCATAAGAGGATGTGTAAACTTTGTTGTACAAGAAAGCCTAAAATCAGAAAGGAAGGTTTGTATTTGCTCTTTACCAGTCCCTACTTGACCTTTGGAGGATATATCTATGGATTTCCAGGAGACTACCTATGTCTAAACATGGACATGATTATCTATATGTTGTTGTAGATAAGCCATTTAAAAAATGTGTGTTCTTATGGCATCTAAAAATTACAATAAAAAGGACATGAGGTAACTAAAATTTTCTTTACTAGTGTATGGTTCATTTTGGTTTTCTGAAAGTCTATTGTTTAATGACAGAGATTTCTAGGTTCTTACGGGATGTTTTTGCACTACTCTTTCTAGACAAGATAGACACCAGGTTAAAGAGAAGCATGACCAATTTCCATCCCCCAAATGCTATGGGCAAATAGAGGTGTTGAACATGGATACTTTGGTACAAAATGATTACCTGGTATAATAGCAAATATCATTGACTTGGGATGAGTCCTTGGCCTACACATTCAAAATTCATTACATTCCATTCATGATACATAACATGTTGCACTATGTAGTCACATTTTCAAACATGCTTGGGGTATTTATCCTACCAATCCACTAGAAATTGGCTGTTGGATAACAAAAAGAAGGAGACAATACATGATTCAAAAGTGACTAGAGTAACGAAGTTTGTTGAGATGAATCCAAAAAATAACATCTCAAGGTGAAAGAACAATTGGAGAAGTTTCAAGCCAAGTACAAGTGATAGGCATCTATCATCATCTCATAGATTTTTGTAAGGTAACTCCATGTTGAGAGACACTCAAGGTTTTAGTATACTTGAGCAAGGAAATCACTACAAGGTCAAGCAAGGAAACTCAAGCCACTACGGTATAGGACCCTTCACTATACTAGAGTAGGTTGGATCTAAGAAAATGTTCTTTTAGACTTGATTTGCCACCATTTCATGTCAGATGTACTCAGTAGTAAATTATGAGAACTTGCACCTATATGAGCCATATATGCTTGATGAGGAAAAAAATGTCAAATTGCTACCTTCCATAGAAGATTGCCATCTTGGATTCATGAGGTGAAGTTTCCAAGAGGATGTAGTGCTCCAATAAAAAGTTGAGGGAAACATAGTTATAGAGGTCTCACAAGAGTCTTATTGGATAAGTTGGAATTTTAGGGTCAAGACACCAAGGTAGGTCTTGATGGTACTCGAAGGAGAAAGTGAGGGAATTATTTTCTCATCTACTCTCCCCCTAAGAGTTTTAATGGAGTTCCAAAAGCCTCATGAGCAGAGGAAGTGTTATTAATAGGGATCCATTATAAAACACCACTTCATCAGAGCAACCAGAATCATGTACAATAATAATGAAGTAGAAGAAAGAGACTACTATGTTAAGTTACAGAACCTATCACTTTCTGCAGAGCTTGCTCAGTGTGCATAACCGCCCCTATCCTAGCTTGCGTACATCTTATGCCGGTGGTCCCCTCTTCATAAATAGAAACAAAAAAAATACATCCACAAACAGTCACAGATTTGGAACATTTGGGTTGTGTATCTTCCTTGTTTGACCCTTCTTATTCTCCAATGCATGGGAGGACATAGGAAGCAAGCTATAAATAGTAAGTTAGTTGAGCATGTGGAATTCTCCTTTGTTGTATGACCTCCCATTGATGGAAGAAGTGATCCAAGAAACCATTGGTGTTGGTAATTGATTTGTAGAAGCAAGGTGTATGAGTATAGATAAATAAGTAATAGAGGGTGGAAGTAACATTGTTGTTTTCCGTTCAGCTCTTGTAATCTATAATCATTTTCATTTGGCAATATATTATCTAAGAACTTGAAAGAGCAATTGCCTTTCCCGACTGGTTTTCCCTCAATCTGGGAGTTTCCGGGATTAAAATATTGTGTTGTGTGTTGAATTACTCGTTCTTATTTGCTGCAAAATAGTTCTAAGCACTAGCATGTTCGCTAACTTTCAGAACTGTCATTTTCAAGTAAATTGGAAGTAAATGTTTCACCTAATTTGTTCGCGTAAAACTCAATAGGAAATAGGTTAGCAGGAGTACTTGTAAGATTAAAGGTTGAAGGTTGAATGTGCACGTTAATGAATTTTGATCCAAGATGATCGTGAAGAGCTTCCCTTTGGCTAGGGGGAACGACATGTAAGAAACACAACAAGACCACAAGATAACATTAATAATATAGGTTAGTGGAATGCCTAACAAATGCTAGATCTGGGAAGCGAGGTGCTTCCTAGGAGGCTGTTATTCACTTTCAAATACCAATTAATGCAACAAGTATCATGAAATAAAGAATCCTATTGTAGTTATACGATTTACGTATCTCATGCAAATATAATAAGTAAATCCAATCTAATAGGCAAAGTTATGATCAGATCCGGAGATTTTGGTAGGTTATTCTAGGTTTTGCAAGTCTGACAGAGGTTCGGTAAAGGGTTTGGGAATGATTGGGTGAGGTCTGGGTTGATTTTGGTTGATTATAAGGCTTACTGGTTAGAAGGTATAAAATGAGACAGAGACCAATATTGGTCAGGTGATCGATGTTGGTTCAGGGATGAAACTGACAGTGATAGAGTAAACCAACGTCGGTAGGGGCAATTGGAAATAACTTAATAAAAATGGTTTTTGTGATTCTCTATGATTGCATAGAGAGTGAGGAAGGTGTAGTTAGGTTCGTAATATAACTTAGAAGACTTAGGAATACATAGGGAGAGGTCATAAAAGGTGAAAGGGCTTGAACTAGTTGGGTTGGTGGATTGGTGAGAAGATGGAGATATCTAGATAAAAAGTAGAAACTAAAAATAATGAAGTAGGAAAGAGATTTGTAATAAAGTAAGCACAAATGATTAAGATCATGTTACTCACTTGTTGTTATGAAGATCTCGTGGTTAGATGGAGGCTGGTGATTGATTGGTGAGGTGGTTGTAGTTGGGTTCAGTGTCATGGAAATATGACCTATGTGTTCTCGTGAATGCTCCAATGATCTGGAATGGAATCCTTGCCATGTGCTGCTCTTTTAGTGGTGTGTAGATGTCATTTGGATGAACAAATGGCTTTGAGATCCTTGTGTAATTGCAATAACACTCTCAAAACTCAAAATGACCAACTCGGGTAAAAGGTTGTAAAGTTCTATATAAAGGTATCGATCGCGGTTTAGGTAACCGATGTCAGCCAAGGAAAAACTGGTGTCAGTTAGGGTGAAATAGTCCCATTTAACAAATATAGGCATATCTTCCCAGATTTGGCGTGCTTTTCTCATTGAGTCCACTTAGGAAAGTGGAGTTCACGTGAGAGAAGGTAGGAAGAACTTAATAGAGGTCCAGTTAGGTTTAGGAAGAAGTCTTAGTTAGTTAGGTCAAGTTAAGGACTCAACACTGTGAGTTAAATGCCCCCTGAATGGGTCCAAGGCGAGGTGTCATGATGAGGTGGAGGTGTGAGGGTGAAATTAATTTAATTAAAACAATTAAACTAATTAATAATGTGAGGTTGAATATTAATATGGGGTAAAGGGGTCATGGTTAGTTAAATGTATTACGTTAATTAATTAAAAGGGGACCAAAGAAAGTGTGACCCAAATTTGGTGTCTACAGTAGGAACGGTAGTTGTGTGGTTTTGTAAGTTTTCAAAGTAGAAGTTTACAAATCATCTTGCAAGGAAAATTCTACACATCAAGCACTCGTTAGCATGTTAGAGAGATAAATAGTATGTCAAAGCATGTAAAGATAAATGAAAGGTAAAGTGACAGTAATGAGAAGTAATATATAATGTAATAATAGAACTTGTGATGGGTAGAGTGTGAGAGTAGTAAAGGTAGATGCCCCAAGGAGCCTCGGCGGGACTAGTAAAGAGCAGTGTCAAGCATCATACATCATTTATGATTTTGTGAAAGGTCTTGCATTCACCTCAAGATACCAAGTGAGTGCACATATGTATATATAAAAAGATAATGGCATACTAAGTATCCAATCAACATGGGAAATAAAGTGTAACATGTAAGTAGAATAAGCTAATGAGACTAAATACAACCAAGACATGTAGATGTTGTGTGAATATGATGGTGTATTGTAATGTGTAGGATGTGAAAAGGATGAGATCCATGATGCCCCTTAATGGATGTACATATGATGAGGTTCATTTAGAAATGCTCCCTCAACAATCAAGAATGAACCATAGAACAAGAGTGTATCATCGGGAAATAATGGTACAATGTGTATACCATATATGTAAGAGTGCTAAGAAGATTATTTGTGAATCATAAAACGTATAGTAAAGAGTAGGTGATGTTAGGTTCATTCAATAATTGGACCCTCAATAGTTGAGTATGAACTGTGAAACTAGAGTGCATCATCGGGTAATGAACATATTGTGAGAGTAGATGTTAGTAAAGATGTATCATGAAGCATAGAGCATGAAATGCAGTAGATAAACTATAAGTAGATATTAGAGACAACCAAGAGTGATAGAGGGGGGGAATTTTGATGCCCCCCAAGTGTGCGAGTAATGGAGATCTATGTGATGATGTGAGAAGGAGCATGTCATGGTGGCAGAGTTTAAAATGTGTCATAAGAAAACATATGGTTGTCACAATGGTAGGTAAGAGCAAGAGTATGACCAACATCAAATTTTGGGCTTAACAGAGGAAATACAAGTAAGTGATGGATCACAACCTGTGTCGAGTGAACTAGTTGTGCTTCCTTGGATGGTGGTTTCTTATTTGGGGTTGGTAACGTTGTAGATGGTGGTGAAAGGCCCCAATGGAAAGCAAAAGGGTTAGAATTCAAACTCTGTCACCACATATCCGATGTTCCAAAAAATGGCAAATGATTTGGTTACCTTGAAGAAGCAGCTATCTCACATCACAATGCGGAATGCTTCAAGGAGACCAAACCCTCAAGATAGGCCAAGGATTTCTCCACCTCCTTTTCAGCTTGCTCTTGAAGTACCACCATCCAATGCCATCTGTGACACCACAGAGCCAGAGGAGGAAGTAGAAATTGATGAAACTGAAGAAGAAAATATGGAAGACTATGAAAACTATCTTGAGGTCGAAGAAGTTAATATGCACAATGGCCTAATTGAGTACATTGATGATGAAGATGAGGATGATGAAGAAGCTCCAAGTTTCTCATGTGTTGTTTTCACTCGTGCACAAACTAGGAAAGGTGCTTCATCCTCAACGGTTGCAGTAAAGGATAAGAAGAATAAGGAAGATTCTCCTCCAGAAGTCACACAAAATAAAATCATCAACAGAGGATCACCATTACCACCTTCTATGGACTCAGCCAAAGAAAAAATAGACTCGCTAGTTGTCAGGGATCATGCTACTATGCCAAGTAAGTCATCTAATTCTTCTCCCAGCTCAAAATTTGCTAAGAACAATTCTCCTTTAAATGTTGTTCCTGATAAAAAAATCTAAGGATCAATCAAAAGCTACACCCGAAAAGGAGAATTCAACACCCAAAGTAGCAAAGCCTCTACCATTTAAATCTTCCTCCATTTCCGGATCCTCTTCCTCACTCACCATAACCCCATTTGACTTTGTGGAACATGCAAGCAAAACCAAAGTCTAGCTCTCAGAAATAGAACACCTACAAACACACCCTGCCCAGTTTAACAGGTTCATTAATACAGTTCATGGTGGTAACCATGTATCCTCGAGTCCTAATTCTAAAGGCTTACTACCCACACCATCCACACCACCTTCCCAAAACATGCTATCACTCAGTGCCTCCAAAACCAACATCATTGAACCTTTCTACTTGTCACTCCTCATTAAAGGCTTCCAGCTAAATAATTGTATCATAGATTCTGGAGCCTCAAACAATGTGATGCCTGTCAAATTTGCAAATGCTTTAGGCCTCACCTTGACCCGGGTAAATGGCACCTGCTACTCCATAGAATCCAAAAAAGTACCATTGGTAGGAAGAATCAAAGATGCACATGTAGCACTAGCTGATTTTCCAGACAAGAAGATGCTCCTAACCATACTGGTAGGAAACATCCCAGCATCCTTTGGTATGTTGTTGAGTAGGATTTTCTGCAGACACCTAGGTGGAGAGATAAAAATGGATTGGTAATCTGTAACTATCCTAGTAAAAGGCGAGATGAAGAAGTTGCTACCAGTAAGAAAGATGAAGTTTATAGTACAAAAGTCTGACGATCTGAAAGCAAACATTCCCTTTCAAGATTATGGGCTAGGAAACTACTTCCTCACATCAGAAAAAGAGGAGAACTTACCACTTCTCATGTAGGAAGAGGAAGATCAAATTTGGACAATGGAATTTGAAGGTATTCATTCCAGAGTAGGCTCGGGAGCTAGAGTAGTATTGTACTCTCCTTTTAATGAGTTGTACCCATTTGCCTACAAGCTACAGTTGATAATACAAATAACTCTACAGAGTATGAAGCACTACTCTTAGGCATAAGTGCAGTAGAGGACATGGGAATTAAGAAACTAAGATGTCGAGGTGATTCAGAGGTTGTAGTGAAGCAGGTCTGCTAATAATATCAGGTGAAGAATCCAAGACTGGCATTACAGAAACAGGGTGTGGGATTGCATTAAATCTTTTGATGCATTTTCCATTAAAGCTATTCCAAGGGAACAGAATGAAAAGGTTGATTCTCTTGCAGTGTCAGCTTCCCTAGTGACACCTCATCCTTTTTTTGGTAAAGACAAAGTGACCATTGAAATGGTATTCATGCCTAGTGTACCAGACAATGCAAATCATTGGCAAGTATTCAATGATGATAACCAAATTATATCCTTTTTAGAGCAAAGGGATAATTTTAATAATCTCTTCTTTGAAGGAGAAAATCCACACCAAGAAGCAGTCACCAAAGAAGAGAAAGAAGGAATTGAAGGGATTGATAATGAGGGAATAATCAAATTGAAAGGGAACAAAATTCCCAAAGGCCTAGTCTCTTTAGAAGACCTCTTTGACAAACATGATAGATTCATTCAAGAGAAAGAAAAGCAATCTTCTTGGTGCCCAACTGATATTGATAAAGAAAACATTGGTACCCCGAAGGAGCCAAGGATGGTCAATATTGGAAAATGTTGCTCGCCTAAAGAAAAAAGAAGGTTTGTTGCATTACTTAAGAAATACTCAGATGTCTTGGCCTACTCTTATGATGAACTCAAATCCTTCCATCCAAAGGAAATGCATCACTCAATTCCTTTGAAGTAGGGTGTTAAGCCCTTTAGATAAAAACAAAGGCTGTACAACCCAAAGATTACTGATACCATCAAGGAGGAGGTAATGAAGATGCTAAATGCAAGGATCATCTTTCACATCCACCATTCAACGTGGGTGGTTAACATTATGCCAGTGTGGAAGAAGAATGGTAAAATAAGGATATGTGCAAATTTTCGCAACCTAAACCAAGCATCACTCAAGGATAATTATCCTCTTCCTATCATGGACCATATCCTACAAGCAGTCATTGGATCTAAAATTCTTTCATTACTTGATGGATTCTAATGATACAATCAAATCAAAGTGGCAGAGGAAGACCGCACCAAGATAGCCTTTATAATACCTTGGGTCACTTTTACCTACAGTAGAATGCCTTTTGGCCTAATCATTACAAGAGCTACATTCTAAAGGGCGATGGATTTGGCCTTCAAAGATCTAAAGCATTACATTGTCATATATCTTGATGATCTCATAGTATTTTCAAAGAAGAGGGGAGATCATATTTATCACTTGGAAAAGGTACTTGCAAGGTGTAGGAAACATGGCATATCACTAAATCCAAAAAGTGCATTTTTGGATTCACAGAAGGTAAGTTATTGGGGAACATTGTGAACAAACATGGAGCACACATTGATCCTGAGAGGATTAGATCCATTCAAGAATTAGCCCTGCCCACAAGTAAGAAAGGAGTTCATTCATTCTTTGGAAAGGTGAACTTTCTTCGTCATTTTGTGCCTGAGTTTGTTGACTTGATGAAGCACATTACTTCCATGATGAAACCATAAGAAAACTTCAAATGGAATAATGAAGGGAAGGCAGCATTTGAACAGATCAAGAAATCCATTGCCAAGGCTCTAACTCTTGTATCTCTAGATTTTAACAAAGAATTCATCATGTATTGTTATGCATTAGAACATACACTCTCTGTCGTTCTCGTTCAGAAAAATGATGAAGGCGTAGAAGCACCTATTGCTTTCATGAGTTGTCCTTTGAAAAGGCATGAGCTAAAATACAACCAATTGGAGAAGTGTGCCTATATAGTGGTCAAGGCTGTAAAAACTTTAGGTTTTACATTCTCAATTCCCATACGGTGGTGATGGTCCTGAGCAGTGCAATCAAGTCCATCTTGACATAGCAGGATCCTAGAGCTAAAAGAGGAAATTGGATTGCAAAGACTCAAGAATATGACTTGGAGATTCAACCCTCCAATCTGGTAAGGGGAAATGACTTGTGCAAGTTGATTCCTGAAGATGAAATACTCAAAGTTCAACATGGCGAAGAAAACTGTACTTGCTCAACTTGTTCAGAAGACAATCCACAGGTTCTCTTTATCACCATTACTGATGAGTGGTATGTTGATATTGCCTATTACTTGACTTATGGAGAATGCCCTCCCCATCTTGATTACAAGCAAAGGATAACACTCAAGCTGAATACAACAAAATTTGAAATCTAAAATCATACGCTTTACAAAAGAGGCCTAAATGGTTGTTTCCTCAGGTGCATAGATAAAGAGCAACAAGAAAAGTTACTTAAAGCATACCATGACCAAGCATGTGGTGGACATTTTTCAACAATGGTCACTGCACACAAGATCCTCTAAGGAAGGTATTATTAGCCCACCATCTTTGTAGACACTCGAGATTGGGTTTCTAAATGCAAAGCATGCCAATAGTTCATTGGAAGACCATAACTTGTTGCATTACCACTCAGGGTTGTGGTTATTGAAGAACCATTTAAACAGTGGGGGCTAGACTTCATTGGTGTTTTGAACCCTCACTCTAGCGCGGGGCACACCTATGTACTCACAGCAATAGACTACTTCCCCAAATGGGTGGAAGTTATTCCGGCCAAACAATCCAACACTGAAATAGTATGCAACTTCATCAAGGATAATATCATAGTCTGTTTCGGAGTGCCACAGAAGATTGTAATAGATAATGCTACCTTTTTCTCTTCAAGAGAGTTGACCGAGTTTTGTTATAGCTACAGAATCTCCCTAGCTCATTCTTCTGACTACTATCCACAAGGAAATGGACATGCCGAATCAAGCAACAAGAACATTGTGACCATTGTCTGCAAGCTTGTAGACGAGAATCAAAGGAATTGACACAAAAGGTTGTATGACGCATTATGGGCGGATAGGATCACTCCCAAGAAGGCAATAGGTATGTCACCGTTCCAACTATTGTATGGAATCGAAGCAGAAATTCCTCTCATAATCGAGTTTCCATCTCTCAAGCTACTATAGGTAATAGAAGATGGTCAGTATAAGGATTCCATTTACAAGAGGATCCTCTTTCTAGAGAAGCTGGAATAAAATAGACTCCAAGTGGTGGATCACATGGATCGCATTAAGGAGCACCAATTGAAAGTAAAGAAGATTTTTGATAAGAAGGCCAAGGTAAGAGAATTCAAAGTTAGAGACTTCGTCCTGCTATGGGACAAGAGAAGAGAACCAAAAGGAAGCCATAGAAAGTTCGACTCATTATGGCTCGGCCCATTCTAGATTTGTGAAGCTTGCGGCGAGAACACTTTTCTTCTCTCATATTTGGATGGAACGTCACTAGAATTTCCTCAGAGCGGGCAATACCTAAAATTATATCATCAGTGAAAGCGGGTTGTCCCCCGCCTTGTACCATAGGTGATTGCTAGGTGTGTTTCCCTTTCCGTTGTGTGGTTTTGTTTCCCCTTCTATTGTGTATCGTGTGTTTCCTTCCTTTTGTGTGCTTGTGTGTTTCCTTCTTCTGATCTTTCTTTCTCAAAGTTGTATATGACTCTACAAGGCCCAATGGATAAAGCATTGGTCAACGAATTACAGGGTCTAGAAATTGAGATTCTATATTCCCATGTCATGTCTTCACTATGCTCAGTCCATGTCATGTCCCCAAGCTAGAGCCAGCTGTTGTTGCTCTCAAAATCCCCCCTTCATATTCTAAGTCAAATTCAAAAATTTTAAGCTAACACCCTCCAGAAGTGTTCAAGTAAAGTTGGAAGTCTGAAAAGATAGAGAAATTCATGCTTTGAAGTTGTTTAAACTCTCCAGTCTGCATGTTTTAATAAATTCATTTTGCTAAGTTTTACACAACTTCCACATTTACTAAAATATACAAATTCTAGCTGAGTTGTTTTCTAGGTTTAAAAGTGTGCTAGGTTTAAGTTTCATGTCAACAACCCACTTGAGACCCAAGAAACAACCTAGGGTTAGTTAGAAAATTATGGAATAATTTTTTTTATTAGAAGTGTCCACAACCAAGTTGCAAGACAACAGTTGACCCTATTAGGTTCCAGAACAAATCTAAATTACTAGAACATATTTTTCCTTCATTAACAAATTTCAAGTTCACATGGTTCAAATTTTAGGGTTAGAAGTTTCAGTTAGGTTCAGGGAGTAATTTACCCCCATACCCACTCTCTAACAGGCTCAGAGTTTCAACTTGATTTTTCTCATACTTAACACTTCCAAAATTTCCCTAAATCATTCCCATTGGATAGGAAATTTTCTCACCTTTCCGGTGATATAAAGAAGTCCTCCTAACTCCTTCAGAAACTCAAGATATGGACTGGCGGAGTTTAAGGGTCAAATTTTCCCCAAGGGGACACGTGTCAAGCAGGGGTGAAAGGAAAATTTTGGGTCGGCGGGTCGCGGGGTGGCGTTTGGAATTTTTCCTTGCACAGGAGAAATTTCCCAGTTGCACCCGCACCTCCGTGGGTCCTCCAAGGACACGTGGCGGCCTCTGAGTCATCGCCGGCAACAAGGAAAGGAAGGGCGGGGCGGGAGAGTTTGGGGCATTTCACCCAAAGGGGAAGAAAACAAAACAACACCCACGCACATGTGGGTCCACTAGGGGCACGTGGCACTCCATGATTCACTGTGGGGAGAAGGGAGAGGGAGAGGCAGGGTGGCGGAGTTGATTTGTGGAAATTTTCACCGAAGGGGGAGAAAGGGGAAGTTGGACGCGCGGGTCCGCGCGCCCGCGGAGGAGAATTTCCCAAGGCGAGGGCGGGAGTGCGGGGCCGCGGGAAATTTTCAAAAATTTTCCAAAGACCAAAATCTAAAAAAACAAGGGTCCTCCCCCCCTCACTAGCACCCAAAGCTGCCACGTGGCAGCCTGTGATAGGCCGCGGGCCGGCGGGGCGAAATGGAAAAATTTTCCAAAATTTTCAAAAGGTCTAAGGGCAAAAGAAAATGTCGCGCCTCTATCGCTACCCCATGAGGACACATGGCAGCCTCTGATTGGCTACGGGTTGGCAGAGGAAAGGATGAAAAATTTCCCAAACCAAAATTTTCAAAAAAAATTCTAAGGATTTTCTGACGGGAAATTTTCGGGCCGCGGGCCAGTTAGGGAAAATTTTCCTAAATTTTCCCGCCAAGGCAGAAAAACTTCAAAGTGCCATAACTTGAGCTAGAAAGCTCAGTTTTGGGAAAACGAGGACTTTCTGGAAATCTCTCGATGCCCTCTTTGCACAAGAATCATAAATTTTACTTTTTGATAAATTTTAAAGGGTCAATTTTACAAAAATGATCTGCAGGCTTTTAAAAAGCCAACTGGTAATTTCCAACTTCTAAATTTGATTAAATTGGATCTCCTCCTTCACTCAACATGTCAAACAGACATGGAGGATTTCTCTAGGAAGGATTTAGAATGTTTTAGGGAAGTAAATTTGTTCAATTTCTTCAAGTTGCATTTTTCCAACAAATGACAGAAAAACGACTGTTAGAGGGATTGGATTCGATTTTGCAATGGTTAAATTGTTTTCTTAAGTTTTCTTTGTCAATTTGAGTTCATTTATGATCTTAGCATACTAAATTTTAACATTCCAAGTTGATTAATGTGTGCAGGTCTGAACTGTACATTTTTATTAAAATTAATTGCCAGTTTTAAGTTTGTAACAGAAATCCCATTTCTAGAAATTTGTTTATCAAATTCATCCTTCAAATGTGGCATTTCATTTCTAAACTAGTCCAATACATTCAGTTGTTTATAAACAAACCATTTCAAAGCTAAATTGCAAATCTGATTTCCACTTTAATATATTTCAAAAAAAGAAACAATGTAATATAATTCCCTCATACGTATTTCTTCTTCTTTCAATTTTTAAAACAGAGTTTCCAATCACAATATAACATTCCAACTCAACCCAACAATGCAATGAGAGGTAAACTTGCAATTCTTTATTAACTCCAAAGAGAATACATCTTTACATTCTTTCATTCCTTGAATGCAATTAACAGAAATTCTATTTCTTTCCAATAACAATAGCAGAATGTAAATGTCTTTCACAATTCCAATATCTAATTTCATAATCAAATTACATACATCTTTCTTCACAAAATTCATATTACAATTTCATCCACAACAAGTGGGGAAGGGGTTACAAATGAATATGTTTTCACAAGGAACTATCAAACTGTATTTTTCCTTTGCTCCAGGACAGCAACATGCACATTTTCTCTTTCTCCAAGTTGATCACAACAAAAGAGGGGGAAAGGCAACGCTCTCCACCCAACCAAGACATCCAATGAAAGGAGAAGCCTTCCTTCATCATTGGCCCCCGAGCCCCAACCAAAATACAATAATAGATGCAATTCAACCCATGGCAACAACTGGCTTCCACAACACACAACATTCTTTCAAACATGCACATTTCAATATAAAACATAGATCAATACAAAACAACAGTTTACAACTGCAATTGAAAACATACCAATCAAAACTCAGGCTTGATCATGCAAGCCAAAGGAGCAAGGTCTATGGGGGAAGCTACTTATGCCTCCCAATTGGGAATTGGGCATCCACCAGTAACAAACCACCAATAAATTTCACCATACATATCCTTATGCCCCCCACAAATCCCTCCTTATGCCCCCCACAGATTTCCTTATGCCCCCCACAAAGTAAGAAATGCAAGCTATTTCTTTTCCATGGTGGATCCCAAACCCAAACTCCCTCCACAAAATCTGATGCCAATGGCATTCCTTATGCCCCCCCACATGGATTCCCCATAGCCTTCTCCTACACCTTCCCTAAGGCAGTCTACCCAACCAGCCAACAAATAAAACTAAACATGCACCATTCACACAACACAACAAGATAATAACAACATAAAAAGGAGAGTTAAATTCCTACCTCTCCATGGTTACTTTGCTTCCAAACAACAAGCTTTCCAAGACAATAACACAGTTCCAAACAACAATGCCAAGTATGAAGATATCTCCAAATTCCTCCACAATCCACAAGAGCTCCAAAACAGCAAAAATGTGCCCCCAAGGAAGAATGCAAAAAGGTTCAACAACCCAAAACAAGCAAGGAGTTTGAATTATATAGAAGAGGGAGAGAAGAGGATGATGTGGATCCATGTAGGATGCCACATCACACATCCTCCAATTCAAACACAAAAGACAAAATCCATTCTCCCAAGCACAATAAAGAGGTGGGTGAAAAATGACAAGTTACTTGCACACTCCAAAAAGCCCACACCTCAAGGGACAACAAAATAAATAAAATGTAAGAAAGTGCAATTAAAAACATGCAACATGACTTAATAAAATGCATTATAAAAATCACAAATCACATCTCCAACCATAAGTATGGTTGGTAAATTAAATTTAGAGGCATGGGACAAGTTTTACTTGTCCCATAAGCCTCCAAAAACAGCCCCCAAGGACAAATTCGAATTTGTCATGGAGGTGGAGTATTTCATACTCCAAAACTGACTTACACAAGCTCTTACACAACTTACACATCCCTTACATATTAAATACAAACAACCAACAACTCTTATAATTACTTTCTCATATCCCAATTTAATTTATTTAAATTTTAACCATATGATTCTCACATTAATTCTATCACAATTTAATTAATTAAAAGAAGGGAACACATTACTAATAAAATACATACCACAATAATAAAAGAAACACATTAATTAAAATACACAAACCCATGGTCACATATAAAGGAAATCCCCCCATGGGAATCCCTAACAAAACAACACTCAACACAATAAAACAAGTTGCCATGGTGACCTTGTCGAATTCACTTAGAATTCCATTTTGGTTGGTCTCCGATCCCCCGATGTTTTGTTGTGATATTTTTAACCTGCAAAATACAAATACCTCCTTCGGCCTCATGGCCATATCAGAACATCCAATATGATACAATTAAAATCACAAAATCATCTAAGTAAGTGAATCACAACAACATCGAAGTAACAACTACATCAATTGCATTTTTAATCAACAACTATATCATCATCAAATAATGTCCATTTTCTAGATCAACTCATAATATCCAAATCACATGTCTGAACAACATCCATAAAACATCCATGTCAAATAATATATCATCATCCACATATAAGGTGTCTCTAATAATCATCAGGCATCATAATCAAATCAAGATCAACAATAATCCATGATCAATGTCTAACAACATACTAAATCAAAACATAATAATGTCTATAATGTAATCATAGTATCCAAATAGGTATCAAAGATGTCAAAGGGAAGTAAGTAGCATCCTCCCATGTAGCTGCAGTCTCATCATATATGTCCCACTGCACCCGAACCTGATCAACCTCTCTGCCTCGAAGGCCCAGGGTCCTACGATCTAAGATGTGAATGGGCTCCACCATCACCTGCCCCTGATCTTGCACCTGCAATGATGTCTAATCTAACACATGAGAAGGATCTGCAATATATCTCCTGAGAACTGAAACATGAAAAACATCATGTATGCGAGACAAGCTGGGTGGAAATGCTAGACGGTAGGCCAAAGGGCCGATACACTCCAAGATCTCAAAAGGACCAATGAATCTAGGAGCTAACTTAGAACCTTTTCCATAACGGATAGGGCTCTTGTGTGGCCTGACATGAAGGAACACCTTCATGCCCACATCGAAACTACGATCGATCCTATGCTGATCCGCATACTTCTTCTACCTGTCCTGTGCCTCCTGCAATCTCTGCCTGATCAACACCACCTGCTGCTCCATGTCCTTGTAAAAGAGCTGGTCCAAGAGATACTTTGTCCTCTAACCTGTCCCAGCTAAGAGGTGTCCTGCACTCTCTACCATACAAAGCCTGAAAAGGAGCCATGCCTATGGAACTCTGGAAACTATTATTGTAGGAAAACTCCACTAAGTACAGGTACTCCTCCCACTTAGACTGCTGATCCATCACATACATCCTAAGCATATCCTCTAAAATCTGATTCACCCGCTCAGTCTGTCCATCTGTCTCAGGGTGATATGTTGTGCTGAAGTTGATCCTCATCCCGAGGACATACTGCATGGTAGTCCAGAAATGTGAAGTGTACAAAGGATCACGGTCACAAATGATCTTCCACGGAATCCCGTGTAACCTGACAATCTCATCCAAATATACTCGTGCCACTGCTCTAGCTATATAAGTGGTCTTCACCAGAGAAAAGTGAGCCACTTTTGTCAATTTATCAACCATGACCATAATGGCATCGTGGTGATATCTCGACATCGGTAGCCCAACAATGAAATCCATGGAAATGGTGTCCCACTTCCATTCCGGTATAGCATGAGGATAAAGAAGGCCTGCTAGATGTTGATGCTTAGCCTTAACCCTCTGGCACTCCAAACATCGTGACACAAACTGGGCCACGTCTCGACGAAGTCCTCTCTAATGATACAACTGTCGCAAGGTGGCATGCATCTTCTTCACCCCAGGATGGGCTGAATAGGGTGCACGATGTGCCTCTACCAAGATGTCCTGCCTCAAGCCTCCATCTCTGGGAACATATATCCGGCCTCTGTGCCTAAGAAGACCATCTGCCTCTAAGGTAAATCCATCAAACTTCCCCTCAAGGGGTCTCTGTGACTCGATCTCTGCTCGTACTGCAATGTAGAAGCTGTCAAGAGGAAGCTGCTGAAGAATCCTACTCCGTAAATTTGTGCTCACTGAGGTGGCCATAGCCACATGTCTCCATCTACTGAGAGCATCTGCTACCACATTCTCCTTCCCCTTCACATGCTCGATCTCCATGTCATACTCACAAAGTAACTCCATCAAATGCCACTAACGAGAGTTGAGATTGGGTTATGTGAAGAGGTGGAGAAGACTCAAATGATCTTTCCTGAGTGTGAATCTCTAACCAAGAAGAAAGTGCCTCCATCCAACTAAGGCATGCACAACTACCGTAAGCTCAAGATCATGAGTCAAATAATTAAGCTCATGATATTTGAGTTTGTGAGACTCAAAAGCCACTACTCTACCCTCCTGCATCAACACACCTCCAAGGCCTACCAACGAAGCATCTGTGCAAACAAAGAACTCACCATGTGGATCTAGCACTAAGAATAGGTGTCATTCCTTCAGTCTCCTAAAGGCTTGCTTGCATCTGTCTGACCAAACAAACTTCTTCCCTTTCCTCTGAAGGGAAGTGATAGGTGCGTAATCTGAGAGAAGTCCTGAATAAATCTCTGGTAGTAACCTACTAATCCCATGAAGCTGCGCACCTCAGTCACTGTAGTGGGTGCTGGCCAATCCATAATGGCTCTAATCTTGGAAGGATTGACTACGATACCTTCCCCAGAAATAATATGACCCAAATATTGTACCTATGTTTGAAAGAAAGCACACTTCTCCAAGTTCCCAAAAAGTTGTTGCTCACGAAGACACTGAAGAACCTGGCGAAGGTGCCCCTCGTGCTCCTCACGTGTATGTGAGTATATCAAAATGTCATCTAGGAAGATGAACATGAAGTGATCTAAGAAGTCTTGAATACCCCATTCATCAAAATCATGAACATTACGGGGGCATTAGTCAAACCATAAGGCACCACTGTGAACTCATAGTGCCCATATCTCATGCGAAAGATAGTCTTATGAATGTCCACCTCTAAAATCCTTAGCTGATGGTACCCTGAATTAAGATCAATCTTAGAGAAAACTGTGGCTCCCTTCATCTGATCAAACAAGTCATCAATACGAGGAAGAGGATAACAATTATTGATCATTACCTTGTTCAGCTGGCGGTAATCAATACACAACCGCAAGGATCCATCCTTCTTCTTCACAAAGATCACCGGTGTACCCTAAGGGGATACACTAGGATGGATAAGGCCCTTCTCCAAAAGGCCCTCAAGCTGCAACTTGAGCTCACAGAGCTCTGGGGTGGTCATCCAATAAGGTGCCCGTGAGATAGGCTCTGCTCCAGGAACTAGATCTATATGAAAATCAATCTCACGTGGGGGTGATAACCCCGGTAGCTCCCCTAGAAAGACATCTACAAACTCTCTCAAAATGGGATGATCATCTAGCGATGGTCCACTAGACCCATCCTCTAATCTGTCACTGACTGTAACAGCATACATCTGACAACCTTATCGCACACACCACTTAAGCTGCATAGCGGAGATAGTGTGAATAGAAACGGGTCTCCTAACCCCTGAAATCGCCGACTCAACTCCCAAATCATCTACACAAGATATAGTCTTGTGATAACAATCCATCCTTGCCCTGTGTGCAGATAACCAATCCATACCCAAAATGGCTCCATACAAGCCCAAAGGAAGGATATGGAGATCTAAGGTAGTGGTGAAGGGTCCCAAGTCCACTACACACTCCTTGACTAAGGAGTCTATAGAGATCATGGCTCCAGAAGCCATCTCGACATCCCAACTAAGACTCTGCCTAACTGCCACCAGCCTGCATTGCTCTACTAAAGATGGTGCTATGAAAGAATTAGAAGAACCAGATTCAAACAATACAGAGGTAGGAATACCACCAATGCTACCTGTGGTCTCAATGACTGTGCTCTGATGCTCTACCTGACGGTTCTCAACCATTGCATAAATCCTGTGGCTGCATTCCATGTCACCAACCATTGGCTTTGAAATTTTTTCCTTGCCCTTGTTATTAGGGTTATGTGGGCAATCTCTTAAAAAGTGTCCAGTAACTCCACAACCAAAACATCCTCCTGATCCTCCCCAATGAGTAACACCTCCAGTAGATGCCCTAGAAGCCTGTGGTGTGGACCCTGATGATCCAGTTGCGGTCTTGTTAGCATATGGATTTGCACGCATGCAAATGACATGCAAAAGTGTGGGAATGAAGTCCCGCCTCAATGAAGGTGAGGCTTCCTTTATTGAAAACCAAAATTGTATTTACATCTGTACATTCAAAATTATATGTGGGGGGTGTTTTGGAACATCAATGGAAAGAAAAGTGAATGAAGGAGATGGAATGGAAAGAAGGAAAGAACATGCAAGAGTTAGGTAAAAATAGAGCCTAATATTGCATGAAGAGGAAAGATGAATAACTAACACAAATAAAATGGAGTTTGAGTTAGCCAAACAAGAACGTGTAAAAGGGAACACACATGAGCAAGTAGATAATCAGAGCTTGATCACTATGAACTAGAACAATCGATTAATAACTTTGACAATAAGATCAAAGATAATATTTGCATGCAAGATTCAAACACCTAACATCTAATGAACATAATAATATAAAATGTTACAAGAGACAATGAATGAGACACAAAGTTCGTATTTCATTAACTCCAAAATATTTTTCACAAAGAACACAAAGTTTCTTCCTGAAACAAAGCTTGCACAAAAGTATTTTCTTCTCCTCTCTCAAAGTCACCCTTACAAATGAGCCCTTGACTTCCTTTTATAACCCAAAAGTTGGTTACAAAGTAGTTAGGGTTTTAAATGCACATTAAATAGGGCACTTAAGTGACTTTGAATTTTTCAACTAACTTTTAAAAAGTGACTAAAAATAGAAACCACTTAAGTTAAAAAGTCATTTAAGGAAAAATACATAAATAAAAGAAATGGGTACATGTGGACCCACTTAAATGACTTGGACGCACACGTAGACATCCTAGTCAGCAATGCACCACCCAGATCAAGACACCTAGGATCAGTGCCTTATCCATTGGGCCAAGAGTCTGCCTATCCCGATCATACGGGAATGAACTCATTGATTGTGCTCTGCAATCCTCCAAATGACAAGAGTGCTGAGCTTGAAACTTGAGCAATTCATCCACCCCTCTGTCTGAGCAATATCTTGGTGTGAGAAAATTTGTCTTCATTCGTATTCACATTCACAATTCTCTACATGCTCTGAGTACCTTTCCATGGTGAATTATTCATTTGTCGCGAGACCGTAGTCGTTACGCCACCTTGGTTTATCAGAATCCATCTTCTGGTCTTTCACCATTGAGAAGATCTCCAAGAGCCAAAATTGCAATTCACCTCTAATGGTATTACAAAACATGGCTTTAAAAAACACCCCATGAATAAATATAACCAGTTATTTGCACTATACATCTGATTTGATGAAGTCGAAAGCATTGTCTAGCTTTGCAAACACTTTCTACAAATTGAATAACCTGACTCTTCCATCTCACTGCACAACCTATCTTTTATTGGTTCACTTAACATCACCAATAATCACCAAAAATAACATTTTCCTTGTTTGAAATGATGGAAGAAGTTCTCATATTTCACAACAATCTGGGAAACAAACTCGGTTGCAGTGTGTCAGCATGCACACAATTGAAGGTTCTTGTCAAGTCAAATAGTTATTCCAAGAGACATTTTTATCAATCAATATGGCAATGCAAACTTCTCATTTATGTGACAGAGGAATGGTTATTTTACTCATGAACATCATTTAGGAATCTGAATCAAAAAAATACCTTGTTGCCTTCATCTCGTGGGTAATTGTTAGTGCGATCTATCTCCTCCACAAAAAGTATGAATCATTCTATGGTCTTCATACATAGAATTAAACCAAATTCAAATCATACCATGGTCTTCATCCATAGGCTTAAACCAACATCTATAGGGATTGACCTTGCCACCATGATTACACTTTAACTCTCGTCAATAATCGTTAAGTTTGTTGTAGTGTAATCAGAATTGTTTTTAGCTTTTCAGCTCAACTACTTTATATTCAAGCTTAGCCCAACGTTTCTGAAAATAATGGTTTTACCACAATGCTCACAGTTCTTCCTTATTATATAACACTTATAGTAAGAATGTTTTGGCTTTGCCATAATAAGCACAATTGTACCTTCCAAACAATGAGAAAATGCCATTACTAATAAAGACCTAATGCTGCCATGATGATGACCCAGGTTCAAGCCCTCAGCATGTCGATAGACACCCTTAAGACTGATTCTTGGCCAAAGAGCCCCTCAGTATTTTGGCAGTGCATTCTGCAATCTCAGCTCCAATTAACAATTATGCCACTATTGGGATTTTAGTATGGCATAGATAGTTGTGAGCTACACAATATACTCATTTTTCAGAAACTAAAAAGATCCTTTATGTTACAATTCGCAACACATAAAAGAAGCCCTTCAAAAAATACATTGAACAACTGGGGCAACCAAGAGGACCTTGGAAAAATGTACAGGTAACAGCCATATGAATTCTTCCTTAGTCGTGGATCAAAGCTGATAGAAATAAAGCTAGATAAAATTAGCTTGAAACTATAGTACAATCGTCCAAAAAAACAAGTTTCTCTGAACCTGGTAAAAGAATACTTTTTATTGTCTGATTGGATGTACATAATGGAAGGGTATAAATATTGCCTATTGCCCTCAGAGTTTCTCAAAGGGACCATTTACAAGTAACAAGGATGTAGTATACAAAACGGCCAACCAAGTATTTTCAGAGTTGACCTTCACATTCAATTCATTTCTAGGGGGAAAAAATGTTGAGCAATAAGAATCGTTTCATTCTGCACCATAATAAACCTTCATCTCCTGATTCAGGGAAATTTTATGAAGCCTTGAATAGTGTGACTCCAATCCATCGTACACGGCAGTGAATATTTATTTCCTGCAGGTATGGAGTTAGCAGATTCTAAAGGGGGGATCACCTGATAGTTTTGCTTTAAGGTCTCAGCATTGTGCTTTGTATACATATTTACAAAGGGTAAAAGAATCATGTTAACAGATCAAAAAGCAAATACCCATGAAGGATATACCTGGAGCTGCCATGGATTTGAGTTCAGAATAAGGATAAGCCTACAGCTGCATTATGTTTGATATTTGTGACCTTTATTTGTTACAGCTTTTAGCAATTAAGATGTAAGCTTTATCAGGGCCCCAGATCCATCCATATGCATTACACATTCTTTCTGAAGGCCGATGAAAATGCAGAATATAACAAGTCACAAAGACAATTCATTTTTTCAAACATACTTGCCCATGGTTTGGTCGGGTCGCATTGACACCCGATTATCATTCCCTCGTTGATCTTCCGGCGCCACCCTATCTCCTCATTTTTTTCCTACATGGGAAATTTTAACTATTCTTTTTCCTTCAAATGGGTGCATTTTAGTGATTTGATGTATGCGTGGAACTACTCCTTTCTTTGCTAGGCGCGGCTTGGACTTCTTTTAATCTTTATGCTTTTGAAAACTGTTCCTTTATTTCTTTTCCCTGACGTGTGGACAGCTGTTTGGGCTGTGCGCCTCCTATACAGGAAAATGCGTGGAGTTCTCCTTCTCAGGCGTGGATGCTTTGCATGGGTTTAAAAAACAATTCTTTATCTCTTTGTCCTGCACATTTTTTTAATAATTGTTCTATTTTCCCTTCTCCCTACATGAGAGATTGTTATCCTTCCTCTATTCAAATGTGTGGAAAACTACTTGAAAATTTATAACCAATTTTTATTGTCCTCCTTTTCACTCACAAGGCATCTCCTCCTTGGTTGGGAAAAAAGAATTTTTGTCTCTCTTTGGACTGTGAATGAGTTGAAAGTTGTTTGATCTGACAAAGTATTATGTCCTTCAGAAGAAATAAGAAGCGAAGCTTCGCAGGACTTTTTCCAACGGGTTTGATGGAGGAAGTTACGAGGATTAATTCAACTTCCTCGCTTCCCGGGTAGTGGCTTAAGTGCCAGGGGGAAATGGGGAAAGCAACAGATAATTGCCAATGGGAATGGCAAAATGGGTTGGCAATCCCCGTTCAATTTCCCCATGTGGGAAATTGGGGAATTTCTTGCCCATTAGCCAATCCAGGATTTGGCAATTAGTGGAGAAAATCCCACGTGAGGGAAAAAATGAAGGAAATTGCCAGGAAAGGGGAAATCTGAGCTTGGGAAGCCAGATTGGCTTCCCGGTAGTTGGAAGTGTAAGCTTACTTCCCGGGCATTAAAATTTGTCGAATGATTTTTAATTTATATTTATTTAATTAAATACTCCTCAAGTGATTTAAAAATTAATTTAATCAAACAAGGAGCAATTAATTAATTAAATATTAATTAATTAATTTTAATGTATTTTAACGCGTTTTAAAGCCTGGCGGGAAGAGTTCTCGCCCGAAAAGGATGAAACGAAGACCGAAACGATCACAAAAATGAGACAATCGCAATGAGTCCAATGGACCATGCAAAATAACACTTTTCAAATTTTTCAAATTTTTCATTTTTTCATTTTTTAAAATAATTTTGCAAAGTCAAAATTAGCTGATAACAGGTCTGCTGAGGTCTCTAATGGTGAGCTCCCACTGATTGAGCTCTAGGTCCACCATGTGTCCTGATGGAACCCCTAGGAGGAGGCCCCATACTCCGACCTCTCTGTGCATCAGCTCTTTGTGGAGGTCTATGAGGTGGGTAGGACTGTTGTTGTTGTTGTTGTGGCCTAAAGGATGACTATTTTGTACCCTGACCACCATGAGGAAGGGGTACTAAACCCCTCAATCTACCATCTTGCATCTATTGTATGTAGCTCCGGACTCGATCTCTATCCTTCTGGGTCTTTCCTCGAGCCTCCTCTACAATATAGGCCTTCTCGACGGCCTCAGCTAAAGTCTGTGGGCAGTGGATCCGCACAGCACCTCCAACATCTAAATTCAAGCCCCGAATGAACCTGTGAATCTGAACCTACTCATCTTGTATGTACTCTACATACTGGAGTAGATCCAGAAATCTACTCTCATACTCTGCTACAGAAAGAGATGCCTGTCGAAGGTCATGGAACTCATCGATCCTCTATTGTATAAACCTCCGTGACAAGTACCTGCTCCTGAATCTCTCCTCAAAAAGGTCCCAGGTCACTGTCTTTGAATCTACATGGAGCTTCTGCTCCTCTGTCCTCCACCACACTCCTGCTTCATCCCTTAGTAGATGGATCGCAACACAAGCTTTCGTGTTGCTAGAATAAGGAGAAAGCTTGAAGCAACCACTCAAGCTCACTATTCAAGACTCTACCTGAAATCCACCCATGTCACCTGAGTAATGTGATGACCAAAGCTTCAAGATCTCCTTGATGTGATCCGTTGCTGTGGTCTGACGGCCTCTAGGTCTCTCTACATGCTCATCCCTAAGCCTAGGGCTCCGAGACCTCTCTCTATGCTCTATAACTTTGTCACCATGTCTCTTAGGTGGTGAATCTGCTTTGGCTAACTCCACATGGGAGTTCTCTCCTCTATGCTCCTCACTAGGTCGAGGAGATGCCTGACCCCCAATGGAAGGGGCTCTATCATGGCTAGTTGCATGTCCTCCTCCTAATCCTCCACGTAGAGCGACATTAACATCCTGAAGGATCTGTAGAATCTGAGGTAGGATATCTGCTACACCCTGATTTGGTGGTGGTGGTGGTGAGTTTGAGTCTCTGTGAAGGTTCCTCTCACTTCATCTAAGCCTCTTGCATAGACCAAAGTGAGAGTTAGTTCATTTTGCTAAGTTTTACACAACTTCCACATTTACTAAAATATACAAATTCTAGCTAAGTTGTTTTCTAGGTTTAAAAGTGTGCTAGGTTTAAGTTTCATGTCCCAAGTTTTTCTAGTGTACCCAATGGTCCAAGATTTTGAACCACTACTCTGATACCAAGTGTGATGCCCGTTAAAACAACCCACTTGAGACCCAAGAAACAACCTAGGGTTAGTTAGAAAATTATGGAATAATTTTTTTTATTAGAAGTGTCCACAACCAAGTTGCAAGACAACAGTTGACCCTATTAGGTTCCAGAACAAATCTAAATTACTAGAACATATTTTCCTTCATTAACAAATTTCAAGTTCACATGGTTCAAATTTTAGGGTTAGAAGTTTCAGTTAGGTTCAGGGAGTAATTTACCCCCATACCCACTCTCTAACAGGCTCAGAGTTTCAACTTGATTTTTCTCATACTTAATGTATTCAAAATTTCCCTAAATCATTCCCATTGGATAGGAAATTTTCTCACCTTTCCGGTGATATAAAGAAGTCCTCCTAACTCCTTCAGGAACTCAAGATATGGACAAGCGGAGCTTAGGGGTCAAATTTTCCCCAAGGGGACACGTGTCAAGCAGGGGTGAAGGGAAAATTTCGGGTCGGCGGGTCACGGGGTGGCGTTTGGGATTTTTCCTTGCGTGGGAGAAATTTCCCAGTTTTTCCACCTCTGTGGTCCTCCAAGTACACGTGGTGGCCTCTGAGTTGTCGCCAGGGAACATGGAAAGGAAGGGCGGGGCGGCAAGAGAGTTTGGGGCATTTCCCCAAAGGGGAAGAAAACAAACAATTCCCAAGAACCCATGGGTCTGCCAGGGACATGTGGCACTCCACAATTCACCACGGGGAGAAGGGAGAAGGAGAGGCAAGTGGTGGAGTTGATTTGCGAATTTCGCCAAAGGGAGGACAAAGGGGGAGTTGGGCGCGCACGGTTCCGCGTGCCCGCGGAAGAATTTTCCTAGGTGAGGGCGGGAGTGTGGGGCCGTGGGGAAATTTTCAAAAAATTCCAAAAAAAAAAAACAAAGGGTGCTTCCCGCCCTGCTAGCACCCAAAGTTGCCACGTGGCAGCCTGTGATAGGTCGTTGGCCGGCGGGGCGAAATGGAAATTTTTTCCAAAATATTCAAAAGGTCTAAGTGAAAAAGAAAATGCCGCGCCTCCGCTGCTGCCCCGTGAGGACACGTGGAAGCCTCTGATTGGCTGCGGACTAGTGGAGGAAAAGATGAAAAAATTTCTGAGCCAAAATTTTCAAAAAAATTTCTAAGGATCATTTCCACATGACGGGAATTTTTCAGGCCGCAGGGCCCGCCAAGGAAAATTTTCCCAAATTTTCCCGCCAAGGTAGAAAAACTTCAAAGTGTCCATAACTTGAGCTAGAAAGCTCAGTTTTGGGAAAACAAGGACTTTCTGGAAATCTCTCGATGCCCTCTTTGCACAAAAAACATAAATTTTACTTTTTGATAAATTTTAAAGGGTCAATTTTACAAAAAATAATCTATAAGCATTTAAAAAGCCAACTAGTAATTTCAAACTTCTAAATTTGATTAAATTGGATCTCCTCCTTCACTCAACATGTCAAACAGACATGGATGATTGCTCTAGGAAGGATTTAAAGTGTTTTAGGAAGTAAATTTGTTCAATTGATTTCAAGTTTGCATTTTTCCAACAAATGACAGAAAAACGACTTTAGAAGGGATTGGATTCGATTTTGCAATTTAAATTGTTTTCTTAAGTGTTCTTTGTCAATTTGAGTTCCTTAACATCTTAGCATGCTAAATTATATCAATTCCAAGTTGATTAATTAAGTGCAGGTCTGAACTGTGCATTTTAATTAAAATTAATTGTCAGTTTTAAGTTTGTAACAGAAATCCCATTTCTTAGAAATTTATTTATCAAATTTATCCTTCAAGTGTGGCATTTATTTCTAAACTAGTCCAATACATTTATTTGTTTATAAAAAAACCATTTCAAAGCTAAATTGTAAATTCTTATTTCCAATTTAATATATTTCAAAAAGAAACAATGCAATATAATTTCCTCATACGTATTTCTTCTTCTTTAAATTTTGAAATCAGAGATTCCAATCACAATTTAACATTCCAACTCAACCCAACAATTCAATGAGAGGTAAACTTGCAATTCTTATTAACTCAAAAGAGAATACATCTTTACATTCTTTCATTCCTTGAATGCAATTAACAAAATTCTATCTTTCTTTCCAATAACAAACAGAATGTAAATGTCTTTCACAATTCTAATATATAATTTCATAATCAAATTACAACATCTTTCTTCACAAAATACATGTTACAATTTCATCCACAACAAGTGGGAAAGGATTACAAATAAATATGTTTTCACAAGGGACTGTCAAACTGCATTTTTCCTTTGCTCCAGGACAACAACATGCACATTTTCTCTTTCTCCAAGTTGATCACAACAAAAGAGGGGGAAAGGCAATGCTCTCCACCCAACCAAGACATCCAATGAAAGGAGAAGCCTTCCTTCATCATTGGCCCCCAAGCCCCAACCAAAATACAATAAAAGGTGTGCAATTCAACCCATGGCAACAACTGGCTTCCACAACACACAACATTCTTTCAAACATGCACATTTCAATATAAAACATAGTTCAACACAAAACAACAGTTTACAACTGCAATTGAAAACATTTCAAAATCAAAACTCAGGCTTGATCATGCAAGCCAAAGGAGCAAGGTCTATGGGGGAAGCTACTTATGCCTCCCAATTGGGAATTGGGCATCCACTAGTAACAAACCACCAAAATAATTCACCACACATATCCTTATGCCCCCCACAAATCCCTCCTTATGCCCCCCACTTATGCCCCCCAAGTAAGAAATGCAAGCTATTTCTTTTCCATGGTGGATCCCAAACCCAAACTCCCTCCACAAAATTTGATGCCAATGGCATTCCTTATGCCCCCCCACATGGATTCCCCATAGCCTTCTCCTACACCTTCCCTAAGGTAGTCTACCCAACCAGCCAACAAATAAAACAAAACATGCACCATTCACACAACACAACAAGAAAATGACAGCATAAAAAAGAGAGTTAAATTCCTACCTCTCCATGGTTACTTTTGTTTCCAAACAACAAGCTTCAAATGTCAATAACACAGTCCAAAACAACAATTCCAAGTATGCAAAGCTTATCTCCAAATTCCTCCAAAAACAAGAGCTCCAAACAAAAAAATGCGCCCCAAGGAAGTTGCAAAAATGATTCAACAACCCAAAACAAGCAAGGAGTTTGAATTATATAGAAGAGGGAAGAGAAGAGGATGATGTGGATCCATGTAGGATGCCACATCACACATCCTCCAATTCAAACACAAAAGACAAAATCCATTCTCCCAAGCACAATAAAGAGGTGGGTGAAAAATGACAAGTTACTTGCACACTCCAAAAAGCCCACACCTCAAGGGACAACAAAATAAATAAAATGTAAGAAAGTGCAATTAAAAACATGCAACATGACTTAATAAAATTCATTATAAAAGTCACAAATCACATCTCCAACCATAAGTATGGTTGGTAAATTAAATTTAGAGGCATGGGACAAGTTTTACTTGTCCCACAAGCCTCCAAAAACAGCCCCCAAGGACAAATTCGAATTTGTCATGGAGGTGGAGTATTTCATACTCCAAAACTGACTTACACAAGCTCTTACACAACTTACACATCCCTTACATATTTAATACAAATAGCCAACAACTCTTATAATTACTTTCCCATATCCCAATTTAATTTATTTAAATTTTAATCATATGATTCTCACATTAATTCTATCACAATTTAATTAATTAAAAGAAGGGAACACATTACTAATAAAATACATACAACAATAATAAAAGAAACACATTAATAAAATACACAAACCCATGGTCACATATAAAGGTAATCCCCCCCATGGGAATCCCTAACAAAACAACACACAACACAATAAAACAAGTTGTCATGGTGACCTTGTTGAATTCACCTAGAATTCCATTTTGGTTGGTCTCCGATCCCCTGATGTTTTGTTGTGATATTTTTAACCTGCAAAATACAAATACCTCCTTCGGCCTTGTGGCCATATCAGAACATCCAATATGATATAAATAAAATCACAAAATCATCTAAGTAAGTGAATCACAACAACATCGAAGTAACAACTACATCATTTGCATTTTTAATCAACAACTATATCATCATCAAATAATATCCATTTTCTAGATCAACTCATAATATCCAAATCACATGTCTGAACAACATCCATAAAACATCCATGTCAAATAATATATCATCATCCACATATAAGGTGTCTCTAATAATCATCATGCATCATAATCAAATCAAGATCAACAATAATCCATGATCAATGTCTAACAACATACTAAATCAAAACATAATAATGTCTATAATGTAATCATAGTATCCAAACAAGTATCAAAGATGTCAAAGGGAAGTGGGCACTACACTATAAGTTTTCGATATTAGAGACAACCAAGAGTGATAGAGGGGGGGAATTTTGATGCCCTCCAATGTGTGCGAGTAATGGAAATCTATGTGATGAAGTTATGAGAATATAAGACTTATTTATAAGGTGCCTAACTACAAGTTGGTTGTAACCGGTTGTAACTACATCAACCGTTTTGTAACTATTTCTTTTATAATAAATAGACGGACACACAGTCTCAAATGTGTGCAATCCGCCTTCTCTTTATTTCTTCCTTGTATACATCTTCTAACAGTGGTATCAGAGCGAGACCAAGCGAAGGAAAGAGAGTGGGTAGAAAATCCGCCACATTAGGGCACACAATCTGAAGCATAAGGAGAAAAACAAACACATTTTCGTTTTTGATTTTCGACAGAGATCTAGGGCATCTTGAAGTGGAAGTCACCGTTTTGAATCGTATTATTCAAAGAAGAATTTAGTCAAATCATAAGGAGAACACAAAGACATTTTCAGTCACATTTTTTTTACAAGATTCATTTTTTTGTGAAAGCAAGAAAACGTAATTGTGATGTGAATGAGATTGCAAAACATTCGTAGTGAATCAATCGGCAATATTAGAGCACAAAAAAAGTCGCGAATGGCACGTTTTTCAGGAAAATAACAGTATTTTTCGACACAAATAAGACGTGAATAGAGTCGCGATTCACAAAATCGTGATTTTGGAGCACAAAAAGACAGCCTTAGAGAAAAATCACAAACCATTACAGTCAGTATTTGAGCCAAAAACAGTCACGAATTGGAAGGGCACAAACGTTTTCCACAGACATAAGGCAAGAAAGACGCAGAAGAAAAAAAACTACTTGCGCTAGGACACGAAACTATGTAACTGGTATTTTAGTTTATTTTTATTCATTTTCGAAATTACATAGTTATATTTATTCTATTTTATTAAAATGGAAATGCCCATAGAAAAATATTCTGGTCTAAATTTTCATACATGGAGAGTGAAAATACAAATGCAACTTATGAATAAAAATTTGTGGGGCATTGTAAACGGGAAGAGACAACACCTACCGATGCATCGAAATTGTTAGAATGGCAAAGCAGAGATGATAGAGCGAAAGCTATTATTGGCCTTGCTCTCTCTGACTTTGAACTTCATCATGTAGACCTAGACAAATCATCGAAGGAAATTTGGGATACTCTAAATAAATTATTTGGAGCGAAAGCAGTCAATGCCAAATTTTCCCTAAAAATTCAGTTATATAGATTCAAAATGGATGAAGGAGTCTCTATGTCAAGCCACATCAATAATCTAAGGTCCTTGATCAGACAACTAGCAGAAGTGAAAGCTGCGATTGAGGATGAGGATGCCAAAGCTATCCTATTAAATAGTTTGTCTTCAAAATACAACAATGTAGTTTTTACCCTCAGTCAAATTCAATCTCAATCTCTGGATGATATGATAGCAGCTCTTCTAGCTGAGGAAAAACGAACTACAGAGGATGCAAAAGGTCATTCCCAGTAAGAAAGTGCATTCTATTCTAGAACCAGAAAATATCGTAGAAGATCAGATAAAGATAAGTCGGAGATTGAATGTCATTATTGTAAGAAAAGAGGTCACACAACATGGGATTGTCGTGTTCGAGCCAATGATGTGCTCAAGGGTAAAGTCATATCAAATACAACCAATATAGCCATGGTTGAAGACCCACCGGATGCAGAAGGTAGTGAGGACAGTGACGAATACGCAATATAAAGATGCTCTAAACTTTGAAGGCAAGAAAGGATACAGGGTAGATGAAGCTCGGTATGGATGGTTGCTCAGATAGTTCGGGAGACTGTGGATCTTGGGAATTATACCCTCACGAGGGTCATGAGACAACTTGATGGAGCTTGTGGATGGCTCAGTATGGATGGTTGTCCAATAATTCGGGAGATCTGTGATTCGGGAGTTTGAGGAGGTGGAATCCGGGAACTCGAGAATTTAGCTCGGGAGCTACACCTTTACGAAGGTCACGAAGCAGCTTGATGGAGCCCTACCTTATCATAGCGTTGCTGTCAAAGTGAAAGTGTTTGAAGATTACGTAGTAGTTTTGTTTTGTTTTAGATTGTTTGTTTTTGCTTTATGTAGAATAAGTCTTAAGAGGGGGTATGAGAATATAAGACTTATTTATAAGGTGCCTAACTACAAGTTGGTTGTAACCAGTTGTAACTACATCAACCGTTTTGTAACTATTTCATTTATAATAAATAGACGGACACACAATCTCAAATGTGTGCAATCCGCCTTCTCTTTATTTCTTCCTTGTATACATCTTCTAACGTCACAACTTTTCATCGATAAGTTTTACAACATTGACCTCAGGTCATTGGAATCATCAGTGTGGACCATTATCAAATTGTTGGATCGCATTATTACAGAGATATTATGAGGAGGGCGTTGGATGGAAGGCTATTAGACATGTATTAAGGGGTGGAACTAGTTGTGCTAGAGGTGGATGTTGGTTGATTATTTGGGATAGGGGAACATTGTAGATCAGTGGTGTATGCAGGGATGGAAGGGGTCAATGTGGAGGTAGAAGTAGGTTTAACGGAAGTTTCTAGATTCACTGTACATCGTATGTAACATTGATAGTATGGTAGTTGAATTGGATTAACTGGGGGTAATAGGAAGGGAAGTGACTGGGTCTATTAAAGGTGATATGACACTTGAAGGGTTTGGATAGGTTGGCTCTTAACTTACCGGATGATCAGGATCCATCATTAATAATTTAATGGCACGATGATTGTTAGCCTTAGAAGGAGATAACATTCATAGTGTGGATCTAATGGGATCTACCGAGTGGAGATGAGCAATGTGAACTAAAATGTTGTGTATCAAATGATATAGAAAACTGTGGGAATGGTTTTGGTGCCCAATTCTTTGCTTTAAGGTAACATAATGGTGTCTATGCATGTTTGAATAATATAATCATATCCACGAACAAGGGTAGAGGATTTTGTGATTTGAATATCAAGAATTTGAAGTTGTGTGAGTAATGATAGGGAACATAGATTTAGAGTGGATTTGTTGTTAATTAGTATGCACTTGATATGATGGTGGCCAATAGTAGCTATAATAAGAAAAAGTGATGAATGATCAGTGATAACAATAGGAGGGATATCCTCATTACTGAATGATATGGCATGTTGTAGGTTTTTGAGGGATTGAATAAGATGGGAAAAAGCAACAAGGGAATTGTCACTTGTAATTTGAATGAAACGTAGGGAAACCTCTAATGTATGACAACAATCAAGTGCATTGCATAAAAGATAATAAAGGGATATTTTTTCTAGTGTATTCTTTAGTTTCTTAATGAGATCATAGCTTTTAGATGTGTCGGTAGGAACTATAGAGGTGATAGGTGGTGTAATAGAGATGGATGGAGCCATGGGTTGCCTATTGCATCAAGTGGTAATCACATTAATAGTTGGGTCTGGCATTGGAGGGTTTTTGGGTACGGACCTGTATAAAATCAACATCAATGGTAGTCGTGCAAGAAACCCTGGTGGGTACATAGGATGGGTAAGAGGATTGGTCCATAAATTCAGAAGGAGAGAGGATCCGATGCATGTTTAGAAGGTAGGGTTTTTCATCGATTAGGTTAACCAAATGATTTAATATATATGTAATTAAATATTATTTCAGAGTAACTACTATAACAAATGATATTCATATGATTATATGTAGTAATGTGCAAGAAATAAGCATTTAAGGATGTAAAACCCTAAGGAAATGAGAGAGATGATGATGACTTATCTGATTTTGTGTAATATGGGAATGATTGAGATTGTGTATTTGCTAGAACATGATTGAAATATCATCACAGAGGCTTGATGAGGGTTTGGAACCCTAGGAATTTACAGGACATAAGTTTCTGCAAGATGACAGGAGTGCCACAGGTGCAAATGAATTATATGGGTGCATGTGTTTACTAGAATGCTCAGAATATGGCATTTTTGGTTCGGAAGATCTTCGGTGTGATGTTTTATCTTTGTTGCTCCTGTTTTTTGTTATATCATCGATCACACATGTAACTTGAAAAAAAATGACTACCTACACATTCCCATAAACCACATCAAATATAATAAAAAAGATGCAGAATGTGGAGTTGGACTAACCCCGACGGTCACCCGAAGAGTGAACTTACAACCGAGTACTGGACTACATCTCAGACTTCATGTAGTTCTTTTTGTGTGTTTTAATCAGTGTCTCATGCCCTAGGTTTCCCTTGTGCAAGTTACACGATGGTAATGGGCTAGATCTATATTTTTCCTGAGTATGCAAAATGTGTGTGATGGAATAGCATGAACTCCCCTCCGATGCAGTGTATGCAAATCAATGCATCCCTTGTCCCTTGTATGAATGTGATAGATGTATGCTTTTTAGTTCTCTTGTGCCTTTGTGCAAGCTTAGGTGGTGATAAATAATTATTATAGTGTTTGTCCCATTATTTGAGAGAAGTAACTGAGTATATATATGATTCCCTTGTTTGAATTTCGTAATTGAAAACTAAAAGGCCGACCCAAACTTGTAAAAGATGACCCAAAAATAAAAGAGATCCAAAAGGGTAAAAAGAAAGCAAAGAAGGTCAAGAGCGTCCAGAAGGGATGACTTCTATCCTAAATGGACGTTAGTGTCCGAGGCCATAAAAGATAAATAGTTAAATACTGATAGGGCTGTAGGGTGTGTAAGGTCAATAAAAGTATAAGAAACAAAACAAAAGGCCCAAAATACATTGTTAATCACTAGTTTCATTGCTTAAGAATCATGTATATATTAGTATGCTCTAGGACTTAGAAATGTACCCAAGTGCATAGATTTGGTGTCTACAATTTTAGTCACATCGGCCTTCCCAATCCCAAATGTCCTTTTTGTGGTCGACCCATATCTTTCAAACATGTCTTTTGTACTTGTCAGCATGCTCAATCTATTTGGAAGTGGACACACTCTCTCTTCCTCCCCTTCCTAAAATGTTTGATTGGAAGGCTGCCTTGTTTGGCGACTTTGTTAGTCTTCCTGCTCGGATTGTTTTTATTTGGAATTTCTTTCGAGCCGCTAATTCTAGATAGAAATAATGTTATTTTCCAATAGGATGAACTTACTTTGGAGCTAATTGTGAATAGCAAAGTGACTATTATCTCTTCTGTGACTATGTAAATTCAGACACAGGCGCAAAACATGGCATTGAAGTTTGCACATTTACAACTGAAGACTACTAAAAGTTTCAAGCAAAGCTAAACTAACCAAACTAACACCACATAGTCTAATTGAGATAATGCTTATTGAATCTAACAATAGTTACATCAAAGATAAAATCTTAACGGAATGCTAACTAACATGAATATAATTCAAAATCTAGCTAAAGCATGCCTACTAGTATGTTCAATTAACTAACATAGACCTAAATAGATCTAAGAACAATCAAATTGGGAGTTGTTGCTACTCCAAGGAAGGTGAGATGGTCTCTCCAACAATGACTACAAGATCATATTGGATACCCATCTACTAACCCCATTGAAGACTTTAGCCAAGGATTGAGCTTGGTTATTAATCATATTTCTTATATGATATGCAATTCAAAGCATGGTGTAAAGTTTAAAGGTATGTGGTGAGTCTTTTTTATAGTTTTTCCTTTGAGGAAAACTAGCATCTTGGTGCATGTGGGACTAATAGCACAATTTAGATTAATAATTGTTAATCATGATTAAGCTTTGTTAATCACAATGAGTGAATTAACAAGTGATTAAGATGTGAGGAGCCTTAATCAACCGCTTAAGGTCAATTAGAAGGCTAGGATAAGCTTTTGAAGCTTTTTGAGACGTTGTGGAGGGAAGTGGGGTGATTTTGAGTGGTTAGAAGAAGGGTTTAAGCCAATAATAGGGTATATTGACCAAAACAAGGGAAAAATAGGTTTAATTAGCTAATCATCGCTAATTATCTGTTTGGAAGAGGGTTTTGACTTACGATTCGTCGTAAAGTGGCATCCTGAATGTGAAAGGGGTTAGGTAATCAACAAAGCATTGTTAATTGACCAAAATGGTAAGAAATGATAGTTAATTAGCGGAAATCATTAATTATAACAGAAATGGTAAGAATGAGAGTGATTTGTGTGTGTTTGGAAATAAGATTGCAAAAGCAAAATTTAGGTGTCTACACAATTTATCAACCAATGGCACATCAAATTCATTACCAAGATGGGGGATACAAAGCTCATTGTCAATTGGCATCTAATTACCATGTCAATGTTTCTTATAAGATCATTTCCAAAGCTCTAACTTTACGTATTTGCAACATGTTTCCTATAATTATTATTACAAAGTAAATAGGTTTTATTTAAAGCAGATAACTTTTTAGATAGTATTATTGTATTCTGGTAAGGAATGAAATGGGCTAGATGGTCTCAACAAAAATACATTTTATTAAAATTGATTTTGAGAAGGCTTATGACAGGATCAAATGGCACTTCATTCTGGGCATGCTCAAAACACTTGGGTTTACGCCTACCTTTAACAGTATTTTGGCCATGCATTTTTATGACGTCTTTTCCTATTTATTCAACAATGGAGTTCAATTTGAGCCTTTTGGGAACTTCCACTCTATTTGCCAAGGTTTCCATCATGTTCCTTCTTTACATGTATTAGCCACAAAAGGATTTTCATATCCTTTTTCCAATGCCACTCAATGTGGCTTGGCAAAAGGAATTTTGTTTCCAAGTTTACCTCCTACTTAGCTCGTCAATGGTCATTTTACGGATGATTTTTTCTCATCTTAATCGAAGATGAGGCTACTGCTGAATAGGCTTTATCTTGTCTAGATGTATATTGCCTCACCTTTGATTTGGGCATTCAATGGTAAAAGAATGCTATAAAAATTTGTTCTACTCCTCCATGGCTATCTCTTCTTCAATGGAAGTAGATTAAAAATGGCTAGATCTTCCAGTTTTTGGGCATCAATTTTACAAGGTTTTACATTCAAAGAAACTCTCTCCCAGATTTGGTAATATGTTGTGGATCGGGTTGAAAATAATTTTTCATATTGGATCACGAAGCCTCTCTCATAAGTAGGTAAATTTCAAATTTGGTCCAAATTTCTTATGGCCACTCATGTTTACTATTCTTCTTGTTGGGTCCCCTCTCAAACTTCATACAAAAATTTTGAGAAATTACTCCATGATTTCTTATGGGCTATCCCAAAGCACAGTAAGGGTATTCATCAAGTTGTTTGGGACCATTGTTTTTCTCTTAGAGATTTTGAGGGGTGGGTGTATTAGATGTTCACCTCCAAGGAAATACCCTTTGTTCCAAATGGATTATTCATGCCATAGAGGGAATGTAAAAATGGGAAATTATGTTATGTAATTATATTGTTGAGTGCTCGCCTCATAATTTTAAATGTATGGGAAATATTTTTTCGGGGAAAAAATATGGGATCTGTCAATGCTCACAGAACTAGGTCCCTCCACTACTAAATGGGGTAGCTCTCATTTCTGGCTTGGTGTGACTACTACCAGTGAATTTCAAGAACTTGTAAAAATGGAAACTATATACACTTAATCTAACCTTGGGGGTGGTCAAAGACCGGGGAATGTGTAAAAACACCCTTGTTGTAACTATAATGATAGATTAGAGAGGAAAGAATGTGTAGGTTGGAAGGGAGAAAAGTGTAGGAAGGAGTTATGCTCATGGGAGTAATGCATAATCCATTAACCAATAACTCGGAACAATTTTCCAACTCAGTGAGAAGAAACAGGAAAACATATGTAATTAAATAATAATGATGAAATAACAACACATACTGACACAAAGTTCAAACAATGATTCGCATTACATTCTAATAGGCACAAAGCCCTTTCTTCCTTACAAAACTTGTCATATGCTTAGCTAAGTATCAAGAGAGAATCGGGGAAAATATTCATGAAAGAAATAGAAGAATACAACATGCTAGGGAGATAAATATTTGATCATGTGGAATGGAGAATCCAATCCAATATATAGTCAACTGAAATGTCCCTTCACCTACTCTGGTGACCTTTCATATTCCTTTACAAAATAAGTTACTTTTTATTATTTTAAGAAAATTACTTTTACAAAAGTGGAATATAAGTCACTTAAGTGATTAAGACAAGAATCAGAAAATGTGCACCCCCAATGAAGAAATAGAAATGACAAAGTTACAAAGGTGATTCCTTCATGAAGAAATAGGAGGTGGGGGAGAAGAGAGAAGCTCTAGTTGTAATCAATCCAATTATCTGTCAACACCAATAATCTAGTCCACCAAAGCATCTTTAACTCAATTTGATCTTCAACATATCCTTATCCATGTCGAATCAACTTCTGATACCAATCCTCCCTTTCAGCCACTAGAAACTGGGTGATCATTGTTGTCTTCACTAGTGGGGAGAACAAGGTCAAAACTCAATCTTGCCACAAATTATATTTAAAACATTTCCAAACCATACTATAAGGATCCTTTCGTGATAAGAAAGGTGTGGACAACTCTTACGAAGACATTTGACACGCGGAAATTGAGTTATGTCTAAAACAATTTTTCCTTTGTGCGGTCAAAACTATGGTTAGAAGATGGTTTCTCAAAATAGCAAAAAAGTGGTCTTGAAGGTATGAAACCTATAAAAATAGACTTTGGTTCCAATATATTTCCATCGAATCCAATGGTTCCAAAAACTTAGCCTATATGCAAAAGTTATGTTCTTGGAAACATCGGTGACCATTTCATGGTTGAATCTGAGAACACCCTCTCCGAAAGAGACAATTTACAAGGAGAGGAAGGTAAGAAATGTGTTTCATCATTCCAAAACTAGAAACAATCATCTTTGTCCTAATGAAATCCTTTAGTAAATGATTTCGAGAGAAAATGAGCATACTGTATAGCAATTTTCAATCGGATTTTGTTGGTGAAATTTGGTGGCAATCCTCCTTACCAAATGGAAGTTATGAGCATTTTCTTATTTGGAGCTACATGTGGAAGCCATGAAAGTGCAGGTTTAGAGCTTCGAGAACACAAAGATTTCATTGGAAGCAAAAGAGGAAGTTAATTCATGTGTTGTTCCTTCATTGTTAGAGAATTTTCATGGGGATACTTGTGAGATACAATTGCACTTGAGGGAAAGAGAGAAAAATTGAAGTTGATTTACAACCAAAGATATATCAAACTTTTATCTTCTTTTCCCTAAACTGTCCTGTTCTTGAAGTAAAACACACATTTCTTGGCCTAGATGGCTCTCAAACTGGATTTTTTTCTGGATTTAAGGTCTAGATTAACCCTCTCCACAAATATTCCCTGTTTGCATACTCCAAACAATTTCATACAATTGCTTGAGAGGCCTTCTGGTTTCTTGGTGCTTATTGTAATTAGTCCCTTGGTCCGTCACTCATTTGAGTAGTCCTTAGGCCTTCACTTGCTTCTTGCCAACTTCTCACTGTGGCTTTGATACCATATTATGAAAACTGAACATGCAAAGAACCAGGGAATAACACGAAAGATACTTGGATTTATTAGTGAGAGAGAGACTCTCTTTTTATAGGAAAGCAACAACATAAGCACCAATCTTTGGGTGACAGAGACCCTTAACCTAAAAGTGCATAAGTCAACATTAAGTCATGTTTATGTCATATGATAAAGCAAACTAGAGTCATAAAGTGACTTTATTACTAAGCCTATCACTAAGACTAGTATGACCATTATTATAACTTTATGTTAAAGGCTCTTAACATATTTTGCTCTATTTTATTTTGGGTATCGCCCACAATGCTTTAAAGAATTGTGGTTGTAGCGGGGAAATCACAAGTTTGAGCTCTTGGAGGGCATTATTTTATCCACTTGGTGACTCCACTGGCATCAAAAGATATAGAGTACACAGAGGAAGAGACCTTGCCTTAGGAAAAAGATTTTTTTCAGGTATTTCTTCTCAACAATGGCTAATAATTTTTCAAATGTTCAATGTTATTGTGGCAAATTTATAGAATACCACATAAGGGCACAATCACCAGATTATAGCTGCTATGCTTGCCAAGCGGAGCATCTAACTAGATCTTGCCCAAAAACTTGGTGTAAAAGTTGCAATGTTTGGCATCTAGAAATTGAATGTAGCAAAAGAAAGAGGTGTGAAGAACCTCCTGGCTCATGGAGATGTAGAACTATTTTCAAGCAAGTCAAAGATCTTTTCCAAGTAAAGAATAAAAGGTTAATACACTATAGGAATCTGGTATGGGATTCTATTGAATTCTTTAATAATTTATCTATTGAAGTAGTGTCAAGGGAGAGGAACACTAGGGCTCTCCTTAGCTATTTCAGGATCTCTACTGATACCACATCTTGATTTTTCTCAAGATAAATTCACCATTGAAATGATCCATAGACCAAGTGTACCGGATAATGCAAACAACTGGCAAGTTTTCAATGATGATCAAAATATTCTCTCTTTCCTGGAACTTAGGGATAACTTTGATCAATTGTATTTTGAGGGAAGTGGCAACATGCCTCGTGAGAGTGTGTCTTCTAATGAGGAAGGTGTCGAATAGGAGATAGATCAAGATGGATGCATCAGGCTTAAAAGGTAACAAGATCCCTAGAGGGCTAGTAAGTCTGGAGGAATTGTTTGATAAACATGATAGATATGTCAAGTCCAGAGCTTCCAAAGGACCCCAACAGTCTGTTAAATATGAAAAGATTAATATTGGGAACTCTGTTGAGACCCAAAATGGTGAAAATTGGAAAGTGTTGTACATAGGAGGAGAAGACAAAGGTAGTAAATCTTTTGAAGAGGTTCGTTAATGTCCTTGGTTATTCTTATGATGATCTCAAAGCTTTATAGACAAAATAAAGTAGCATTTCATTCCCCTCAAACCTGGGATTAAGCCTTTTCAAGTAGAAGCAAAGGTAGTACAATTTAAAGATTGTTAACACTATTTTCCAAGAGATACAGAAGTTGTTGAAGGCCAAGATTATCTTTCATATTCATCATTCAACATGGATTGCTAATATTGTGCCTATCAGGAAGAAAAATGGTGAGATTTAGATCTATGTTGATTTCAAGAATTTAAATCAACGCTTCTTTGAAGGATAACTACCCCTACCCATGATGGACCAGGTGTTGCAAGCTGTTACAAGGTACATAGATGTTGTCCATGCTGGACGGTTTCTCGGGATATAAACCAAGTAGAAGTTAACACTTCAGATCAACACAAAATTGCCTTTACCACTCCTTGGGGTAATTTTGCCTACAAGAGGATGCCCTTTGGTCTTATTAATGTTTGTGTCACCTTTCAGAGAGCTATGGATTTGGCATTTTGAAGTTTGAAAGGAAAATGTATTGTTGTGTATCTAGATGATTTGACTGTGTTTTCCAAATCTAGAGAAGATCACTTTCAACATCTAGAAATGGTCCTCTTGAAATGGAGAGAGCATGGAGTACTCTGAATCCTAAGAAATCTATATTTTGTGTCACAGAGGGAAAATTATTGGGATATGTTGTCTCCAAATATGGAATCAAGATTGATCTTGAACAAGTACAAGTTATTGAGTAGATTCCTCTTCCCACAAGCAAAAAGGAAGTGCACTCCTTCTTTGGTAAGATCAACTTCTTGAGAAGATTCATCCCTGATTTTGTAGAGCTGACTTTGAACGTTTCCTAAATGATGAAGGGAAAGAAGATGTTTTGGTTGGTCCTCTAAAGGAAAAGAAGCATTTGAAGGCATTAAGAAATCCATTGCTAAGACTCCTATCTTAGCATGTCTAGATTTTAGCAAAGATTTTATCATCTATTGCTATGCCACGGAGTAGTATATTGGATACTATATTACTCAAAAATATTCTGAAGATCATGAGCTCCCAATTGCATTCATAAGTTATATTCTGAAAACTCGTGAGTTGAAGTAAACTATGATGTAGAAACATGTTTTTTGCAGTGGTTAAAGTTGTTAAGCAGTTTCGATTTTACATTCTTGACTCTCACTCTGTTATGATTTTGCCCGATATGACTATCAAGTCTATTCTTACAAAACAATAATTTGAAACTAAGAGAAGAAATTGGGTAGCAAAGGTTTAGGAGTATGATCTCGACATCAGACCAATGAAGTTAGTTCAAGGTAAAGGCTTGTGTGAACTCATTACTGAAGGATCCGATCATGCATTGCCTAAGGAGGAAGTTGATATCCCTATTGTTCTGTTCCTTAGCTCAATAGATGGATGGTATGCTGACATTTCTCACTTTCTCAATGGATTCATCCTGACATTATTTGAAGAGATACAAGTTAGTGATAAATATTTTGTGTGTGAATGTTGATTGAGAAATTTTCTAAGAATAATTGTGTTAGTTATGTGAATAAGAAAAAGGGAGTGTCAGGGGATACTGTTATACCAATCAATGGTAGGCCACACTAATGACATCAGAAATGTCCTTAGCATGAGATCTTGGTCGTGATCTATGAGGTAGAAGGTATGACAAAAGACTGTGACATGTTGTTCCAGATCTTCCTTACTATAGAAATTGATGACCTTTTGAAAGTTCCCAGTGAGGAGGATATGGTTTAAATGATACGGATTGGTTGATAGGATCATTACAAATTTATTCATAGGAAAATGTATTTTGGGGTCTTATGGTGGCAACCTCGAGACTAAAAATTCTACTAATTAAAGTTTACATAGGATCATTCTGAGGTGGTTGGCTTTTTGAAGAGGATGGGTTAGCATGTCCATAAATCAAGGGATTTGATTTTTGATATGGTTGATATAATGCGAGTGGGTTTTAGAAAGGAGGGAAACTCCTTGGTATGTTATAAGTTTGTTAAGAGACTAATGGCTATGAGTAGGATTGAATATATTGGTATGAGTGAGGAATAAAATTGTAGACAAAGGGGTGCAACTGTGGTAGATTTTGATGAACTGGGATGTATCCTTATTGCGACACACTTGTTGAGGAAATAGTTATGAAAGGGGATGAGTGTTGGTGATGACACTCATGTTGATGGGTGGTAAGGATGTAGGGATAGAAACTAATATGTTTTGAATTGTGGATGTGGATTGTTCCAAAATGATGGGTTATGTCATGGCCAAGGGGCTTGTAGAGATGGGCGTATACCGACAAATCTTGTTGGAGGAGGTAGAAAATTAGAAGATGTGTAATTGACTACAGGGACTGAACTAACGGGGAGGTTTTGGAAACCCTACTGGTTAACTAAGGATGCTAATGTTACGAACCCTTGTTGACTAATCGAGCGTGGTGTAGTAACGACAGGTTTGGAGCACCCTGAGGGTTGTCTAAAGATGCAAATAATGTGGTTCCTTATTGAGTAGTTATATTTTATGATGATATGGTATTGAGTTTGAAGCTAGCAACAAGAGAAAATGATGTAGGTGTCAATGTTCTTGTATTACTAGCGGTAGGATAGGGAGTAATCTTCTCTATAACCGGTTAATAAAAGGGGTTGATAAGCTAGGAATGATAGAATGTAACAATGGTGATAATTGGGTGATATTCTAGATTGGGGCGCTAGAGACGGATGCCTCATAAAGTGATGTAGCTATTAAGAGTGATAGGATTGGTGCCTAAGAGTTCTTCAAATGTTGGGTCAACACTATTAAAGAATTGCATAACAAAGTATGGGGGTTCTGAAGTTTCTGGCACATCAAACTGGACACTAGGAGAAGGTGGAGGTTCTTGAGTCATTTCTAGGGGTTGCTAAAATGGGTCTAACATATTTGCAGTGTTTTGAAGATGAGACCGTTGTCTAATCAAAAACCATGAACTAGTCAAACAAGTAATAAAGAAAGAGAAATATGGTTATTAAAATAATTAGAACAACATAATCACAAGTTAGATTTAAATTATCTTGATTAATTTAGAAAGATGTGAAGAGAAAAAATGGTTTATGAAGAGGTACTAAGAATAAGTTAGGTTACAATTGGTTTAAGGTGTGTTAAGGTTGGAGTCCTCGATATACCCAAAGGTTTGAAAGGCTTGAATTTGTGTTAGTGTCAATGCGAGGCATGATATTGGGGCCTACCTCTCGCTTCATGGTCCCCATAGTGATAAGGGTATCAGGTGTTTAGCCGATATCACCCACAAATTTATTTATTGGCCAAAACACTGAGTTAGTTGTCCCCTTGGTGATGAAACACAAGTAGGTAGACCTATTCGCCATTATGTCTTAGTGTTATAATTGATGACAAGTCCATTAATGGAAAAGGGTGTGTAGATGTAATATCAGTCTCCATATTGATGTAAAAGACTCATTAATGACAAATAGGATGATGGATAAGTGTTATTATATTCCTAGCATGATGGTGACATGGACATTCAGATTTATTTAATGTGTTTGTCAAGATGAAATACAATGGGATTGCTTCAGAGTCTGAACTGATTGCTTCGGAGTATGGTCTTGTTTTCTTCGGAGTATGAAATGATTGCTTCAGAGTCTGATGAATTTGTTAGAGTTTATTATAATGCTATTGTATGATCATATTGGTGAGGTCAGATGCATAGAGTGAGGTGGAGGAGTGTAGGTACAGGTTTGAGCATGGTTTGCAGGTGATCATCTAGACCTAGTTTAGGTGCTTGAAGGCCAAATGGAGCATGAGAGTGAGGTGCAGAGGTATATGAGCTCATGGAAGCATGTAAAAGTGTGAGACATGTTGTCTCAAGTATGTTAGGTCCTTTTGGAGATCTTGGAAGCAAATTCATGGTGGTTGGTATACTTGGTCATGGTGCAAACTAGGTCTAATCCTAGTGCTTGGAGGCCTAATTAGGCATGATAGTCACTTGCAGGTATGTGTGAGCTCTTGAGATCACTCGTGAAGGTATGTTATGTTTTTTCATCATGTAGAGGCATTTTTCAAAGGTTTCATGTTGGATGTAGTGTTAGTTCAGTTGGTATTGGCCTAGAACATGTAAAACCTGAAGGGCTAGTAATGCAAATGAGATGGGACATGAAGATGAAGAGCTATTTGAGACTTGATGATGATTGGAGATGTTATTAGAGGTGTGTTTGATGTTGGGAAAAATTTCAGGTTTCATGATGAATATTTTGCAAGATATGATGCTTTTGGTGAAACAGGGTGCTTGAGAGTGTTATTTCCAGCTCGAAGCAAGTGAAATGCTCATGGTTGGCATGTGCATAGTTTGCATGGGAAGTTGAGTCTTTCAGGATGTTGGGGCATGTATTAAGAAGATATTAGAGTTGGAATGAGGTCAAATGAGGCCCAAACATTTATGAACGAATGCTAAGAAGGTAAATTGCTTGTTATGGCTTTGAAACCCTAGGTCAAGAACAATGGACAAGAAATTCATGGTAGGTTCCCATAATTTATTTTTTTTGATAGTATGATGATTGGATGTTGTATAGGACTCCTCCAGGTTTCCAGAAAGGTAAGATAGAGCATGTGGTGATGAGTGGACCCCACTCAAATAGGCAAGTTTCTGAAGAAGTTCAGTTTGGGACAAAGTTGTCCAAAGGAGGTATGAAATAAATTGACATTGTTTTTAGCCTGGGAGTTTTACTTGATGTCCATGATAGTTTCAGATCATGGTTGAGCTTCTAGTGGGAAAAGTGTGCCCTATTTATGAAGACTGGTCTTAAGGCAGTTTTGGGACAGTTCTGGAGCAGTTTTAGAGATGGACTTGGTTGAAGGCCTTCCACTTGGATTTGGAAGGAAACGTAAGATGTTATGGAAATAAGATTAAGAGGGATTTCCAATGGTATATGGTTTTATCTCATGATGATGAGGTTTGATAGGTAAATAGCTCAATTTGTGAAGAAGAAGGTATTGTTGGTTTCTCAGGACAGATTTTCTCATAGCTTGAAAGATTGAGGTAGAAGAGGCATGAGATGGATTATTTGATGCTTTATATTAGTTGGAGAGTGAATAGGGATGAATTTTGTTCCTATTTAAGGCCTTTGGAGGTCTTGAAAGTGGAAGAAAGGGTGCAAACTAGTTGAGTTTCTAAAACTACTTTCTGGGCAGCTCAGTTTGGTGAAGAGGAAAGTTGGTGTGGTTTGCATGTATGGATGTTTCATGAGCTATAGAAAGCATGGATGTGATATAAAGGTCAAGGGGATTCCAATTATTGGTTACATGCCATAGTTGAGGTGTTCTTGGTTTGGTCTTGAGTGCCATATGTGAAGACTGGTTCCTGGAAACAACTGTTTTGAGAAGGATATGGGCCTTCTTGATAGAGTTTATGAGGAATTTGATTAGTGAAAGATAATTAACAACCATGGATGATTTTTTTATGTCATATTTGACATGTGTGATGAGTTAGGGAGATTGACTAATCATGGTGATGATGTTTGTGGACTTTGGCCATCCAGGTGATGGGTTTTTGAGCTTGTTTGGTGCATTTAAGCATGGGTTGACCTATATGGGTCCATTGTGAATGTTTTTATGAGTTTATTGTTATGTTTTTAAGTTGTATTGGTCAAATAAATGATTAGGACTGACCTCCCTTATGTTTGTGAGTTGAGAAGGGTGTACAATGAATGTTTGAGTTCAAATTTTGAACTAGCAAGTGATAAGAGAAAAATGTGACCCAAGTTGAGAGTGTGAAACAGGTATGAAGGCATCATTTCAAGATAGATGAAGTGTGTGAAAAAATTGAATAATGTTATAGATCATATGTGCAAGGTTTTGAGATCAAATTAGTCCATGAAAGAAGAAGAAAAGCAAGCTAGAAGGAGGTGTGTTTGAAGAGGGTTTGAAGGAATTTGGAGCTGAATTTTGTGATCACCATCAGCTGAGTTGTTGCAGCATATCTTCAGTGATCTTCTTATCAAAATATTTATGATGATCATATTCATGGAAGTATCTTGTTGTTGAGTAATATCAACAAGGGTTTAGGGGTTGGTGCTCCTTGTGGGGTTGGTGCCTCACTAAAGAAATCTCTTGTGATGTGTAATATTCACTTTGAAATAAGAAATTTTGGTAGGACTGATTCACCCCCCCCTCATTCCATTATGCTTCCATCAAGGAGATGTCAAAGGAGGTATAAAGCGATAGCCCCTTCTAAGGCATCAAGGACTGCACATCAATTCTCTATCACAATTATTGCTAACCAACCTGACCATTTCCGGTATACCCCTCCCGGTAATGCCTTGTGAACCATCACTCGGGGGGTTAATGTGCCAATGGTGCATGCAAGGGAAAAGTTGGTAAGAGTTAAATCAAATAAGGTGTCATGCCAATTGTTCTATCTTTTGACAGTAGGATGTTTTCCCCTGTTGTAATGTGAAAAGAACGTTTCCAGAAAATAAATCAACCTCCAGAGAAGCTGGGGTTCCTCTACCTTAGGTCTTGGGAAAAAATATTGGTTTTGTGTTATAGTGAAGTTGGCTTAGTGAGGGAGTCTTTCAAGGACGTGAGTGAGTGCTAATCCTAATGCAAACACTCAGAGATTTATCTAGATTAGGAAGGAGATCCATTTTCCGTATTAATGTTGATCTTCCCTTTTGTAATGGAAAAGAACCTAGGGTGATAAATCCACGATCTATTAAGCTAGGGGCTTTTGGATATGGGAAAGTTTACATGGGATTTTGGAAGAGTGATGCTAGAAAAGTGAGGGAATCTCGCAACTGAGTGCCAGTGCTATATTACAAGGGACAAATTTCTAGAAATTCCGAAGTCAAGCTAAGTTTAGTGTTTGTATTTGTCAGTGTTTTTACAAACCAGATCATGCAAGGGTCGAATAAGCATACACCACCGGTTCCATGAAAATTTTTTGAAGACCGGAAATACAAACTGGACCGGTCGACACAAGTTCGGGAAAAAACTGGTCCAAACACATGAATTCATTACCTTATAAGCTTTGCACAGTCCTAGCTACAACAATGGAAGAAGGCACGGTAACATGGAGGCTAATTTTGCAAAAAGACAAGGCTTCTAATTCAAAAGTCACAGCCTTTCAGCAACACTCTAAATGATGGCCTTGAATCTTTGAGAGGGTAAACACCTTTACTTACATGAGCATCATAGTAAAATATATGAACAAAATGGGCAGATTTTGAGAGTAGAGAGTTGGAATAATGAATTCCTAATCTTTCAACCACTATATAATATACATTAAATATGTAATTTTTTATGTGTTTTTAGTAAACCGGTTCTATAAAGTTTGAACCGGTCCGGTTCCGTGTTCCTATTACAGTATAGACCCTCGACCGGTTCTAAGTCCGGTTCCGATCATACTTCAAACAATTCAGGTGGTTGAACTACTTATAACCAAATTTTTCATGTCTAGAATGTTCTTCACCTATTCCTCCCACCTAACCCCACTAACCTTTAAAATGAATGACTTTCACTACTAAAATCTCACTTTGTATCAACAAAAATCCTAAGATTTCAGCCATTATAATTTTGGATTCATGTCTATGAGATTTCCGTTGAACATTCTGCTGGTCTTGAGAGTAACTAGCTTATGAATTATGAATATCTTTGTTATTATCATTTGTTTGAGTGCAACCTTCGCCCATTCTTAGGTAGCTTTATGAATATTTTGCTAGTGATAGCAAATCGGGTAGGAATTCATAATGGTTGAGCTTCTTGGTTGGGTATGCTGCATTATATTTTCCTAATATATGTTATTTGACATCATTTAGGTTGCTCTAGGGGTCTCTCCCCTAGGTCTTACAAAACTTGAATAGTAGAAGGTTAACCACCCTTCCATTTGTTGGCCTTAAGTCTACCATTCTAGTTGAAGAAAGCAATTCACTACAACGATTTATCCCGGTGTCTTCACTTATTTTTACCTAAGTACAAATTTGGGAGCCAACATGGCCTCAACTCCTTGCACACCCAAAAATATATGTGATTGAGTGCACTTAGCTGATTACATGTGATTTTAGGTTTATCTGGATGATCAGGATGTTGAAACAAGGGATTTTAGACCTGATAATGCTTTGGAAATGAAACTATGAGTTAAACCCTTATCTCTTCAATGTGTGCAACAGACTCAGTATCAAAAATGGTAATGAATCATCTTACATGTTTTTGACTTAGTCTTTTCGTCATGATCCTGCAATTTCTTTCTATTTGTTGAAAGGAATTGATATTAGCGACATATTGCTTTGCATTTCTCCCTAAAATTCTAATATTGTAACTGATTTTTCATGATGCTTGATTGTGTAGTTGTCATGTCTCTGTATTTTGGTCTTGAAATAATGGGATTAACAAACTGTTGATAGACCTATATTTGTTTAGCATTTGTGGGAAGGTAATTACCATAATCTACTTTAAGATGAAACTAAGTTGTCAATGTCCCAACTTGGTTGTGATTGCCAAAGCTCCAGAAAATGCTACAAGGGTAGAAGAGGCCCAGATCAATATAGCTAGGGACCAGATTGATTCGATGATTGTCATATGGTATGACGAATGATTTGAATGGACTAAGGTATGTGAACTATTATTAGATAATTATGTGCTACTTAACAATAGAGGAAATCATGACAAATAGTTTGATAGACACAGCAAATGAGTGACTACATAAGTGCTTTACACACCAATAATTTGACCTAACTTGTGTGCTAAACTATCCATGTATAGATTCACACACACACACATGGTAAGTGACTAATGTGTGTGAAGCATGTGCATAAATACGAAAAGGGGCCTAAACTAATGTCTCGTACCAAAATAAGGTTGATCTTTATTTGAATTTATCAACTTCTAAGCTATGTGTGTGCACACATAGCATAAGGGAACACAAAAAAGTATACATGGGATGGCTTGAACCAAGATGTTGCAGCTGAATACTGTATGGGGGCATTCAATATGCACTGCAAAGTGATTCAATGTTATAAGTAACTAAGTATAGAGCTATGGACATTTCATTTATTAATGTTTAGGATGAAATTGATTACCTCATTAGAACTCTAACTTTTGCAATGTGTAAAATTTGAAAGGAAACTTTGGAGATAGATCCGTGGAATCTAGTAACTGATATCATTGATGCTCCTACCATAGAAAATTTATGCTTATGCAAACATATAGTAACAAATGTAAGTCGAAAAATGAGACCATACATATGACATCCATGATCAAGGATATATGCAAGGTGGTTTAAAAGACAGATAAAGGAATGAGTTGTTTTGGTTGCAAGTTAGTACAACTGGTTAGGAGGTTTCGTTAAAGCTTTGTGTTGAATGGTAAATGCCTTCCCATGCGTGCCTTGTCATTCTACTAAATCTATCTATCTATGAACTATGGTTGTGCATCGCACATCATCTTAGTGAGCTGTGAGTGGTGATATTTGTCCCAGAGAATATTAATTTTTGGGTTTACTAAAGATAAGAATGGGATAGTTTGGAGGTATTCTCCCTACCTTGTTGTGGTGTCGGATTAACCTTCTAATCACATACTTGCGAAGAATATAGTTGGGTTAAGAGGAAGAATTATATGATAGGATTTACATGCATGATTTGTTCTCATTTCATAAACTTATAAATGATATCATCATACATTTACTGATGTGTGTCATACTGAAAAATTATCCCAGTGTGGGTATGAGTACAAGCAATAGTAGGGATTGTAGTAAATTCATGCACCAATGGTGAGTGAATGGTAAATCATGTAAGAACAATGTGGTATTACTTTTGGGTGTTGTCTTGTATTTTGATATCGGGATCTAGGTATAAATATACATTTTGGAAAGTTACAGTATTGAACGCAACTGTTATTATCATGTTATTTGTGGATATATTCATATGTATTATCTTTGGTGGACTCTATGGCATGTATTAAGTGTAATACCCAGTAGCTTTTGGTTTTTATGGTCATTAATATTCATTATACTTTGATCGAATATGGGTATTATTATGATTTATCATTTGGTGAAGATTGTTCTGGGTATTGTCTTTCAGCCTGCTTGTGGTTGGCTCACCATTTATAGATGAGGACTTGCAATCCCACAACCAAATTGGGTTTTTCATAAGCAGCTTCAAGGGTTTGAGTGTGATTATGTTTTTCTCTCTGGAGTTACATTTTTGGTTATCGAACAACCCCTAGTTCAAATCATTTTATTGCAATAAGGAAAAAAATTTCTATTTATTTTGTGTGGAATCCTAGTCTCTATTGTTGATGGGTTTTAAATAAGCTAATACTAGCTTGGCAGATACATATTCATAGGTGAATCCATGTGTTATGTTGTAAATTGTGAGTCTCTGTTAAAATGAAAACAGTTTTTCTGTAATGGCTTAGGTGTTGTCATTGGAATGGGTATTATGTTTTTGGTGGTATCTTTGATATCGACTCGCATTTTATGGACTTGTTGGCAACATGTCTTAGGATTTCCATTTATTAAAGGTAAATAAAATCTACATTAAAATTTGTGAACCGCTACATCTTTTTTTTAGATATATCAGGTTTGTTATGGTTACCTTGAAGTCCCACCAGTATGGTCATGGCTTCCTATTATTCTTTGATCTTTTAACAAAGAAACTCTCAACAATCATGGTAATTCGAATATGATCGAAGACCATTTCACTAATCAAACCAAATTGAAAGTCCAAGAAGTATGGTCAACGACCAACTTAATATCAATGATCAAAAGCCACGAATATGGTCAAAGACCATATGGTTTATAAAAAGGCAAGTAAGAGTTGATGGTATATGGTCGAAGATCGAAGACCATAATACGCACTTTTAATAAAAGCCAACAATTTTACCTTCAACCACCTTACTTGCAATTGGAATGGAGTATAACAATCATCCTAAATCATAACATGCCAGTCATATAACCTTTGTCCATCTCTATTATCAATGTAATTGAAGTATACCAAGTTAGTTAATCAATTGAAATGCCCAATAAAAATGGTCCAAGGCTTAACTCGATCAAGTTAAAATCACATATCACTCGACATGTAGCACAATCGGTCAAAGACAAGATTTAAACAAAACAAGTTTCGATCCACAGCATCGAGTGAATTCAATCAATCTACAAATAGAACATTATATGTGCTATGATCAAGCTTACAAATTAAAACAGTCAAGTGAATAATCAAAGATCAATAGAAGCCCTTTAACAACTTCTCCACATTACCTTGCGATATTTGCCAATTGATCCAGATTTTTATAAGTAACCTTCTTGTTATTACTTTTTAAACAGATTATTAAGGTCAACTCATTTGATGTTTACCTTGATGATTCCGACATTTGCCTGTCCATTGTATGAAATCCATCATGATGCTCTACGGTCTTTATTGACCGTCGTAATATTACAAAAGAGTTAGTATCTTTTAATCAATTATCATGACTATGTTCTAACAATCAACTCAATACATTATTGCTGTATAAATTTACCATAGTTAGCAAAACCATCAATTCCAGCAAGTGAGATGAACTAGAATGTCATTAATATGTACGACAATCAAATAGTACATCAAGGCCATCGAAATGGACTGAAAATGAAATTGAAATGGAAGAGTGAAACTCAATTCACAATTCTCTTGAATAATTGTGATATAAAATACATATTTATCAACATCAAATGACTGTTCAATTCATCTTCAAGATGATTGCTTCTAATGTATCTAGGTAATAATATTCTCAAATATTATTATTATATTTATTGCCCACACCTAGGATTATATACAATATTGTTACATCCCCCCGTAATCCATAGGGGTAGTTGTGAAACCAATGTTGTGTTGCTCATTTTGACAAAATTTTCTGTGTAACAAAACTCTTCAGTTTTTTGTTGTGAAAGCTCCTTGATAGGTCTTGATCAAGCTTTCAAATTGTTGTTCCAAAACACATTTATCTTAAGACTCTTTTGAAATACATTCTCTACATTTAGGTATTGCTCAAGTGATAGCTTGTTCCCTTCTGCACTTTTAGAGTTGTCATCAACTCAAGATATGACACGACTTGAGTGCAATGCGAAATGAGAATTGAACGAGGATTTCAGATAAATAGTCTTGAAGAATTTAAAAATTAATGAACCAAATAAATTTTGACTGCTAATTGAAGTGCATTTGCTGTGAGCAAAAATTGTTTTATCATGAAATCGAGAATTAATCAAAAATTCAACAAATGAGCTTTTTTCTGCTAATTTTTTTTGCTGTGTATAGAAATCGGTTACACCTCTCAATGGAGGAATGAAAAAATGCAGCAAATAAATTTTACATGGCGACAGTTACTTTGCTTTGAAAGGATATTTGCCTTGGCTCTCAAATACCAATGCAAAGCCAGGAAATAGACTGAAAATGAAATGGAAATGCAATAGAGTGAAACCCAATTCTCATTTACTTGAAAATGTGATACAAAGGTCATGTATCAACATGAAATGATTGTTCAGTTCATCTCTATTATTATACAAAGATATATTATTATTAAGCATTTATTGCTCTACATCTAGGATTATGTACAGTACTGTTACAATAACCTGTTTTAGGAGAATAGAAGAGTGGCGTCATTATTGCACATTCCTTGACCAAGGACTACAATAGAATGCATGTTGGTGCTGTTGAGTTGTTATTGCTATCCCTTGTTTCCTTTAAATGTGTATTGGTGCTATAGTTTTTGTTTAGTGCTTCCATTGCATGTTCAATTATAAAGCTCGTAAAATTGTTAGATAGATCCTCCTTGCTACCTAGTCTATTGTGTTGTCCTTTTAGTGCCATTTCTGGGAACTGATACATATCATTGGTATTAAAGCACAATATCTTGACTTAGAGTCCAAACACTACCAGTTACTGCCTCACAAGCCCTCATCGATTTCTTGTTGGTGCATGGCTATCTACTCATAGTATTATAAAGAAGGTATACAACTTGACTTCGTCTCGAACTAGCCTGAAGTAGGACGATTGAAATGCAAAATGGCAAAGTCCGGGAAGAAGCTTGATCACTGATAGTTCATAAATTCACTCAAGCAGTGTTGGAGGAATAGATTACTATTTTTTTCCTAGTTCTGAGACTTAATTTCTCCAACCAGGTATTGTGTTTGGCATCTTCAGCTCTTGGCCCTTTTTTCTTGCACTAAAATCTGAACTTCAAGGAGCAAGTCAATGTTGACGTCTCAGTGTAAAAAACAACATTGAGTCATTTGATGATTGACTACGTCAACTAGAGGCACACTACACCATCAATTGACTCGCAAATGCTGAAAAAATGTAATGTCCCCAATTATGAGAAGATGGCCTAGGAGGCTTTTCATTTGTCTTAGCCTTTGGTCATACTCGAGGGGCTAATGACGTTGGAGGCTATGTGGGTATGGATGTCTGATTACCACCTTGCTTTATGCTATATTTCTATCGTTGGCATTAAGTCAAGCGACTTGGTGGTAATAATTGTTATCCTTTTGTCGTTGGGTGACTATATGGCACTTTATTATTGTTACTTTTGGCGCATGGGGGGGAAATCATGAAACTTAAATCATATTATATTTATGTGGTTTGGATCCAAGGGGGATGTTGATTGGGTCTCTTTCTGTTGCGCCTCTTGTTGCATGATGATAGTTATAAAAGGAGTGCTTGAGGAGAGTTATGTGATTCATTCATACACTCACCTATTTGGATATTAGAGCAACTGCTGTTTGCATTTTCTTTGCTTGTGTAGTAAGATCCCACAGGAACCCTAGCTTCGGTGGTGAAAGATCCACACGTAGCTAGCAGAGCACTCTTCGGTGGTGAAAGATCCTCCCTATCGTTTACTATTTTGGAGCTTTCTTTAGATGTTTCATATTAGATCTGCAGAGTAATCAGAAATTCAGTTTCAGAGTAAGAGGACAACCCTTCTTCATCAAGGGTTTCAATTCAGATTTGGAACAACTATGTTTCTAGGGTTTTATCTACTCAGTTCCTTGATTGTGCAGCTAGTGTTTCTGTTAGGATTTCTAGGTTTTCCTTTTTCAGATCTAGAGGTTGGGATCATTTCTATATATTTAGTAGATGTTATTTCCAAAAAATCAAATTTTTATCAGTTGTAAATCACATAGTTATGAATTTTTGAAGTTTTTCAACAGTTTAGGGCTTTCTCAAAATTACTGGTAGTTATATATTACTTAGAAAAAACAAAAAATATTTTTCTAGTCTTTGTTTTCATCTTAGAAGCCCATTGGCAAATTTTACCCCCTTTCCCACACATTCAAATATGGAGTTTTGATTTTGGGAATGTTATGGGAATTGGGTTTGGGAAAGTATTTTGCAAGGGTGTCTGGCATAAATTTCAGTTCGCTGTCCTAGTTGGTTCATTTTCAGAAATTTCAGCCCACTTTCATTTGCTGCACATCTTCATATATTTTGATGGATTTTAAGTGATATCCCTCTAGGGATATTTTAAAAAATCATTGCTTTGTGTTGGTTATGATGTCCAAACTTTTAAGTGCTTTGTTGGAGAAAATATTATAGTGCAAGTTGTAGATAGATTCGCATACTCTTGTCGACAAATACGTGTTCAGAATATCAAAAACTCGTATGGAAGACTCTACCGAATATTCGAAACTTAAAAAATACTCAAATTTCTTTAAAAAACATAAATTTATGCAAAATATAGCTACAAAATGTATCAAATGAGTCTATAAAATGTTGGAGAAGTGTTTTCTATTAGATTTGAATACAAATACAATACAAAATCACATCATCATGCGAATACAACAACTGACTGATAAGTGCTATGAATTTATGATGATTGTCATTGAAAATTATCATCATAAATTTCATATCTATACAAGTTACAATATACAATAAGTTACATTTTCCTCTTCCCCATTCTAGAGAAATATTGGGGAGAGGGTCTATTGCCTCTACTAGTCCCCACACTCGGAATGCGTCTCATCTGCCTCCTCCTAGAAGGCTGCAACTGCACTCTGGCTCCAACCTGGTAGAAGATGGTAGTGGCTCCTTTGCTGCATGTTCGAGATCACCTCCAAAGATGTCATCCAATCCAATATCTCCTGCTAGTGCTTCTCCCTCCATAGCTTCCCTCTCGAAAGAAGCAATCTCATCCTCTGTGAGTGCAGAGATTTCCTCTTCTTGTCCAGTCCACTCGCTGTATGGATCTATCTCATCCAAATCAATAAGCTCCTCCGATGTGGCCTCCACTTTTCTAGTGCGAAGCCGTAGATTGTATTGCACAGAAACCAAGTCGTTGAGTGAATGATTTGAGTCAACTTGTTGCGCTTCTTCGTGTGAATGGCCTCAAAAAAACTCCTTAGTTGGTTCACATCCATAAGTGCTACAAGGTTGAGATAAAATTCTAAGGGTTAGCTTTTGAAGATGCGGGGTATTTCCTCACCAATCCTCCTACCAAGAACCTATAAACAAGATAATCAAAAGTTTATAAGTAATTAATACAATCAAATTTGTAACTTGTATCACATAAGTAACTTAGTAAACATTCTTTTGCCTAATTTTTATTACTTGGTGACTGCGTGGTTCTCCCTCGGATAGCTAAATTGCTGAAGAAAAGAGCCTCCCCCTAACATGCTTGTAATTTTGCAGCTCTAAAATAATGAGGTCCCTACGTGTCTCAACCTCTGGTATCATCCTCTCAATACATGTTGAAAGGCCCTCCATAACCTCTCCCATTCACATCTGTGAAGCTATCGGAGAAGAAAAACTTGGGATTGAGGTAGTACCCCATCTGCATATCATAGGTCGGTATGAGTTGATTGTTCCACCTCCGATCAATTATCTCCCAAAAGGGATCATATCTGACGATATCCCCCCTATAATAGTTTTGGATAGCCTCTTTGGCCCTATCCATGGCCTCATAAATGTACCCCATAGGGTTTTGCTTGACTATTGTGCCAAACACAAAACCCTCATGAACAACTCTAATCCCTACACACAAATTAAAATTTCTTGGTTACAAACTTACAAATAAAGTAAAAAAGTAAATAACAATATATTTATAATTTCACAAATTAAAATAAAGGAATCGATTTGAAATATAAATCGAAGTTTCAAACACCTTGATGATCCACACGATTGGCTCTCTTTGCAATGCCCTTTGGTCTTCATCAACACTATCCAACCCTCTCATGCCATGAACAACATATTGTTCACTTCACAATGACAACTTTGTGAATTGTCTGCTTGGAGGACTCTAGTCTCATTAAACTTCAACAATCTCATTATGACTAGAAAGCACTTTGTAATGTTCAAGAAGTTGACACACTGAAATATCCCTTGCTGGATAACTTAAAATCCTAAAATTCTAATAAAAATTTGCAGCAAATGATATTATGAAATTTCTGAAAATGAACCAACTAGGGCAGTGAACTGAAATTGATTGAGTTATCTTTCTTGCATACTTACCCTTCACACGAAAATTTATAGAAAGCTTGCCTAAGGTGAAAACAAAGTTACTATAAGGAGTCCAAAAGAGGTGATTTTTCTGAGTAATTATAACTGCCAGTAATTGCAGCAAAGCCCTATTGTACTGTGAAAGCTTAAAAAATTCATAACTATGTGAATACAACTGATAAAAATATGATTTTCAGGAAATAACATCTACTAAATTGTCATTTAGAAATGATCCCAGAGGCCAGATTCACAAAATGGACACCTTTCAGAGACCCTTAAAAAAGTACTGCTGGTGTATTCAGCTGGATCCGTCCTACGGCAGCAATAGAAAGAACATCCTAGAAAATTTTCCAAATTTTGATCTACCGAAACCCTTTTGGATTGAAGAAGGGTTTCTTTTGGAGTCCTCTTACTTTCCCTGAAACAATGTTGTAAATTTGTATTACTTTCCAAATTTGATCCAAAAATTGAATCCGCTCCAAAATAACAAACTAGGGAGGATCTTTAACCTCCAAAGTTTGCTAGCTAGGTGTGGATTTTCACCACCGAAGTTATTTTCCTGTGGGATCTTTACTAATTCCTTAGAAATGATTTCAAAGAAATTTAAACAACAGTTGCTCCAATATCAAAATTGGTGTTGTAGTATGAATTAATAAAAAAACTCAAGTACTCCTTTTATAAATTCACCATTTGCAACATACGCCCAAGTCCCTTGGGAAAACCATATAAGATTTAAGTTACACCCCCCCATGCGCCAAAAGTAACTTGATGATCCCCAACGAAGAAATAGAATAATAGAACTATCGGTTTGCAATCATCTCTTTATCAGCTTTCTTTCGCTTATCATTGCTCCATAATCTGTATTCAATGCTTGACCCTTGTATTCACACTTGCTTCAATGATGACAGCAAACTAGAAATACTGTATTCAACGTCACGATAGTTAATTGCAAACCTTGTGACACCGGCTCGCACAAGCTGGTTCCCTTATTGTGTGTATCTCTCACTCAAGCTTTAGTATACGGTTTTAGGTTTGATTAGAATATGTGCTTGGTTATGTTTTTTTGTTTCTTAACTATTAAGCTGATCTCACCTATTAAATCGTAGCATATGTCCTCCAAAATAAGTTTAACTTTTTTATTAGCTTTTCCTTTCTAATTTTAATTTTAAAAGTGATGAACTGCCATCGTCTATCATTTTTCTCCCAGCCGCCACATATGTTGTTATTTTGTCTGTTACATTTTGCACAACATTTAACATACCCACCTATATATAATGACCTTCTCTGACATAAGATTCACATTCATTTAAAATTTTAACATTAATGTTTATAAGGCATTAATTGTACATTCATAAACACCATTTCCCGATTTGAAGCCGCATATTAAATTAAAGACGGTGCAGTTCCTTCCAGCCATTAATCCATTTCTAAGAATGGTCGATTAATATTTCTGCTATTGTTTCTTTTAATCTTTTAGAATTGTTGATATTACCATAAGTTAATTGCATATTTTGGGCAATTTTCCACTCAAGTCTTTTGGAGAGGGTGCTTAATGCACCCTTTCCCTAGAATTGTCAATGTTGTCACCAAGTACTTGCAGTACGGGCTTATTTGCCATATTGAAGGGAAGGTATATTCTAGTACCAAAAATTCGCACATGCTTTATCCGAATTCCTCGTGCATATCCTTGTTCCAGGAATTGTACCTTGCAATGAAGGTTGTGCTCGAGGTATGTTCCTTGGTACAAAAAAATTATGTATCACCTTTATTCGAACTCGATAAAGCAGATGTGCCTATTCCGGTTCGTATGCGTGGATTGTGAGTAGAGCCCACAATCGTTGCCGCATCATCCTTCGAATCCTCTGTCATTCCAGCCCCGAGGTCTAACAATGATTTTGCTATAGGCTGCATGCACCCTTTCCCTCTCTAGTTTCTGTCTCCTCTAGCTTTGCCAGCTCTGCTTTCATCTCTTGTTTTTTCCTTCTATAACATTGGGGCATACCACAACGTCTCGGAAATCAATACATGCAAGATGATACTTCAAGCAATTGATGCCTCCAGAAAATGTTTTGAATTCTTTGTCATTCTAGCCCCAAGTCTAATAGCTTCTGCTATGGCTGTATGCACCCTCTCTCTCTAGTTTCTTCTCCTCTAACTTTGCGAGCTCTGCTTTCATCTCTCGCTTTGTCTCTTCTGTAACATTGAGGCATACCACAACGTCCTGACAAACAATACATGCAAGATTATACTTCAGGCGATTGATGCCTCCAGAAAATGTTTTGCTGCAGAAATTGCAAACCACTGTTCCCGGAACTACTCCACGTACACCATACTTCCAAGTGATGGTACGAGTGTTCACAGGAACGGTTCCTGCTAGTGATGTTGACCCAAATGCCGAACTTGATGCTGAACCTGATGCCATTGGTAAGCTCTAATATGCAACACAATGCACATTTAAAAAATTAAAAAAACATAAACTTAAAAAATTAAAAAAAGTGTGTTTGTATAACTCTATTTAACCGTAATTTAATTAAAATAACTCACCTCCGGTTCTAAATGACTATTAAAAATTTAAAATGATTCGCAATTAAATTGAATGCATTTAAAATTACAAAACATATTTGAAGAATCAAATACAATACGTATATATAAAATTTAAATAATTTAGAACGAATTTGCGAAAAGAATAAAAAAACTTACCTCTGGCTCCAAATGACTATTAAAAAATTTAAAATCATTCGCTATTAAATTAGATATATTTAAAATTACAATATGAATATATAAAATTTAAATAATATAGACCGAATTTGCAAAAACTTGAAAGAATGTAAAAAAATAAAACTTGCCTCCAAATGCAATTCTTAAAATTTCCTCTTTGAATTCACTCAAAAATCTATTCAATTCATGCAATGCTAGCTCAAATAGTTGTGTGATTAAAAATGAAGTGCTTTGGTGCCTTAAAAAGATAAAAAAGAGTGTATTTTCAACATTTTTGGTGTGTTTTTTGCGTGTTTTGCGTACTGCCCACGTATGGCGAGTTCTGTGCATGGCCTCGCCGAATATTGGCGAATATTTGCCAAGTCAAGCTGGTGAGTTTTTAGCTTCGAATATTTGTTTTTTTTCTTCTGGCGAGTACTTGCCAATTCGGCGAGTACTCTATGATTCAAAGCGTTGCCATACGTAGGGGTCTTAAGAGAGGTTGGAATAATTTCGAGGTGAGATTGGGTCTCATTGAGAGTAACTATTTTCTTGTTTGTGCCAACCCTATTACGAATCAAGGGGATTTCTACAAGAGCAACTAGATGAGAATGTATGTTAGCACTTCATTGGGTTGGAGTCTTGAATCTAATCATTTTGGATGACATAATGATAAATATATAACATGTAAAAGAACAATGCACATCCAATATTACACATATAAGAGAGGCGGGGCCAAAAGATCTTATCAAGTAAAGTAAACCATAAGACAATCAACAAGAGGTAAGAGCAATCCCTAGAAAATAGCAAGTAATGTAAGTTTACACAAAATGAAAACCCTAGGTTGAGTACTAGTTGAGTGAGGTTTATTAAAGAGAAACCCTAAGGTTTGTGTGGTCAATCAATGTGGGTTCACCAAATGTACACCCTAAGGGTTGCGTGCAAGGTTAGGTTTCTCCAAAATATAGATGTGGAAAGTGGTTTTAATTTAACGAATGCAACCAAGTAACAACACATTGCAACTTAGATCTAAATAAATAAAAATTAGGAATATAAACCTAACTGATTAAATAAGAGGCTATCTGGGCCATAAAAATATATACAACTATTAAATGCTAAGGAATTATAGGGTTTGTATGATAATACTCTATTTCAGCGTATTTGGAGACAATCGTTAATGATAGGTGGCAAAAAGCAAGTTCAGCCCACAAGGTGAGTTCTGATTTCATAGGCTGCAAAGTGACAGTTTCCAAAATTGTGATGGTTTGTAAACTGCTTGACTAGAATTGTGATGGCGATGATTATGGTCATTTTTGGGCTGGGGCAAAAATGATTTCAAATTCAAATAAGGGCCTTATTGGTGCATAAGTAGACACACAACGGGCGGGTAAGCTAATAAGGGAGGCCACAACATAGGGAATTCAAAACTAGGGGGCATAAGGGCCAACAAAGAAAATGGCCAAAAATATAGTAAGTATGAAATGGTTGACCAGTTTTGTACTGTATGAAACTAGTCATTGCCCCAAACCAAGTAAAAAACAATGGAAGAGAGAAAACCAAGAGAGAGAAAGGAAACAGGGACAAACGAGGTTGAAAGGGGAAAAAGAAAGTCACAAAGGAGACAAGGGGAAAAACACAAAGGTCAAACACAATAAGGAACACGTGCCACAAGAGCCTTACCTGGATCAATAATCAATAAACACATAAATACACTAGCACCAAAGCAATTAACTAGTCCTATACCAAAATTAGGTGTCTACACTTTATGAGGCTAATCGCACCCATAAGCATCTAAAAGACAAATTTATCCTAAAAGAAGAAATTTTGATGGATGCTTTTGAACGATATATGCTTTCCAATGAAGGAATCATCGAGGAAGGATCTCTTCTCAATTTTAAGAATAATGGGCCAATGAATGCACAATCTGCTTACAACACAAAGCTATCTAATGTTGGTTAAATATCAGATTTCTGGCAGCATGGAGGGGAAGTCTAGAAGATTTCATGAAATTTTGGGGACTATCATACATTTTAAGCCAATTTTTGGTAGTTTTGAAATAATTGTTGGTGAACAACAAAGAGGAGGCATTCTAGATGAAAAAGCACCAACCATACTCAATTAGGAGTATGTTAGAGCTCTTACTCTTAAATTTTTACCTCAATAACATGCTTGGATCATGTTGACCCAAGAAAAGACACTGATTCTCCTTCTCGTAGAGGTCCAAGTACATTAGCCACACGAAATGTGCATGACCGATCAGCTTGGTCGTGCACGCAGGAGACATAAGCAAAGTTTGTGCATGAAGTAGATGTAGACCTAAGGCAAAGGAAGTGCTAGAAGTTGAAGGCATATTGCTAGGGAATCAAGTATGTGAATCAATGGCACACAAGAGGACAAGTGTTACCAGTTAGTGTAGGGTTGTGGATGGCATGGGATTGAAGGTAGAGAAGGACTAGAAAGGTCATCGGGGAAGCTTCTAAATATTTGGAGTGCATGATAGTTCAACGTCAACCATATATTTTGGAGGGTATCCAACAGACAAGATGAAGGGGTTCCTTAAACCCTATAAATACCCTCTTGTGCTCTTCATTTGTAACTTTTGGATAGTGATAAGGTTGAAGGAGCAAAGGATTAGAGCAGGTTTTGAGCATTGTCCATGGAGCAATTGGCTTAGCACAAAAGTACTTTGTGCTTTGTATTCTTCCATGGTATATTGCACGATGCGCATGATGTACTATTATAAACAAGATTTGAGATAATAGATGAGGTGTATTGTTTTGTGTAGCTTTAAGCATGTATATTCATTATTAGGATTTTATTATGGGGTGCAAGTGATTATGGATACTATAACGTATTTTGTGTATGTTGACGGTGTTTTGGTAGTACTCGCATGAGTAGCTAGAGGTTATGATTGATTTTCTTTCATAGATATTGAGCTAGGGGTTGATCAATCATTATCGCATGTATGTTCTTTGACGTTGCGTAACTTTCTCATTACAAAGTTCTCGATCTTCTTTCAGTGCTTTGTGTGAGACTTCTATGCGTTTATGTGGTGTTTTGTGTTTATTGGTTTTTTGCAAGAGTTGAGTCTTAGCATAGGGATCCTTGGGCTCTTATCCTTTTGTGTAAGAGGAGGACATGGTAAAACATGATTTTTTTTGTTGCTAGGACCTCATTTGATTGTGCCGTGATGATGGAGATCGCACATGGCCGATGATGGATAGATCGGATCACGTTTGTTAGAATTAATGATGGTTTAAAAAGTAGATCTTTGAGTTTGTAGTGTGATTGAGGAATAGAGGGACTTAAGACCCTCATGCATGGATTCATGACAATTTGAGTAGTACTTTGTATGAGGTGTGTTCTTTGTTGAGTTTCCGTAACATGTTTATGTGTGGATTGTAGCTTGTGCGAATGGGAAAAGTCAGTCGTTTGGTCGATGTATGGTTTGGATTGATGCGTGGGGCATTAAAAGCAAACATACGAGGTGTGGGCACATGTAGTGGAGGTGTAGTGTAAAGGCACTCTTAACAATTATGTGTTAGAGTTTCCCATATCTACTTATTCTTGTTTGAAGGAAGAATAGTTTGAGTTTTTTGTGGGAACCACAAGGATCATTTATTGTAGAGATTACTCTGTGGATTAAGATGATTTTGGTTGACCTTGGATTAGTAATGGAGAGCTAAATATTTCATCGTGTGAAGGCTAGGTTGTTGCGGGCGTGAGGGTTTGATTGTGCAAATGGAAAATATGTGGACATTGGAGAGAGGAATCATAAAGAGGGAGATGAGGTGACATAGTTTTGTAGAAGATTTGGGACAAAGATCTTGTGGCCAAGGACTCTTGGTAGATGTGGGAGTTATACTAGGTGAACGCCAATGAGACTTGTGGAGGGCATGAAGTGCACACATGTGGCTTGCATGTTGAGGAGTGCTTTTTTGATGAGGAAGAATTGCATAGCACAAGTCTTGCAGAGGGTGATAATCTAGTTAATAGCAACATAGGATATGCCAAAAGAGGATGCTGAATACATAGGTCTTGAAGAGGACCCAAGCTGGAATCGACAACATGCCTATGCTAGTGCATGGCTGTATTCTTCAAAACTAGAGTTTGAAGTGGAGGAAGTAAACGGAGTTAACAAATTTTTGAGTATTGAAGTTAATTATGTGATTGAACAGATAGTGGAGAATGCACCATCAATTGACAAGGAAGGTAGTGCAAATGTAGCAATGACAGAGGTTCACACACCGTTTGATATTGGGAATGCATTGAAGATTGTGATAACAACTTCCGCAATGGCAGGAGGTAGTGCAGCTAGAGTTGTGCACATGGTGACTACTATGCCAAGTACAAGTGCAACACAAGGAAGACCTAGATCAACTAAGTATAAGTAATGTTGTGGTTACACAAACCGTATCTTCATAGGCTGCTCTGATTGTGAATGTACAAAATTGAGGGATGACTTTGAGTGGTCCTACATCAGTGACCAATGCGTATTGCACAAGCACACGTTTAGATGGTGCCCCACCAAAAATTGTATTATGATATGAGTAAGTTTCCATAATACCATGGTATTGAAAACACTACCGAGCATTTGCATAAGTGAGAGATAGCTTGGTGTGCAAAGAGACTGGAGTACTCGAGTCTATTTGCAACAACTCGAATGGGATGCGCACACACTTGGTAGTAGAAGTTCAATCCTAACCAAGTTGATGATTTTGATATGCCAAAGATTGCTTTTCTTAGGGAATTTCATATCCTAGAGTTTGAGCAACAAAACATCTTTGCACTAAAGGAGATAAAACGCATCACTGAGAGTGTATGTGCATATGATGTATGTTTCAAGATCTTACCATCAAAGATATCATATGATCTTCACTTGTTGTAGCATGCACAAAGATTTGTGGGAGGATTGTTGGCTCCGTTCACGAGGCTTTTGGCAATGAAGAACTTCATAGATCTATAAGAGGCATTGGAGTATGCTTTGAAGATGGAAGCAATTGGAATTTTTGGAGGCTCAAATCTCCACAATAACCTTATGCGAGGCATTTGGCAATGAATAACTTCATAGATCTGTGAGAGGCATTGGAGGATGTTGTGAAGATGGAAGCAACTGGAAATTTTGGAGGCTTAAATCTCCACAATGGCTTTGCAATGTGAGAATCTGACAACAATGGGATCCACATAGGGAGTACATAGAGAGTTTTGATGCATTGTATGCGAAGCTGAGGGGCATACTAGGAATGATTGCATTGTGAAGATGGTGAAAGCAATGCTCCTATATTGTGATGTGTGCCAAGGGGCACTCGAGACTAAGATTTTCCCGTTGTGAAGAAGGGCCAAACAAACTGAAGTGGTGTGGCCTAGAATGTGTGAATCATATCGACGCGACATTGAGAATTGCAAGGTATTGAGGAATGATATGAGGCTAAGTCGTGTGGGTTGAGACAAGCAATGATTGTGTCGAACCAAGAACAAGGGTTTGGTAGAGGAAGATCATGTGGCTGTAGAAGTTAGGGAAGAGGTGGTGGCTGTGCATGGAGCACTTGTTTCAAATGTGGTGTCATAGATCATTATCAAAGAAAATGTTTGAAGTTCCCTACTTCTGAGAGTCGCGGGGAAGAGCACAAGACAAAGGATTGCGTAGATTTGAAAAAGATGCTGACATTGAAAGAAGCATAGAAAGAGGCAAACATGGTAATTGCGAATCTAAACCAACATAAGCCTCCACGTAGGAATGCAAAGATAGCAAAAGGGTCCCGAACACCAATATTGCCGTAAGGGGAGGATTATATTGGGAGCAAGAAGGTACATTTTACACAAAGAAGGGTAAGGAAAAGCTCGTTCATTAGCCACATGAGTAGGCATATGTGTATATGGATGGCGCTAAATAGAAAGTGTTTATTACGGAGGCAAGGGAGGTAATCGATAACCTCTAAGTGAGTTAAGAACCGCAAGAGAGTTCAAGAGAGCTTAAGGACATGAGACAACTAGGAGGGGGCCTTGGCCAAACAAGGTAGGGATATTGGCCCGAAGTTCTATTCATATTGAAAATAAAAGGGGTAATACCTTTGCTGAAGACCAGGTTTCAACAAAGTAAGGGGAATGTAGGACAACATATACAAAACCACAAAAGTCAAAGGGAACTAATCAATGAAAAGATCAATGACTGGAATGGAGAATATTTTCGTTCAAACTGTTGTAGAAGTAAATATTTTGACCAAGGATTTGTGGATCAATATGGGAAGGCTTACATTGCAACACTCAAAAAATGTATTATACATGGCGAATATGACAAAGGCAAAAGGCACATTAAAGAATGCCAAGCTAGATATCCTAGGATTACTATTCACAACTGACTTTGATCTCATTGAAATCACTGAGGGGAATAGTTATCCAACCTTGTTAAGTAGATTGTGGTGCATGCAAACAAAGGTGACATGAGGCTCAACAACAGTTTGAGTTTTGAAAATGACAAGCAAAGAGTGGTAATCCCCTTGGATGAGAAGCTCAACTTTGTGCATGTAGGGAGTGTACACATGCAGGATGAAGATTCTAGTCTCCACAAGCTATCACGCAAAAGGAAGAGTTTGAAGGATTTGTGGAGTAAGACGAGGACATTGATTTGGAGAAAGAAAAAGTAGAGTCCTCTAGTTTGGCTTGCGCATGTTGGATTTAGGAATCTTATGATATCAATGGAAGAAATTGCATAGGAATAAAGAGGCTCGGTGATGACTGGGGTGATAAAGTGTGCTACTGCACAAGTGGAAAAACAACAGTGGATCCCAAACATAGAGAAGGTAAAGAGCCCTAAGAGAGTGGGTGGAGTGGTGCATTGGGTTAAGAAATAAATAGGTAGTGCACAAATTCAAGAGGGTTAGAAGGTCGATATTGTTGGGCCTATAACTATACCTGACCTTAAAGAAAAGAGAAGATTGGACTTTGAAGTGGTTATGGATATGTCTGTGCTAAGGAGAGAGATCTAGTACAGTGGCGTTCAAGCTATGGGTTCTAAAGAGATCAAGCTGCGCATATGGTGCAAGAGAATGGTTGATTATAGTTCCAAGAAGCTAACATGCTCACCATTGGAGAGCAAGTAAAAGAGGGTTGAGTCAGTGAAGCCCAAAGTTGCATTGTGCAAGGTGCATATTGGATGGGTAACCACGTGGAAGTGGGTCTTGAAGAAAGTAAATGGCTTTCCGATGGATTCCCATACAAAAGAGTGGATGCAAATGGAGTATGAAGCTTTTGAGCTTCAAGAAAGGAGAACCATAATAAGGTTGACATATAGAAATTGCTGCCCAAAAGTATTTCCTTAGTTTCTAGAATATAGTTTTCTTTCTTCTCCTTGTTTTGTTGCATTTTGCTTATTGCAAACCAAGTGAGTCATCACTCCAAGTTGTAAATTTTTGTAAATGCTAGAACTATGTTTTGTAAAGTTGGGAAAATGCTGCATAAGGGTAAGTGCGCGTGAGGTACTCGAGTTTTCAAGGCGAGTTTTTAAATCTACTTAGGGCGAGTCGAGCGGGCCGTTAGTGGGTTCTCATGTTAGACATCTAAGTTATGAGGAAACTCAATAAGTAGGCTATTTCCCTTGGGGATTATATGAGGATTGTTTCATAGGGAAAGAGAAAATTGGATTAACCATGGATCTACGAACAAGTCAAAAAATTTTGAGGAATGAAAAGATTAGCTATACATGAGGATGTTGTGCAATTTGGTGTTTGGGAAGAGGGAATTTGGGTTCATGTGATGTGTTAGGAAAAGGACTTACTGATACACAAGTAGGAGAAATGGAAGGAAAAATTTGCACATAAATGGAAGCATTAATTTTTGCAAGAGAGGATATAACATCACATGACTGTTGGAAGAGTGGAAACAAATAAGTTGCAAGTAGATGAGGGTAGGTGAGAGTAAATGCCTTGGTGGTATAAGAGAGCTCCAAGGAATTTCAAAAATCCATTTGCACAATTTGAGCACAATTCAAGTGGAGTTAGGAAGCTGGAGTCAAAAGGAAATGAATGAGAAAGTTGGAAGATCTAGGGCATGACGACAAATAGCGAGAAGGGTGATGTAGGTTGGGAGCTCAAATGAAGGGGAGGAAGTCCAACAATTGAGAAAGTAATGAGAGCTCTTGCTAAAGGATCTCAACAACAAGAAGGGATTAGAGTTTGGGAGAAAGACGATTATTGGGATAAATACAGAGACAAATGAAAGCCAAACCCGAACAAAAGGTCGAGGCGGATACTTTTGTATTGTCAGAGGATTCCAAAGAGAGGGAGTTACGATTAATAGATGTCCGCCTTAAGGTAAAGAAAGAAGAGGAACAAGCAAGGAAGGAAGATCAACAAGAAGAAAGGAGGAAAAAAGGAGCTTCAGGATAAGCAGAGAATAGTAGAGGAGGCCGAGTTGAGGTTTGCAATGACATTGATGCGTTATCTTGAAGGAGTCATAGTAGGAGAGTAGTTGAGCACATTGTCAAATTCTTGTTAAATTTTGGAATTAATCGATAGACAAGGGTAGTACAACGGCTAATTTTCATTGGAATGCAAGGCAACTAGTAGAATGGACAAATATGAGAGATTGGTTGGCGTATACCGATTTCCTAAAAGCATATGAACAACCATTCCTAGATGCTCAATAATTGTTGAAGTTATTGTAATCACGAGTGCATGAGGGAATTTTGTCCATTGGTGCAAGGGGGATAAGATCGATTCCGATTCTCAAAGGTTAGAGGGGGAGGATCTATCCGATGTGCTTAAAAATCAAGAGGCATGTGAAGGTGCAACAAGAAGAATGAAGTTGAGTAGGAAGGGCCACACTGTGTTGGTAAGTTCAATTCAAGACAAAGCAATCATAGTGGTGGCGAGATTATTAATTCCCAAATTCACCTCGGAGAGGAGTTGGGTTTATATTCATTGTCACGCACTAGCCCCTTCATATGTGATTAAAGCCTCATAAACGTTTTATTTGGCTAAGTATGTTGCGTAGGAGCTGAATTGCAATTGATGAAGCGCATAAAGGAAAAGACTTTCAGTATGCCGCATGCCTAATTATGATCCCGCTGCATGAATTTGGAGTTCCAAAGGAGAAGGGATTCAAGCCATGGGACATGGTAAATTGAACTGGTGTAATGAGGTTCAACATGTATAGCTGTGAGGAATGATATAGACAACGGATCACATGAAGATGACACACTAGTGGTATGAATGGATGTCAAAAATTATTGAAGATGAGTATACTATTTTGCCCCATATGCCTACGGTGTATAAGGGTTACACAAAATTCAAAGTGATGGTGTGCTGCACTTTGATAAGGCATATTGGTGGAAGTGAAATGTTTTTGGGTTGAGCAAAGCTGCCATATGTTGTGACAACGTGGTAGTTGGAGTGTTCGTTGAGCCAATTGAAGGGTATGTCTTATGCAGAAGTGAACGCCGAGAGAATTGATGCTCCAATGATAGAAAAGTTAGCATTGTATGGAGGTAAAAGGGAACTGCACTTGATAAGGCATATTGCTGGAAGTGGAGTGTTTTTTTTGGGTTGAGCAAAGCTACCCTATTTTGTGACAATGTGGTAGTTGGAGTATTCACTAAACCGATTGAAGGGTATTTCTCGTGCAGAAGTGAACACCGAGAGAATTGATGCTCCAATGTTGGAAAAGCTAGCATTGTATGGAGGTGAAAGGGAACTACACTTTGATAAGGCATATTGGTGGAAGTGGAGCGTTTTTGGGTTGAGCAAAGCTACCCTGTGTTGTGACAACGTGGTAGTTGGAGTGTTTGCTGCACTGATTGAAGGATATGTCTTGTGTGGAAGTGAACACCGAGGGAATTGATGCTCCAATGCTGGAAAAGTTAGCATTGTGGAGGTAAAAGGGATGTGAGAGACATGAGGAGTCTAATAGTGATGCACAAGAAATAGAGCAGCCCTTGGAGATTGTGGTGGATGGGATGAAGACCAAGTTGGCACCCACATTTAAACCCATGAAGGGAAAGGTTGGGTCAACCTCAATAAAGACCTAAGGGAAGACAACAATGACTCTAGTATTACTTGTTGGAGGGTTCAAAATTGACAAAGAACAAGCAAGACAACTGGCAGAAGAAGAGCTATGTAGGGCTTAAGCTTTACCCGAGGTGGAGGGTAAAGGGAAAGATATAGTTGTGGATAGGACATCAGAGAATGTCCTTAAAGTCCATAGTAGAATGGATAATAGGTATAACAGATTTCCTATTAGAATTTTTGCAAGGATGGAAACTTAGCGTAGAGAGCCCACAATAAAGTGGATGTGTGCGCTAGCGAGGGTTGTTGTGGGAGAAGAAAATGTAAGAGTTGGGACACAAGGGCATGTAGTACAAGAACCTCAGGTCGAATGAAGGCAAGTTGCCACGCCGAATCAAGGTGATCAGCCCAAGGGTCCAAATATAGCTTGCGTAACTTGCACAACTCCGGTACTTGTGGTCAATTTGGAGATGGATGAAGCTCCAATAGAACATGACAAGGATGGCGAGTAGGGACATGCAACTGCCAAGGAAATGGATATTGACACCTGGCTGAGGAATCTAGAGTTTGGAGGAGGAAGACAAGAAGAAGGCAATGTAGAGGTGTTTTAAGACTACATAGGGGATGAGGGACCTATTGGAGACAATATAAAGGTTAAAGTATTGAGGTAGAAAAGCAAGTGATAGAAAGCTTCGAGTTAGTATCTAGGGAGACAAAGAGGATAAGGAATAGGAAGAAGAGGAACCAAACGAATTTCTGCTAATAGGCCATGGTCAACTAACAAGGGAATATTTGGTGAAGATGTTCAAATCCTATGGGGAGGAACCAAGATTTGAGCTCCCTAGTGGAATTTTGGATAGTGCAGTCCTGGATGAATAAAATACAGCCCAAGAAGGGAATACTGATCTGAAAGTTTGATTAGGTGACCCTAGGAAGATAACCAAAGGTGAGATGAGGCCTATGACGGTTAAAGGAGTGATGGAGTTATTGATAGAGTGTGTGGAGGATGAAAGAAAGGAAATATTGGCATGGGCCAATTACAAACAAAAGGAGTTTAAGTAGAAGAGGCTAATGTAGAGCACAATAAGTTGAAGAAGGTTTCCAAATTGGTGGGGAAGATCGAAAGAGGAAGACCCAAAGTGTGGGATGGTATGACAGTAGAAGTAATGGACTCGTTAACTAAGTTGAAAGTAGTTATAAAGTGCTTCTTTGAAAAAAACTCTTGTACAACAACCTATTGAAGAAAAGCTTAGGAAATTGAAGGTATTGAAGAATAACATGAAAGAAGTCTAATGGAGATTTAATCCTTGCAAGTAGAAGCCAGTAGCTAATGCAGGGTTGCAAATGGCATGAGATTGAAGGTAGAGGATGACTCAGAAACACATGGGTAAGCTTTTGGATACTTAGAGTGCATGAAAACTTAGTGCCAACTAGACATCCTCTAGGGTATCCAAAAGGCATCAAAGAATATTCCGATGCCAACTGGTAGTTCTAAGTGGGTCCATGAACCCTATAAATACCCTCCTTGGGCTCTTCATTTGTAACTTTTGGACAGGGGTAAGGTTGAAGGAACAAATGATCAGAGCAGGCTTTGAGCATTGTCAATGGACCAATTGGCTTTGCACTATAGTTTTGTGCAAGTACTTTTTGCTTTGTATTCTTTTCTTTGTACAGTGACAACACATTGTAATGTATTATTGTAAACAAGCTTTGAAATAATAGATGAGGTGTATGATCTTGTGTAGCTTTAGGTGTGTATATTCATTTGCAGGGTTTTATTATTATTTACAATTGACCAGGTGCACCTCCGGAGGGCCTACCGGACAAGGTGAGGGCTGGTCATTTCGTTAGGGATGGCTCAACCCCCTCCCTCTAGAAAGGATAGGGTAGGGATGGCCTAACCCCCATCCCTCCAGAAAGGATAGGGCCTTCTGGATAAGGGGCCACCCCCAGAGGGCCTACTTGTCCCTTCCCTCTATTTGTTCCAACTAGGTGCACCCCCGGAGGGCCTACCAGACAAGGTGAGGGCCATTATGGATGTTGTAGTGTATTTTGTGTGTCTTGATGATGTTCTGGTAGTGCTCACATGAGTAGCTATAGGTTATGGTTGATTTCCAGTCATGTTTATTGAGCTAGGGTTTGATCAAATATCATTGCATGTGTGTTCTCCGTTGCTATGTCACTTTCTCATTTCGAGATTCCCTGTGTTTTCTCATTTGTGGTTTGGGTAAGACTTCTATGCACACACTTAGTCAAATATGCCAGCATAAGTGGTGGTTTGCATTTATTTGTTGTCCATTAGAGATGAGTCTTAGTGCAGGGCTCCTTGGGCTCATATTTCTGTGCAAGAGAAGGACATGGTAAAATAGAGGCAACAGATCATCTTAGTATTTATATGGTGATGCTGAGTGGACGGAAAATGAACAACAATTCTATTTTGCTGAGCATAGGAAAGAAAAGAGGTACAAATTTCTCCCATTTTTTTGCACGCATTGCATATGGTTAGTTGTTGGTGTGTTCATGATAGTGCTATGAAGCTTCTTAAAGATAAAATACAACTATTTGGTAGTTCTTGTGAATGGATTTCTTCAAGTTGGTAACGACTAATCACAATTTAATTGTTGCAAATAAGGTGTTATGCATCATGGGTGTAGCATGTAAATGGCACTTGTATATTGTATCGATTTTTCCTTGCATTTACTATTCATGAGGATGCATAGGATGGTGCCTGAAATATTTTACACAGGTGGAAGGCTTTAGAAAGGAAAAATTGTTGGTCATTTCCCATTAATTTTTTATCAACAAATTTCATTTCCCATAGGCTGTTCATTTCATCGAAGTAATGATCGTGTGCTGTTTGATATAAGGTGTTGCCTTATACTTTCCCCATTTGCAAGCATGCATCTATGCCATATATTTGGATTTTTTGGATGCCCCTTAGCTGTTTGATATTGTAAGTGCCTTTATAGGCACGAAAAAATTAAGGAAAATTGTAATATCCCTCTCAAGGGATTGGACCAACAACCAAGGAAATTAGATAAAACACCAAATAACCAAATCTGATTTCTATAACGAGCAGACTGTAATAAAAACCAGCGAACTGATTTCTCCAAAGAGCAGTATGATAATGTATGCAAAACACAATATTCACTTCAATTAACCTTGCCACAATTTAGATATGAATTTTAGGCATCCAGTAGGTCAATAATTAATGAAAATCTGAGTCACACACAGGTGGAAAATTAATTACAACAAGCGAATAGCAGCCACAACTAAAATATGAAATATGGGTCTAGAAACCCTCAAAAAATTATGAGAATGTAGATTCCGGCCTTAATAAATATGTCAAATCAGATTATGAACTGAAAATTCAACTTTATGTCCTTCATACCATCAAACCCTACACCAAGGTAGGTCACTTGTAATGCCCCCTTTTCCCATTTGAGAGCTACTAATTGGTCTTCTTGCCATTCCTTCTCCATGGCAAAGAAGTGAATAAGACGGAGGAGAATCTTGAGCCTCTATTTGCATTATTCTTCTAATATTTTATAATTTCTTTTAGAGTTTTCCCCTCTTAATGAGGTCGGCTGGGTTTAATGCCTTTAATAAGGCTTAATGAAAGATTATAATTGTTCATTAGAGGTCGACCTTTTCTAATTGAGCATTGGCGCCAAACAGAAGGATATAAAAGAGATTAGAGGCATCATTTGCATCTAGCTTGGCGTATTTTTATATACGCTTGGCAAAGAGAGCTAGTTGCTCCTTGGTCATCCACTTGAGGACAAAAACCCTCTTGTGAGGCCTCATTGAAGGACGAAAACCCTTCATGTGGCTTAGGTGAAGGAGGAAAACCCTTCATCATCCTTTGGTATTGATGAGAAGTGCTAATTTGAAGATTTTTATGTAATTTCCAACCATTATGTAATTATTTTGGGTGGAGTTTGACCTACCTTGGGTAGGGTTTGGAACTTTGAAGAAATCTGAATTTGTAATCTGATTTGCACATATTTTTAAAGGCCGGAATCTTGAATTTGGTGATTTTTGGGGCTTTTGTGCCCTAGATATTTACATTTAATTGTGGCTGCAATTTCCAGAATTTATTTAATTTCCAGCTAGTGTGTTTCTTTGCTTTTGATTGGTCGATTTGGCTTCTAAAATCATAAAAAACATATATAAAATATTGGTGAATTGTTGGTGATGTTTCATGGTGATTTTTGGCAATTTTTGGTGCAAGTAGAAGTCGCTGATTTTTCGTTACAGTCTGCTGCAATTTATTTTCAGATTTGCATTTATGTTTGAAACCCTCAAAAGGGTTATTATAGTGGTATCAGAGCTTGGATTCTCAAAAGGCCTAGGGTTTCAAGTTTGAATAATTGATGGTACGGAAGGGTAAGATCTCTATTTTTGATGGCACTAACAAACTTTCAGTGAGATCATGGTTGTCAGAATTGGAGACATACTTGCAGTTCAAACCCTATGTGTGTGGAGGATGCCCTGGAATTCATCCCTTGTCATTTGGAAGGGATAGCAAGAGGATTGGTTCGTACCATGTGATAGAGACCCAAGGAGAAGATGCGGTTTGCTTCTTGGGTGATTTCAGTGAAAAGATCCGTAGGAAGGTTCAATATGCAAGCTTTCAAGGATGAGTCCCAAGGTAATAGTTCATTGGTATTTAATGATATTCCTTTGGTTTCTAATGATTGTATGGGGCAATGTGTTGAATGAAAATTCAGATTTCGTAAAGATGAAAAGGATGAGGTTGTGGACTCAAGCACAAGCCATGAGGATGGTTAAGCATGCCTTATGTGTACAAAGATACGGATGATTGCATGGCAAAGTAGCTCCAATTGTTGAAGATATGTGGCTTCAAGGGGGGCATAACATAGAAAAGCAACACATTGGATAGTGTAACATGGACAGGATAGCCCATGGATTGGTATGTACACTTCTGGATTTTTGTTTCCACCTTTGCTTTCATTAGGAGCATGTCTTGAGTAGTGATAAGAGGGTACTAAAGAAGTTGCTAAGCTTGCAAGTTCTTAATGGCATGCACATGAAGGAATGGGATCCGGGTGATCCTAAAGGTAGATTGGGGAAACTTATCCTTTTTTCAAAGACAGTGGTATGTTTAAAAAGATAATCAATTCAAAGGGCCATTTGATTTGTGTATCATGTGTTATGTATATGTTTAGAAAGGAATTTCTAGATCACAATGATGAATATATTAGAGATCACTCACCCAAATTGATATGGTTAAGGAGAAAGAATTTCTCCATGAAGGTCCGAGGATCACAATAGATGGAGTTGCTAGTCTGTACATAACAGCATTGAAAGGAAGGTCATTTGAGGGAAATTTCAGCCCTATAAAAGGTCAAGGACATGGGAGTGTTGTCAAGCAAGCATCAAGCAAAGAAGGAGGTAAATGACTTTGGGTTCTTAATATTCCATTGTTTTTTGATGATTGCATGTGGAAAATTATTAAAGAACCTTGGAGGCATAAGCAAAATGATGGACATCATGAACAAAGGGGAAGAAAGGAGACTATGTGCTCTTTCCTTACATGGCTGCAATGTTCGCACCTCCACCATCTACAAGACCAATTTGTTTTGCAAAGGAGCCTCAAGAGTGACAACCAGAAGGCAAAAATTCATGGAGGTAAAGTGTTTTAAAATATTTTCTAAGTGCTGATTCTAACTCAAAAATTTTGAGTTTAAGGAAGGTTAAGGGCAGCTCATTGCTCAAGGGGGTTTCAATTCATTGCTCCCCAACATGCCAAAACAATTTGCATTTTTAGAAAGGTATGTTGACTATGTTTCATGGCTCTACTCTATGTTCTTGTTGGGAATTTATTCTAATAATCAGCCTATGCCAAGAAGAAGGAAGATAGAAAGTAAAGGTTGTAGCCAAAGATGCAAAATATGTGCTGATTTCTATGTGAAGGCTGATTTGGGTGTGGTGCTTGGAGTTCAAGGGTGGCATTCGTTGGGAGAACACACTCTCAACTATCAAAGCATGAAGATAAGCCACATAGACAAAGGTAAGAAGGTCTCTATGCAAGGTATGCTTCTGGAAACACTTGAAATTTGTTATTTGGTGGAAGATACCATTTCATGTGAGCCATATTTATGTCCTTTATCAAAAATTACAGCGGATTGAAAAACATTAATTTCAGCTGAGCATGCAAAGCGTAAGTTTGGTAGTGATGTCTTTGAAGGATAAATAAGTGATGAGAAGTACAAGGTGACAAGCAAGATGGATAAGGTTTGTAACATAAGTATGGAGAACATTATTTTCAGATCTCCTTTCATCATACTTGCTGATGGCACAAGGAAGCAGCCATAATGAAGGATAATTTTCAGATTTTCAAAGCATTATGGGTCACCATTGAAGAACTTTCAGCTATGGTCACTTCAATTGGGAGTGATATGCATATTTTCAGGTATAGATTGAGCAATTCAAGGAGGTTGGGTGCAGCAGTTGATGGGCAGCCTGGAAATCAAGTTTGGGTGTTCCAAACACCCCACTTGAGGCAACTAAAAGATCTTCTACAACAAGGTAATCTTTCCGGTTCATTAATTTTGAGACACACTTGTTTGTTGCTTCCTCATTTGTGTGATTATTGTGGAAGAATGGAAAATAGTATGGTGTGTATTTTAGAGTATCATAGGACAGCCCATTTGCATGAAATAGGAGTGTCTCAAATGCATATTGTTTGGTTGCTTGGGGTCATGATTTGGGTTCCAAAGACCCAACAAATCATTGGAGAAATTTGGGAAAATATTCCACTTTGCATTGAAGGAGGAATAAGCATGTTCAAGGCAGCCATTAGAGATGGTAATTTTTCAGATTTTCAAAACTCTTCTAATCACCCTTGATGGATGTCCATTTGTTGTCACTTCATTGGATGATAGGATGCACATTTTCAGTCATGTGTTGGACAAATTGTGGGAATTATGGACAACAGTAAGCATGCAGCCCGGAATACTTATTTTGGTATTCCGAGTATTCATTTTTGGGGCAAGGAAGGAGTGCAAGAATGTTGCGTTTGTTGATTTCAATCATGAGCTTGTTGATCTTCATTTTCGAGCCCATGTAAAACAATTTTTAGTATTCACAAATTTGGTTTTTCCTATGAAATTTCAGTTTGGTAGTTATGTCATGGCTATTGGGCTGAGTTTGCAAAAATCAGATTTGGGGCTGCCATTTCCAGTCATGAACAACAGTATGTTTTCATTTTTTGAGAGCATTCTATCATGGGAAAATGAGGAAGGAGGATTTCCGTTGGAAGAAGGAAAGAAATCAGGTTGTGGTGAGTTATTTTCAGATTTGAGAATTCTGATTTTTGAGTGGAAAATGTGTGACTTCAGCAGAGTTTGGGGCAACATGTTGGTATTTTGGGACAACCAATGCATGGTTGAGAGTTGTGCAAGAAAAGAAAGGGGATTGGCCATCATTTCCACAAGGCACAAGTGGATGAAGAGGGAGACACATCTTTTTTCTAATATGTTTGCTTCATGTGCAAGAATGTCAAAGAAGAAGCAGTTAAGAATCATTTGGGATCCAGGTTCTTGCAATTGCTTGAGGACAAGCAATTTTGGGAAGGGAGGACTGTAATGTCCCTTTTTTCCCATTTGAGAGCTACTAATTGGTCTTCTTGCCATTCCTTCTCCATGGCAAAGAAGTGAAGAAGACGGAGGAGAATCTTGAGCCTCTATTTGCATTATTCTTCTAATATTTTATAATTTCTTTTAGAGTTTTCCCCTCTTAATGAGGTCGGCTGGGTTTAATGCCTTTAATAAGGCTTAATGAAAGATTATAATGGTTCATTAGAGGTCGGCCTTTTCTAACTGAGCATTGGCGCCAAAAAGGAAGATATAAAAGGAGATTAGAGGCATCATTTGCATCTAGCCTAGTGCATTTTTATTACACTTGGGTAAAGAGAGCTAGTTGCTCCTTGGTCATCCACTTGAGGACAAAAACCCTCTTGTGAGGCCTCATCGAAGGACAAAAACCCTTCAGGTGGCTTAGGTGAAGGAAGAAAACCCTTCATCATCCTTTGGTTTGATACGCAATCATCCTTGCTGAAGCCGGTGCCTTTCCAGTGGAAGCGGTGGCGATGACTCGACTATTAGGATACTTTTAAAAAGTGGAAAACATGGAGGATTCCCGGTGGCCTAAAATAGTAATAGAGGAAAAGTTAAATAGGAGGAAAAAAACTTTGATGAAGCAAAATGGCGAGTGGATGAATAAATGGGGTATTTGCATACAGGAGTGTCCTAGCATGAATGAAGAAATAAAAAATTATGTGAGAGAGAAATTCAGAAATATCATGTGGAATAAGCAGCTTGGTAAAAAAAAGGATACTATTTCAAGAATTTTAATCCCACTTGTGACCATGGGAAAAAGCACTACATCGGAGCGATGATAAAGTGGAAGGCTAAAATGTTAGTTGTGCAACTAAAAACTAGTTCACATCATCTTAGGTGTGAAACTGGGAGATGGAAAATGCCCAAAGAGAAGTGGTAAGAAAGGGTTTGCCAATTTTGCGTGTCAGGTGTGGTGTAATCAGAATGACATTTTGTCATGGAATGTGTAGCTTACAGGGACATATAGAGCAATTACGCGGATATTTTAATAGTGGCTGATCTTACAACCTTGTTTGAAGAGGTAAGGGTGATAAAAACAATAGATTTCTTGATCAAAATTCACTGCAGAAGAAGCAAGCTTAGGAACGAGCTGGAAGAAAGACAAAAGTAGAGGGCATTGGTTGGTGTTTGCACTTCGGGTCCCATAGACTGCTCGGTCTCGTGGACGTCATAAAAAACTTTCATTCATTGGTATTGATGAGAAGAGCTGATTTGAAGATATTTATGTAATTTCCAGCCATTATTATAATTATTTTGGGTGGAGCGACCTACCTTGGGTAGGGTTTGGAGACTTTGAAGGAGAATTTGATAAATTTGATTTGCACTATTTTTAAAGGCCATAATCTCAAGTTTGGTGATTTTTGGGACTTTTGTGCTCTAGATATTTAATTTTTATTGTGGCTGCGATTTCCAGAATATATATAATTTCCAGCAGTGTTTTCTTTGCTTTTCTTGGTCGATTTGGCTTCTAAAATCCATAAAATCATATATAAAAATATTGGTGAATTAATTAGTGACGTTTCTTCGTGATTTTGGTAATTTTCTGTGCAAGTAGAAGTCGCTGATTTTTCTTTACAGTCTGCTACAATTTATTTTCAGAGCTGAATTTTTGTTTGAAACCCTCAAAAGGGGACATTACATCGCTCCACCTATAAAAGGCAAATAAAAAGTTGAAAGTAGATGATTCTCCTCAAATCTGCAATTTACTTTAAGACAATGCAAGGTTGAAGGGTTTGTCCTTAAACAAAACCACTAGAAGGGGTTTTCGTCCTTCTAGGAACCCACACCAAAGGGTTTTCGTCCTCAAGTGGAAGAACATGGAGCAACAAGCTCTCAATGGCCAATAATAGAAAATGCGCCAATCTAGGTCTTTGCAATTGAGGTCTTCACATCACTTTATATCCCTCCTTTGGCACCAAGGCTAAGAAAGACTTGGTCGACCCATATGAGATGTTCTAATTCTTCATTAAGCTTCTTTTATTTGTCTTTAACCCAACCGACCTGCTTTAAGAGGGAAAACACTGCTAAAAAGAAAACATAAAAAATAGAAAAACGAAAGCAAATGGAAGCTCAATGTTCTTCTCGAACTCTTCTACTTGTTTTCCATGGAGAAAGAATGGCAAGAAGTCCAAATAATGACCCTCAAGTGGGAAAAAGGGACATTATAGTCATCCCTTCCCAAAATTTCTTGTCCCCAAGCAATTGCAATTGTGGGTGTTCTAATATTGTTGCACTTTCCCATGTAGTATCCTCTAGGGGTAAATGCTTCCAACGAACCAAATACTCCTTGATACTTCTATTCCTTAATTTTATTTCACACATTTCTAGGATGTCTTCTAGAATTAGAACCAACTTATGCTCTTCATCCAAGGGTGGCAACTCATGTGAAGGGGTAAAATGCTGTCCAAGTGCCTTCGTGAGGCACGAGACATGAAAAACATCATGTATTTTACTATTTTCCGGAAGCTCAAGTTCATATGCAACCTTACCCACCTTTCTTGTTACCTTATAAGGTCCATAATATTGAGGTTTCAATTTTTTGACACCCTTTTGTTTGATGGAAGATTGCCTATAGGACTGCAATCTCAAGAATACTGTCTCCCACTTCAAACATCCTTTCCTTCCGATGCTGATCTGCATATAGCTTTTGCTGGTTTTGGGCACAAAGAAGGTTATTCTTAAGCTCTTTCAAGATGTCTTGACTTTGCTGAATTAAATCTTGAGCCTTACGTACTCTACTATCTGTCATAACCAAATCAACAAAAGAGGAAGCATCATACCCATACAAAGCCTTAAAATGAGACATACCAATGGCTATTTGGAAAGTAGTGTTGTAACAAAACAGCCATGTACAACCACTTTATCCAAGCTGATTGCTGCCCATCAATTTAGTTCCTTAGGTAGTCTTCCACCCATCTATTCACTATTTCAATTTGCCCATCCGTTTGGGGATGATAACTAGTGTTAGGAGTAAGTTGAGTACCCACCAATTGAAACAATTCTTTCCAAAACATACTCAAGAACCGTCTGTCCCTATCACTTAATATTTCCTTGGGCAGCCCATGAAGTTTTTCTTTAAAAAACACATCAACCACTATAGGAGCATTGAATTTAGCCGGAAGGGGACAAAAATGAGCATACTTAGTGAGTCTATCAACCACAACATATAAACAATTCGTACCTTGGACCATGTGCAGCCCCGTAATGAAGTCCATATAGATGCTTTCTCATTTTTGAGTTGTAATGGGGAGAGGTTGTAGAAGACCAGATGGAAATGAGTGTTCCGCCTTGTTTTGTTGACATGTAAGGCACTCCCGGATGTATTGGAGCACTTCCCCTTTAAGACCCTTCCAAAAGAATCTTTCCCTCACATGCTTATAGGTTTGAAAATATCCCGGATGACCAGCTGATGGGTCATTATGAACAACCCTCAAAATTTTACTCTTTATCTTAGATTTAGGCACCAAATAGACTTGGTTCTTGTAAAGGATAAGCCCATCCACCACCTTGTACTTTTCATCACTTATTTCTCCTTCAAAAACATTATTTGCAAACTTGTTTTTTACATACTCAGCTGAAATTAATGATTTCTAATCTGCTGTAATTTTAGATAACGAACAAAAATGTGACTCCCATGAAATGGTATCTTCCACCAAATAATTAATTTGGGGTGTTTCCGGAAGCATACCTTGCAAGGTGACCTTTTTCCTGTTGTCCATGAAGCTTATCTCCATGCTTTGATAGTTGAGAACGAGCTCCCCCAACAAACACAACTATTGCACTTCAAGCATGATCAACACATACCTCATATGGTTCCAAAGCAACATGGAGTTGAGAACACTTCTTGGTGCATTGCATAGAGTTCTGCTATCCTCACAATGAATCCTTTGAAGCCTTCAACTTTCAATTTCAGGTTGGCCAACAAACATGCATCTATGAAGTTGTGAGTGGCTCCCCCATCAATCAAATGGTGACCTTTTGCCCTTGTAGATTACCCTTTACGTGAAAAGAGTTGTAATTAGGTGCTCCCATCAAAGTAGCAAGAGTGATATCGACTTCTTCTGGATCTTCTTTCAACATACTATCATGCCTAGTTTCATCAACATTGCTATCCTTCATCTTCACAATCAGAAATCACTTCAATATAATGCACTTTATGTTTGCCCAAACAACGATGCCCAGGAGTCCATGGATCCTTGCATGAGAAGCACAAATTCTTCATTCGAAGCTCATTTCTAGCCTCCTTTTCATTGCTGGTTTTTGGTAGATCCGTGTGAGAATTTGGTACCTTTTGGGGAGGTCTCTTTGGATGGTCCAAAGGGAAGTTTCTTGGCTGCTTGGTGGGCTGTCCTCCACTCGAATTCACCTTAGGAAGACTGCTGCTCGCTGCTGACTTTGGGGCAGCACCTTCAAGATCTAGGGCCTTCTTAATTGCCTCTTGTAGAGACAATGGTTCAAAGGCACGAACCAAACCCTTGAGGTGTTCAATCAAACCTTCAACAAAGCACTATAAGCTTTCTTTCGGATACATTCGTGATCATGACGGAAAACCTTTGAAACTTGGTTACATATTCTTCCATGGTGCCTTGTTGTCTCAAGTGTGCAAGCTCATGGAAATGAACCTCCGGATCCACTCTATCAAAATGTCTTGGCAAAACTCATCATAGACATGTATCTCATTATGCGCTTGAGTCACTAACCCATGAAACCACCATTCATGAGCAACTCCTTCAAGATGTAATGTGGCAAATTTGAAAGCATCCACCTCCACCACGGGCTTCAAAGACAAGTATGTGTTCAACTTTTGAATCCAAGCTCTAGCAATACCTTTGGCTGATCCGTCAAATGTAGAAAAATTCATCTTACCCAACACATTCTGAACCTTTCTTTGTGGCATGTGATGCCTAGGCTCGGGCCTAGGTCTTTCTCTATTCACTCCTATGAATTCAGCGAGTGAAATAGCCTCACGAATCTCCCTTGGTAAGGCCATATACTCCTCATAACTTGCAGCGATGTTCCGTCCACCCGTGGGCCTTGTTTCTTCCTTTGGAATAACCTCTTCCCTAGGAAGGAAAGTGGGCTTTGTAACCCATCATCGGGCTGATCCCATTGGTAACCGTGTATTGTTAGCCTTAGTTGAGCTACCATCACCACTTTGAACCCTCGGTTCAATGATCTTTTGGAGGGATAGGGCTAAAAAATCCATTGTCTGCAAGTCTCTCTTGGCCGACAATTAATTTATCAACTTTAGCTTCTTGAGAGTCGTGATTAGCCATGCTACCTTCCTCCCTTGGCTGGTCCTCCTTTCTTCTTCTTTGGTAATAGATGAAACCCTTGTTGCCTTCTTGCATTAAACCCTTGGCCTTTGAAGATCCGAGCTTTGATACCATTGTAAAATTCCTTTCAAGGGATTGGACCAAAAACCAAGAAAATTAGATAAAACACCAAATAACCTAATCTGATTTCTATAACCAGCATACTGTAATAAAAACCAGCGAACTGATTTCTCCAAACAGCGGTATGATAATGTATGCAAAACACAAAATTCACTCCAATTAACCTTGCCACAATTTAGATATGAATTTTAGGCATCCAATAGATCAATAATCACTGAAAAATCTGAGTCACACACAACTGGAAAACAAATTACAACCAGCAAATAGCAGCCACAACTAAAATATGAAATATGGCTCTAAAAACCCTCAAACAATTATGAGAATGTAGATTCCAGCCTTAATAAATATGTCAAATCTGATTATGAACTGAAAATTCAACTTTATGTCCTTTGAACCGTCAAACCCTACACCAAGGTAGGTCGCTCCACCTATAGAAGTCAAATAAAAATATGAAAGTAGATGATTCTCCTCAAATCTACAATTTACTTCAAGACCATGCTAGGTTGAATGGTTTTCGTCCTTAAACAAAACCACTAGAAGGGTTTTTCGTTCTTCTAGGAAGCCATACTAGAGGGTTTTCGTCCTCAAGTAGAAGAACATGGAGCAACAAACTCTCAATGCCCAATAATAGAATCTAGGTCCTTGCAAATGAGGTCTTCACATCACTTTAGATCCCTCCTTTGGCGCCAAGGTTAAGAAAGACTAGGTCGACCCATAGGAGATGTTCGAATTCTCCATTAAGCTTTTTTTATTTGTCTTTAACCTAGCCGACCTGCATTAAGAGGGAAAACACTAAAAAGAAAACATAAAAATTAGAAAAATGAAAGCAAAAGGAAGCTCAATGTTCTTCTTGAACTCTTCTACTTCTTTGCCATGGAGAGGGAATGACAAGAAGTCCAAATAATGACCCTTAAGTGGGAAAAAGGGACATTACAAAAATGCCTTAATAAAAAAGATTTATGGGGTCTGACTTCTTGTTGTGAAAACAAAATCAGACAAGTAAAAAAAACAAAGCATATTATGCTACACTTAAATGGTGCACCATGAACCCATGAGACATGGAATTTTTAACAATACAATATTGCCCGAGGTGCGACATGGCACAAATTTGTGGCTTTGGAGGGCTTGAAATGATCCATCAAGATTTTCTCTTGATTGTTGATAAAGTTTTTAATGTCTACGTCTGATTTTCAAGTGCCTTTTGAGGTGAATTTAAAGTTAAGGCAACATCTAAATGGAGCAAAACATTGTTGGGTCGAACCCCTTAAATTAAATGTAAAAGTCATGGTCAAATGGAATAAATCGTGGCTGCCCATTTCATCGACATGGCACATGACCACACAGTTTTGAGAGCATTTAGAAGATTGTTAGTTGAAAGTTCCTTCCACCATCAGATTCATTTCTTTGATGGCACCTAGCCGCAGATCTCAAAATGGTGTCTTTAATAGGCATATAATAATATGGACCTTCCAATTGGTAGAAGATAGGAGAATTTGAAAAGTGCTTGCAAGTTTGTCAGTCAATATTTTCCCCCACCATCAGTTCCGTTTTGAAGGGATGCTGACTGTTGATTTTGTTTAGAGGTTCCCCGTCGTTAGATCGTGGTAAAGTGCCTCCTGATCATTGTAATAAAAAGTTATGGAGCACTATTGTTAGTTACAAATACAAAGGTAAACGAAAGAAGATTTATTAAAAATGATGCAAGGGTAAAATTACTTCGTTAAAAAACATTTACAAAGAGCCCGGGCTTATAAGTTTTCAAGGTTAGTTTTTCCTATGGGAGTCAACTACCATACAGGTTCAAACCCATTTTAACTATCAACTTATTACTAACACACAAAGGGGTGTATATCCCTGATAAACAATAAAGTAAACAAAGTAAAGTACTTTGGATCATAAATCCAACAAACCCCCCTTGATCCAAAGGGGTATTGAAAAAGATCTAGAGCAAGTAACTGTGAAGTCTTCCAAGTAGACTCTGTTGCAACCTGCAAGTTGGCGCATTGTACATCGTGGTGCTGATCAAACAATACTGCTTAGCTAAGTTGTGGCACGAATAATGAACATCCTGACTGGCATGCTCATCCCCCTGACCATCTGTATCGTACTGTAGTAGAAGCGTGATCAATGTCTACTCAATTGCATCGATCCACATAAGGCCTCACTCAGAGGCTCGTCCAATGATAATGTCGTACATCCTGTATGGTACATCTTCCTGATGCCCAACAACACTGCTGACTCCCCTTTGCTCAACACTCTCTGTGCTAACAACACCATCAACATTGCAGTCATCGACGATTGATCGAAGGCCACTATACAATGTTTTCTGCCTCTATCAGGCAAGAGGTGATAAGCTGTGCAACAAGAAAACCAATCCAACTACTCTATCTGCTCCACATCAATGATCTCAAGAAAACAAGAAATGAACACAACACAAGCCAAAACGCGAGTTGCTGAAACGCGGCTGTGGCAATAGTGCACGTTTGGGTTAATCATTGAACGGTTGAGTCTTGAACTTAGAGGTGGATATAAGTCGGCACATGCATTGTCCTTGAGCTTCACTGGCTCAAAATCAAAAAATCAAACCAAAACCAAAATGCTGCTATAGCAGATCCCAATCTTGAGCCTAGTAGCTCACACAATCTATCTCTAAAAACGCATTATGAACTACAATCACAAAGCAAGAGGCTTCGCGATTGAACCATGTATCAAAAGAATATCCAAAATAGTAACTTGAAGATCCACTAGAGTGACCAGAAGATCTACCATCATAACGAGCCTACGCCTTCTGTCTATGTCGCGAGGGCCTCCTTCCTGAGGGCATGTTGTTTAATAGTGTCCGATACCACCACAGTTATAACATCGTTGCTCTTGTCGACTAGAACTGGAAGATGAGGATGGATAACCATGTGATCGAAAAGAGTGCTTATGCTTGTGTCGATGCTTATGTTTGGAGGATTCCGGAGATTGCTTCTTCTCGGAATGATTAGCAGAGTGCTTTGGAGAGAAAGGGCCTTATGTGCTCATATCTAGATGCTCTTCTGTGTTTCCTTGCCTTCATAAAGTATTCGTCCTCTATGGGCTTACTGATTTTCATCTTGGCAAACTATCGTTCATGTCGTGTGAACAATTCATAGATGGAGTCAAATGTGGCATTATATGTCCGTTTAGAATGATAGAAATGAGCATCTCATCATCAATTTTCCCTCTAGTGGTACAATATTCTTGTTTCAAGTTTTTAACCCTTGAGATGTATTCTGTGACATCTTCTTCATTGAGTTTTGTATTAAGTAAATGCATTCAAAAGTCAATCTTCTTATAGGTGGGCTATTTGTCATGCAAATCTTTTAGTGTTTTCCAAGCCTTTCAAGCATCAATGTCTATAATCCATAGTTACCAGGTTCGGAAATCCGATTAAATTCGGAAGGGCAAACAAATCCGAAAATACGGAGTTCTCGAAAAAATCCGAAAAAATCCGGAAAAATCCGGTTCGGAATATATATACATATATTATTAAAAATTTATATTGTTGTATACTTATATCATTATATATAGACAAATCATACAAAAAAGCATCCATCTACCATAATCATCATCATCATAATGATTCTTTCAAAAGATTGCAAGAAGTTGCTTGGTCCAAAAAGGTACAAAAATGGATTTTATGAAAATAAGAAAAATATTGCCATCAATGCGTAGAGCTCGAGAAAATATATACTTTTAGAGAAGACGACACCTAAAACGGAGCCACAGAATGAAAGTTATGGCACATGCAAGTTTTTGCTGCTACATCTTCCCGGACCCTTTCCAAAAATAAGGCCGAACCGAACCGGATTTATTCGGTTGCTTCAAAAAGTACGGTTCGAACCGGATTTCATACAGATCCGGCCGAACCTGGTAACTATGCTATAATCACTTGTGCAGAACATGAAGATTCGAGCAAAGCAAGTGCATGCTTATTGTGTTTTTGAAACTCAAGCAATTTTGCAGCATTGATGGGTGGTGTAGTTTTCTTTTTGATGACTTTCTGTAAGTAATTGAAAACTAATGTGTTTTCATATCCATGCTACATTCTTTGTAATTCTTGGGTGTTAGTCTCCCGGCTTCAGAGATGAGACTTATAATTTTGGCTATGATGACACAAAATATTTCAACAAAAGATTAAAAATACTACTTTGGGGCTTTGCCTTTACCTTCCAATATATTCGAAATACAATATTTTGCTTTCAAAAACAACCTTATAGCTCTCGGGACCTGTCACTCTTTACAAATGATACCATACGTTTCCACTCGTAAAAAGAATATTCCCTTTTTAAAAGAAAGCATCTTGACCTAAAAGTGGGTTTGACAAAAAAATAGCTTAGGAGGGATTTAAACTTTCTGCCTCCCACTTGCAATTATTTTACAAAACATAGACAACCAAGTCCCTCTAGAAGCCTTTCTGAAACATAAACATAAGATATTCTATATATTCTGTCTAACAAAACATAGACAACCAACTCCTCTAGAAGCCTTTTTGAAACATAAACATAAGATATTCTATATATTCTGTATTTTTCAGAGTTTTGTAAAATAAAATAAAAAATATTTGTGCATGTAAAATTATTCAACTGTGATTTTTAATTAAGGTAAAACTGAAAACTGCATATTCCTCTTGTGGAGCCCATTTGAACACAACAAACTTGACAAAATTAATGTTTAAGCACAATAAACAATAGTCCTTTTATTCATACGCCCTCCAAGCTGTACAGATTCAAATTCAACATTTTGGGGCAGAGAAAACTGCATTTGAATCCTCCACAGGCTGTTCAAAATGCAATATTGATGTGTTCTTGCTGCCAAAATGTACTACGGCTGTGCAAATGCTCTCCAGCTCTTCCCAAATGAATAAAACAGCCATACAACTCAGACTTTTGCTGTTTTGGGCCATATAACTCTCTTCTACAGTGCTCAAATCTGTACAAATATCCTTATAACTGGTTCTTTCACTGCAAAGTGCCATAGAAAATGAACAAAGCTGTTTTCTGGCTGTAGAAAGCCATACTGCTTGCTCTTTGGAGATCTTAAAAAGCTTCAGAAAATGGCTCAATTTCTTCCAAATCCAATCTCTTTCACACACGCTGCTTCATGTTCACCCTATTCAGAATGTGGTTCTGATACCACTGTTTGGACCAAATACAAAGGTAAATGGAAGACAATTTTATTATAAATGATGCAAAGGTGAAATTTCTTCGTTTAAAAACATCTACAAAGAGCCCAAGCTTTATAAGCTTTCAAGGGTAGTTTTTCCTACGGGACTCAACTACCTTATGGGTTCAAACCCCTTTTAACTACTAACTTATTTTTTTAGATTCGGTAACTATTTGGTTTTGGGGGAACCAAAAAACCCACAGTACATAGATATACCAAAAAAAACATCCAGGGCGAGAGAACAACCCAAAAACCAGCAGGGGTCCTAAAAGGACAAAATGACTTGACCAACACAAGAACCCAACAAGGGGCAAAGCATACACTGCCTCAATTACATCATATTTAATTAGAAGCATCCGAAAAAACCCTATTACAGAACAGAGGAGACAAATCTAAAGAAACACAAGAAACAGGTTCTAGGCCCAGTCAGCAAACAGTCAGCTAACGTTTCCTTTTCAGATTGCTCCTAGTTCTGGAGCTCGGGCCTTGGTTTCCGCCAGCCGTACTCTGTGTATATACCATTAACTACTAACTTATTACTAACATTACTAATACACATATACCAAAGGGGTGTATATCCCCTAATAAACGATAAAAGTAAACAAACTAAAGTACATTGGATCATAAATCCAACAACTACCCCTTAAATTGTAGACAAAAGACTTGCTTGAATATGAATAAATCTGGACGGTCCGCTTGTTTGAAGCTTAAAGACTTTGAAAAGAAGATAGAGATTTGTTAGACTGAAGCTTTCCTGGTCGTAGATTACCTGTAAAGGTACCCTGTCATTAGATCTTAAAAGTGCCTTTTATAGGAAAGTTGGGCATATAAAGACAAATTCAGATTAAGCGTAATATGCGAAGAAAAATGAAAATGATCTCTATTCATGCGTTAGCAAACTGGAGTTTGAAAATGTTGCAATTTTGATAGGCTCTTTAAATCTCCCCCTATTGTTGGATCACGATATTGTTGATGCCCACCCATTGTTGGATGTCGAAGGGAAATAAAGCTACAAGTGTTATACAAATAAGGCATACTACACTATAATACGATAATGTGGAGAGTTACATGCCAAATTATGTGGTTTGGACCCTCGATTCGGTGCAAACAAAATTTCTATTTTAAAGGTTTTTGAATATGGTAGTTGTGCGTTTAAAAGATTTTTTATTTGTAAACAACGGCAAACATCATGGAAGTTTCAATGACCTTGGAGGACTTAAAAATTTGAAAACAAAATATTTGGAAGAATGTGCCAAACAAGTGAGATTCAATTGTTACTCCATAGCCTAGTGGATACAAGCACGATTCTGAGCAAACCTTCCTTGATAGGTTGCCAAAAATGATGTGAAATTTTCACTTACTTGAAATCAATTGATATAATTTCTTCTTTTCAGGAATTTTCTGTCTTTGGCTTTTCCTGTGCAGAAAAATATATTTTTGTACAAAAAGGCAACTTAAAATTAAAAGTCATTACTGGCTTTGATTTTATTTGAAAATGTACAAAGAATAAATGTCTTACCTTTATGTTGAAAATTATAGGGTCGCACCACTTAAAGTAATCTTAATTTTATGCTCCCTTATGTAAAAGATGAGAGGTACTACCTCTAAATGATAAGAGAGGAGCTTAAATTATAAAGAGGTGGGGCCTCAAACAAAATTAATTATGAGGCTAGTCCACAAAAATAAAATAGGTGGCAAGACCTCATAAATTAAAGTTGAAGGAGGATAGGCCATCAAATAAAAAAGAGGCGTATTTCATGTGAAATGTAATGATCTTACTTGGATAAATAACCAAAATAATAGTTGAAGAACATGAGATGATGGAAATAAGAGCATCATATCGCAAATATATTCCTCAACCACTTCAAGGGGGCGACCTTCACAACCTTACAATAAGAATAGAATATGCAATATATGTTCAAGTACTAACCACTACCTCCTATGTATACCTTAGACTATGGTTAATCCATAGGACAACCCTATTAATAGTATGAATTCACAAAGAAATGTGATATGACAAGTTAAGAGATTGTGTTAGTCACAAGCTGGCTCTATATATCCCAATACATATTATGGGTTAAGGGCATAACATGCCCGCCTCCAAACAAGCGTTGTCCTCAACGTTGATCATCTTTAGAAGCTTTTGCATAAATTCGTTGTCCACCCATGTCGCATCATCTCTTTGTAGGTTCTTCCACTTGATACTATCCTTGGTAATCACCCTCGGCCGCATCCTCTTGAATTGAGATTGGTTAAGTCCTTTTGGTTCCACGAGGATTCTTCCTTCTGGGGACTCTGTTTGGATGGTAATCTTATGGCCAAAATCAAACTCTTGAAATATTGGTTGTGTTTCAGATGACGACAGCCACTTCTCTTGGTGCTGAGTGTAGTCCTCGACGACTTGAAGTTTTGGGTGTACCTTTTGGGAAGAGGTAACAATTGGCAGCTGGGAGCCGAAAAATGCTTTGGAAGGAGACCTTATTGAAGAAATCTTTGATAGGTGGCTACTCCCTTGGCATGTCGTCAACCACTATTGAATACTTTTTCACCCCTTCCGGACAAGTTGGTGGTAATTATGCTTTTGACGCTTTTTCTTCCCCTGTATATCAACACATGAGTATTGTAAATGTAATTTCACTACGTCAAAAGAGTTGTTTTAATAAAACGGGCATTTCATCCATTAGGATTCAACCTTGAAATTGATACTCAAGATATCTTAACATGAAAAATTTCTTACATAATACGAATTCCAAGTGAAAAATGTGCACAATCTCATCATGTTTTAAAAGCATTTTAACAATAATGTTAAGGATTCCTTAGATATCTAGTATGGTCAAAAATTCAATCAACAATAAATTCTTTAAGATCTATATTCTTATGTAAAACATATTTCAAACAATACAATGCAAATAAGTTCTCATTATTTCTTATACTTATAAATTTCTAATAAAATCAAGGCTTCCTAAGATGCTAAAGAAAAGACAGAAAAATGCTTATAATAAAAGCTTATCAAGGTGTGCATTTCAAAGAACAATTGTGTTGAAGGCCCTATTGATCCCTTGTTGAGATTCATGCATTTGATGAGAGCTTACCATATGCGGTGACTCATTGCACAACCCTCTCAACTCAAACCTCTTGCCTTGCTGTATGAAAACACATGAACAATTTTTGGAAGTTCATATCAATCGTGCCTAAGGTTGTGAGCCATTTAATTCCCAACATATATATCAGCTCCTTCCATGGGAATGACAAACATAGGGCTATTCAACATGTAGTCACCCATAGTGAGTTTAAGATTGGCATTTTTTTGAACACGTAACAGATACTCCCATCTGGAACCATGACCTGAAATTTTGGTGCTAGGATAAACAAAGTAGTTCAACAAGGCCAATTTATCATTGACAAAATTGAGAGTGCTTTCTGAGTCAATCAATACATTCACCTTTTGAGTTTTTAATAAACTCACTACCTTGAGATTTTGTGGGGTGCTAACACCCGAAAGTGCATGGCAAGATATGGTTGGTTGTGAATCTCTTAACTCAAGCTCTTCGACAACCTCTCAAAGGTTGCTTTTAGTTCATTTTCGTCTTCTTCATTGATACGCTCAATGCATAACAACTTTTTTTCAACACATCTATGTACTCGACTATATTTGCTGTCACAATTAAAACACAACTCTTTTTCTTTCTTCTCTTCAATTTGTTGATGCGTTGAACTAGTTGGCAGTGGGAATGATTATGCATAGGAGCTATTTTCTTTTATGCTAGTGAATGTGTGTACATTAGTTTTGACCCTTTCTCTTTCCTTTGCCCTACGTGCAAATATCATGGACTTAGATACCAAACTTGGATTAAACATGTGAACATCAAGTTGGATGCTATCCTTGAGCCCCCCTTGAAACAGATCATTTAGGTTTTCCTTTGTGATATTCTCCACATGTAGGAAAAGTTTTAGAATTGCTGAATATAGTTCTTCACAGGCCCTGTTTCTTGTAGTTTTGCTAATTAGTTGAAGTAGTTCTCTTTCCACACTATTGCTATAGTGCATCTGCAACTCATCAAAAAATCATGACCAGGTAATAGTAAGGTCTTTCTTCTTTTTGAGCACACAACCATCGATAGTAAATGAATTGCTCAGGTTCCAACTATAGGGATGTCAATAATACACCTTTTGAGCACATGGAGTTTGATGTAGATAAAAGAAATTCTCCATTTGATTGATCCATGTGACTGAATCCATTCCCATCTAACTTGCACATCCTGACTTTTGGTGGCATGTTTTGAGCGCCTGGATTGGAGTAAAGTGAAATTCGAGGATGCATCGAATTTGGATTTTGGTTGCTTGAAGATTCTGTGTGAATTGAATGAGAATTGTTGGACTTTGGTCATGCTTGCAAATCAACCAAGGTTGTGGTGATTGATGCAAATTGCTTACAAAATTGTCCCTGTATTGTGTTTAAGTTGTCATTGACTGCATCCCAATCGTCTTTCTTCACCATGTTCTGGACTTCTGCCAAGAACTAGGGTATTGTCACCAAAGCCTGTGAATCGTAGGAGATTAGAGTCCATCTCTTCCTTGTTTGGTGTCCTTCCTGGAGTTAAAGAACCTTTTCCAAGGCCTCTAGTTGACTGTCCTATCATGATTTAGGGTTTAAAGAATTTAGGGTTTAGGGTCTTAACCATGTTTTGGACTTTTGCCTGGGATTAAGGGGTTTACCGTCACTGGAAGCCTTTGAATTAGGAGATTCATAGGGTCATCTTTCCTTGTTTGGTGTCCTTCTCAGAGTGAGGCACAATGGCCTCTAGTTTATTGGTTTCAGCATTTAGGGTTTAAAGGCTAGGGTTAAGGGTTTGGGATGATGCTGGCTTGATAGACAAAAACACAAAGAACAAACCTCTACTATTTTTTGCGAGCTTTTTGAAAATGTAAACAACGAAAAATTCTAAAAATTGTGGCTTGTGGAGTGAATTTGTGAAATGTACTAAAATGGTAATAATTATCACAAAATAGCTCAAACAAGGCTGAAATTTGGAGGGTGGTAGCTTTCTTGAATGATGTTGTAATAGCTTGCGAGATATAGGGCAAATAGGGTTTAAACCTAGGTTTACTTAATCCAAATTTTCCCCAAATTAGGGTTTATACCACTTACATGAATCTTACTTGGATAGATACCCTGAAGGTAATAGCCGAAGAAAACTAGATGATGGAAATAAGAGCAGAGTATCGCAAATATATTACTAAGCCACTTCGAGGGGACAACCTCCACAATCTTACAATAAGAATAGAATACTCAATATGATGTTCAAGTACTAACCACTACCTCCTATTTATACCCTACTTAGAGCTATGGTTACTACATAGGCCAATCTCACTAATAATATGAAAGCATAGAGAAATGTGATATGACAAGTTAAGAGATTATGTTAGCCACAAGTCGGCCATACATATCCCAATACATATTATAGGTTAAGGGCATAGCAAATAAAACCAGTGGCAAGACCTCATAAATTATAGTTAAAAGGGGCTAGGCCCCTCAAGTATAAAAGAGAGGAGTATTTTATGTGAAATAAAAGACAAAAGAATGGATTAATAATTTTCCTTATAGGATTGAATAAATGGTATTGCCTTGTATTATAAAGTTCATATTAAAGCTTTTGGCTTTAATATTTTTTAGGGCTTGTGCGCCTTTTATTTTATGAACGATATTTTTGATGAAATACTTTTAGAGGAATTCCAACCGTGGATGGAAGATAAAGATGACCCACATGAGGAATTAGGGCATTTTTTGTGGATGCACATGGGGTGCAAATTGTAACTGTTTTTCATCTTTTTGTTGATTAGGGTTTGAGTTTTCTACACTCTCTTTCCACCCCCTTAGTTTAGGATAAATATTGTAAAGCTCTCTGTTGAGAGGGTTGTTGGTTTTGCTATTAGTTTTTCCATCTGCTGGTTATTCTCCATTGTGAATATTTCATAGCATTTAGCAAATATTGTTTTGCTTGCTCAATGTCATTTTAGACTTTGAGGCTCTATGCAACTGTGTATTTTTGAAGCATTAAATGAAGGTTTTTTGGCTAATAATTTTCCCTTCGCCTGAAATTTCATGTGAATGTTTTGATCTCTGAGTTTTGCTTTCAGCATTAGATTTCTTACCCCTTGCCTATAGTGTAACCATGCTTGTTTGCATTGAACCAAGGATTAATATCTGTTTTCTGTTACTCTTTTCTTGGGGTAGGTGATTGAGTCCATCTTGGCACAACGCCTTTTTATGCTTTCAGCACTGTTTTTGCCTCACTTTTCCTTGCAAAGTGTTAGGCAGTATCAGGAGAGAGGACCTGGTCTTCTCCAGAGTTTGCTCTAGATTGAATCCTGAGAGCTTCCCATAATATACTTGGATCTCGAGTGCAATTACAATCATCTGATCAACAGTTACCATCATTGCAGCTAGAGCAAAGTCTCCTCATAGTTTATACTGCCTTATTGGGAAAACATGTTTGCCACCAGCAATGCCTTGTGTTTTCTCAGGATTCCTTCAGCCTTGTAACTTCGTCTTCTTTACCCGTTTACACATACAGGGTTTCTTACTTGGTGGTAGTTCAGCAAGAGCCTAGGTTTTGTTTTTCATCAAGACAATATACTCCCTCCACATAGCCCTTTCACATTCTTGATCCCACTTTGATTCATCATAAGAATCAGGCTGACATCCGATGTTAGTCCTCAAAGAAAGTTGAAAAATGTTGAAATATCATCAAAGTTCAGTGTATCATACACTTTATTTAACTTCTAAGTCTTCTACCTGAAGTGTCTTGAGAGAGCTCACCTTCCTTTGCTGCTTCTATGGTAGAATAGTGCTACACGAGTCTATTTATTATATGAACAAGCTGTTGCTAAACATTTGCAGAAGCCTCAACTGAAGATTCATTATGATACCTAAAAAAGTGTCTGGATTATGATTTTTTATAGAAAATTTTATTCACTTACATTTTAATATGGTATTTGAAAAACAAATTAACAATTTATTTTGATAAAGCCTAGTTGTATTAAGTTCCGTATGTATTTTATCAGGATGGTAGTACAGAAACCAGATTGAAAATATGTTGGCATATTCTTAAACATATCAACATTTTTGTCCACATTGATGGGATCCATGAAAAAATGTAAATCTTAATGGTATCATTTTTTCATTTGTCATTGCTTATATACCTTTATTACAACCATGAAACAACATTGTCTTTCATCTTTATTTCTAACTTCTATAATTTCATTCTAACAATAAGGATTCAAAATCAAATAAAAAACTTAATTTTAAATTTAAACTTACATATTTGTTCATTATTCATGTCCTATGTACTACTCGTCAGGTACTAATTCCTTGAAGGTCTCTTATATTGGATACTTGTTGATCATGATAGATAGAAGAATGCACTGCTTCAGTCCAATGACAATGTGAACTATTTTTGGTGAATTTCAACACGCTCTTCAGGATGTACATAATCAAACTTATGACTATTGCACCTCTATGAGAATCTCATTCATAGTTTGCTGGGATGCATTCATTGAAATTATATGTGCAACCGATGTATATCATGTTTGCAAAAAAATCAGCAAACCTTTTAGAAGACAAAATCTCCCCATTGTCTGTTTGGAAGGTCTTTATTCTCCTATTGGATTCATTCAACAATTTCTGTAAATTCTTTGAAGATCTCAACACCATCTGACTTCTTTTTCAAGAAATATGACCACGAATTCCTATTATAATCATAACAATGAACAATAAGAAGTGCATGACACCATAAATAGAGTTTACCTTCAAGGATTCGATGCTTATATCACCATGCACCAATTCCACACAAAGCTTCACTCGCCAATTTCCCTGTCAATTATGCTGCAAAAATGTCTCTGTTTTCCTGCGTGGTAATCCTTCTAGCATTTAATATTTCTCCCAAGCAGAAAGATATTGACAATTAAAATGATTGTAGTTTTGGACCTTGGTGCCAAAGCATGCCGGTGTTGGCAACAACAATGAAGGCATCTTTTTGTGGAGGGCCAGCATTCTGAAACTGGTAGATATGACGTTCTCTAACACCTGAGGCTATAACTTTGTTTTGCCTCTTAGCCTTAACAAAACTTTGATTTGCATACGGTGTTACCTCTTAATGTCCTTGCTTGGTGATTACACCAATAGACAATAGATTCTTACTCATGCCAGGAATATACAAAAACATTCCGAAATGTGGTTTTCCTATTTCCTCCAGATTTCATCTGAACACTACCATGACCCTCTATATAATGTATTCCACTGTCATGGAGAATCACATTTGCTGGAGAAAATATCATCTGCAACAAAGGAAAAAAGCCAATCTTTTTTCTGCCAGTCATGTTTACTGGATCTAGAATCAAAATACCATACCATATCATTCCTAAGTAAAGAAGCAATGAAGGCATATCCATCATCTTTGTGCTTGTATTCAATAATATTGGTGTAATTATTGGACTTGAATTAGTCTTTCTTCAGGTGATGCATCTTACCATAGAAGTAGCACCATACATTTTGACAGGTATAATTACCTGTGGTATATGCCTGATCTGGTCATTTTCCTTTCTAAAAGTGCAAGAGCAACTTCTCTGTCCCTTTGACCTTGGCAGCAAATGCACTTTCTGAAGATTCATCTAATTGGCTTTCTGTAACAAATTGTTACATAGCTTGTTAAAGGTGATGGCGGCATCTTTGGATGTTTTATTAAATGTTTCAACGAAATTAAACATCCCCTGAATGAAGTTTCACTGTTCTTTCCAAATTGCCTCATCGACCTGTCTTTCAGTAACAAATTGTTACGTAGCCTGTTAAACATGGTGGTAGCATCTTCAGATGTTCTAGTAAATGTTTCAACAAAATTTTTGAAGGAAATTTCTGAGAGTGATCTGAATCAGATCCGCATCTTCTACCTTCTGTTCATCGTTGGCCCATTGGCACCCGACATGCATTATTTTTCCCTAGGTGCTGCTGAAGGGGTTCTCCCTCTTCCAGTTTGAGGTTGAATAACAGGTTCTTCAAATAAAGGGCCCTCGTTTGTAATGATCCCTTTCTGTGATGCCCCCTTCCTATGCCAAATGGCCCAAGGGCCAAGTTGGGTCCAAAACATGGTCAGATGCAGGGGGGGGCGCTGTGGACGCTGGAAGCTCTTGGGAAGGGGCCCCGTGGTTTTAATATCCTAGTTTGGCGTTTGGGGGTCACTTTTGGACATGACGACTCAAAAGAACAAAAGTAACTATAGTTACTTTTATGTTAGTGGCCCCTCCATGAAACTAAATGCGCTTAGGGTTGTGGGGGCTCGTTTGCCAAGGAAAAGTATATAAGGAGACGAGGAAGGAAGAAAAGGCACTTTTTGTCGCATACTTTTAGCCTCTTCTCGTGCAGCTGTTGCTGTTGCATTTCTACAGCTTGTGGAGTCAAATCCCACAGGGACCCTAGCTTCGGTGGTGAGAGACCCGTCCCTAGCTAGCAGGGCATTCTTCGGTAGTGAGAGATCTACCCTAGTCTGTCATTTTGGAGCCGCTTTCTGGGCCGTGCTACAGAGATATTTCCAGAGGGTTCAGAGGAAGGGTTTCGAGGATTTTTGGGGGCTTTTGGGGAAGACAATCAGAGGGGCTCTAGATCAGACTCACGGCAGCCATCTGGGCTGGGCGTGGCAGCACGTTGAAGGTGCCTCCCTCATTTCCCGACCCCATTCCAAGTGAGGCGACTTGCAGCCTTTATTTGGGGGTTTTTCCAGTCGGTCGTTTCAGATCTGAAGGTGGAAACGTTATTGCCTGTATCTGTTAATGTTATTTCCAAAGACCCTTATTTTTGCTCTTGTATTTAGAGGGTCACGGACCTCTGAAGTTTTCCAGCCGCCTAGGGCTTTCTGTACTTTTTCTGGCAGCAATATATTATTCCAAAAAATGTTTTCATAGTGTTTATTATTACTGTTGCAAGCTTCCCTCAAAATTTCATGCACTGTGGGAAAATATTTTGTGTGATATCAATTTAATACCATTCGCTGTCCTAGCTGGACATTTTCAGTAAAAATCAGTATTTTACTTTGCTGCAATTTTCATATATTTTGTGCATTTTTAAGTGGTATCCCACAAGGGATATTTCAGTGGTACCAGCCTGTTGGGATTGAAAGATGGGGGACAGAGACAGTGAGGATATAGGGGTAGAGCTGATGAAACAATTGTTCACCAACATGGTAAAGCAACAGGAGACTACCAATCTCTATTTGAGCCAGCTCACTGGGAGATTAGCACAGGACAGGTCTGATACTCATGTGGAAAGAGGAGAAAATAACAACAGGGGACAATATGGTCAAAGAGGTGAGGGTGGACATTCAGGACAGCGGTCCCCCCATTCTTCTACCAGGCCTCTGGGGTCTCACGAACCTTCTTTCTTGAAGGATCCGGAAGTTTCACAGGTACGACAGCCAGGGGATGTTGTAGATGAGGAGTCTTGTTGGGAAAGGTACCAGACTTTAAGTGATGGCTTTCGTGACAACATGCCATTCCAGGAATATTGCAAAATGAAGATTGGCAGCAGGCCTAGGAGAGATTACCAGGCACAAGTACCAGAGATGCAAAGGAGGTTGGGACAGATTTCTGTTCCACATTTCGACGGTTCTAAGAAGTGTACTGCACAGTCTTGGGTGCAGAAGTTGAAGACATACTTCGACTTGAATCCTATGCGGGAGGAAGATGCAATTAAGTTTGCAATCTTACATCTAGAGGGAGACGCTCATGATTGGTGGCATCATGGGTTGATTACATAGGGACACATATACATCACGACTTATGCAGAGTTCACAAAGAGGCTAGTGAGCAGATTTGATAAGAGGGACCCCGACAGGTATTTTAGAGAGTTGACTCATCTGAGGCAGACCGGTTCCGTGGATCAGTATATCACCGATTTTCAGAGACTATCGGTCATGGTACCTGATATTACAGAGATGAGGTTGATTTCCCTATTCACAGCAGGTTTGACAGATGCTCTCGCTGGATTTGTGAGGGCATTTGAGCCTTCTTCGTTGCATGAGGCTATTAGGAGAGCTCGTGACCTGGAGTTATCCACTCCTAAGTCGAGGTTTCCACCTCGAGTGCAGCCTAAGGGTTTCCCTTCAAGAACCGAGGGTTCGCAGCCGAAGGTACCTCCACCTAGGAAAGATACAGCCTAGAGACCATTCGGAGCTAGTGAGGACAGGGAGGAATTGAGGCAAAAGAAACTATGTTTCGATTGCCATGCACCTTGGGTCCCAGGACACGATTGCAAGGGTAGAGGGAGGGCCCAATACATAGAGGTCTTCGAGGAGAGTGATGGTGATGAGGAGTTGGACACACAACCATTAGAGGATGATGATGATGAGGCATTAGATGGTGCGGGTGTGGAGTAGGATAACGAGACTTTCCCCCAGGAGACTATCACCACATTGTCTAGTACCCCGAGGTACAAGGCATTCAGAGTTAGGTGAGTTTTGTAGGGACAACGAGTGGTGGTACTCATTGATAGTGGGGCAACCCACAACTTTATTGATGCCTCATTGGTTGAGAGGCGGGGGTTACAGACAGAGGAATTTGAGGGCTTCAACGTGGTTGTAGCCAATGGAGATTCTATGAGATGCACACGATGGGTTCCCCAATTGAGCATCACGATGGGTAACTATACAGTTACCAATGATTTCTATATTGTTGGTATTGGAGAGACCAACATAGTGCTTGGGGTACAGTGGCTCCATTCCCTTGGTGAATTTCAAACTAACTTCCAGACGATGGAGCTGAAGTTTAAGTCCGAAGGGAGGAATGTGATCTTGAGGGGCTTATCTTCAGGGGCACCCCGAGTTGTTACGGCCAAGAGGATCGAGAGGATCTATAGGCACGACGAGGTGGATTGGGCAGTACACTATTTGGTTTCGACCAAGAAATCAGAGGAGGGACAACAACAGTACCATGTGGATATACAGGGCCTATTGGACAAACACAGTGCCGTGTTTGGTGACATACCTCCAGGCATACCTCCAGATAGGGGATTTGAGCATGTGATTGAGCTCGAGGATGCTAGACCGGTGGTCACTTCTCCTTACCGTCACCCCAAATGGTTTAAGGATGAGATCGAGAAGACTATACAGGAGCTCATGGATATGGGGCATATTAGACCAAGTTCCAACCCTTTTGCTTCTTCAGTGGTTTTGGTGAAGAAGAAGGATGGGACCCTGCGGATGTGTATGGACTACCGGGCCTTAAATAAGAAGACAATAAAGAACAAGTATCCCGTACCACGCATTGATGAGTTGTTGGACGAGCTACATGGTGCAATCTATTTTTCGAAAATAGATTTGCGTTCTGGATATCATCAGATCAAAGTCAGGGAGCAGGATGTGCATAAGACAACATTCAGATGCCATTACGGTCACTTTGAATTCTTGGTGATGCCTTTCGGATTGTCTAATGCTCCAGCTACATTCCAGTCTTGCATGAATCATGTGTTCAACCGCCACTTGCGGAAGTTTGTATTGGTTTTCTTTGATGATATTTTAGTCTACAACAGGACATGGGAGGACCATATCAGGCACATGGGTGAGATATTTGGGATATTAGAAGCTAATTCGTTATACGCGAAAGCCTCTAAGTGTGAGTTCGGCATGACCGAACTTCTTTACTTGGGATATGTAATTGGTGGGGGTATAGTGAAGGTGGATAGAGGGAAGATACAGGCAATCCTGGATTGGCCACCACCTAGGACATTGACACAATTGAGAGGATTTGTGGGGTTGTGCACATACTACCGGAGGTTCGTGAAGAATTTCTCTCGGTTGGCTGCTCCATTGACCGATTTGACCAAGAAGGGGGCCTTTGCTTGGACAGACGCAACACAACAGGTTTTTGATCACCTCAAGGAGGTGATGAGTTTGTGTCCCATCCTCGCATTACCAGACTTCTCCCACCCATTCATTCTAGAGTGTGATGCATCAGGAGAGGGTGTTGGGGTAGTTCTCATGCAGGATAGGCATCCCATCACCTATGAGAGTCAGAAATTGAAACCCGTGGAGAGAGGGTATTCAATTTACGACAAGGAGATGTTGGCCATCATGCATGCCTTGGCCAAGTTCAGACAGTACCTTGTGGGCAGCAAATTTGTGGTTCGTACGGATCACAACAGTTTGAGGTTCTTCCTGGGACAGAAAGAGCTCAACGATCGCCACAAAGATGGGTGAACAAGGTGCAAACCTATGACTTTGACATAGAGTACACTAGAGGTAAGAATAATATTGTTGCTGATGCTTTATCTAGGAGGCCTTACCTCACTGCTATGCTTAGTTCTATGTCTGAGATTTCAGCGGATTGGAAGGCTCATATACTTGTTGAGTACTCCAAAAACCAGTTTGCCTGTGAGATCATGGATGGTAGTATACAGGACAACCGATACAGAGTAGTGGATGATCTCATTTTCTACAAGGATAGGATTTTCCTTGTACCAGGATCCAAAATGAAGGAGAAGATCCTTCGTGCAGTACATGATACACCACTAGCTGGACATCCTGGGTATTTCAAAACATACAGGTTCATCAGGGAAAGATTTGCATGGAAGGGAATGAAGGACGATGTCCTTAATCATGTCAGAGAGTGTATGGTTTGCCAGCAAACCAAATCCGAGCGTTCTTTCCCAGCAGGATTACTTCAGCCTCTCCCCATTCCCGAACAGAAATGGGAAAGCATATCTATGGACTTTATCACTGGGCTTCCCTTGGTGCATGGGCATAGCTGCATTTATGTTGTAGTTGATCGGTTAACTAAGTATGCTCATTTCTTTTCCCTACCCAAGGGGCACGAGGCAGTGGATGTGGCCCGGATCTTCTATACCGGTATTTTTAGGCTACATGGGTTGCCTAAAAACATTGTCAGTGACAGGGACAAGATCTTCATGAGCACCTTTTGGCAGGAGATCTTCAGACTAGCAGGTACAGAGTTGACCCCTAGCACTAGCTACCACCCACAGACAGATGGGCAGACGGAGATAGTCAATAAGTGGATAGAAGGCTACTTGCGGAATTATGTAACAGGACACCAACGGGCATGGATTAAATGGTTACACATGGGCGAGTACTGCTACAATACCACCTACCAGATGAGCATAGGTATGACCCCTTTCTGAGCCCTGTATGGGTACGACGCCAGGACATTTGTAGATTTGGTATTACCAGATAGCCGAGCTCCCAAAGCTCGAGATTGGTTACAGGAGAACCAGGATATTCTGAAGGCTCTCAGAGAGAATCTTCAGAAGGCACAAAATCAATAGAAGGTATACGTAGATCGGCACAGGACAGAGAGGTCTTTTGAGGCTGGGGATCTAGTGTTCCTACGTTTACAGCCATATAGGCAGTCCTCACTGAAGCAGAAGGGTGCAGAGAAATTGAAACCACGATTTTATGGTCCGTACCGAGTAGTTCGTCGAGTAGGGGCAGTGGCATATGAGCTAGAGCTACCGGAGCACAATAAGATACATAATGTCTTCCATGTTTCATGCCTTAAGAAGGCACTCAGACCGCATATTGTACCATCTACAGAGCTACCGCCACTAGATGAGGAAGGGAAGTTGGTGCTGGAACCGGAAGCCATTATTGAAACGAGACAGAGGGGGCTCAGGAGCAGAGTAATCACCGAGTATTTGGTGCGATGGAAGGGACTGCCACTTGAGGATGCTACTTGGGAGGGGGAGCAGATTTTGCAGCATCCTAATTTGCATTTGCTTGAGGACAAGAAAATTTTGGGAAGGGAGGACTGTAATGTCCCCTTTCTGTAATGTCCCCTTTTTCCTACGCCAAATGGCCCAAGGGCCAAGTCAGGTCCAAAACGTGGTCAGACCCAGGGGGGCTGTGGACACTGGAAGCTTTTGGGAAGGGGCCCCGTGGTTTTAATATCCTAGTTTGGCATTTGGGGGTCACTTTTGGACACAGGTGACTCAAAAATGAAAAAAGTAACTATAGTTACTTTTATGTTAGTGGCCCCTCCATGGAATGAAATGCGCTAGGGTTGTGGGGGCTCGTTTGCCAAGGAAAAGTATATAAGGAGACGGGGAAGGAAGAAAAGGCACTTTTTGTCGCATACTTTTAGCCTCTTCTCGTGCAGCTGCTGCTGTTGCGTTTCTACAGCTTGTGGAGTCAAATCCCACAGGGACCCTAGCTTCGGTGGTGAGAGACCCATCCCTAGCTAGCAGGGCATTCTTCGGTAGTGAGAGATCTACCCTAGTCTGTCATTTTGGAGCCGCTTTCTGGGCCGTGCTACAGAGATATTTCCAGAGGGTTCAGAGGAAGGGTTTCGAGGATTTTTGGGGGCTTTTGGGGAAGACAATCAGAGGGGCTCTAGATCAGACTCATGGAAGCCATCTGGGCTGGGCGTGGCAGCACGTTGAAGGTGCCTCCCTCATTTCCTGACCCCATTCCAAGCGAGGCAACTTGCAGCCTTTATTTGGGGGTTTTCCAGTCGGTCGTTCCAGATCTGAAGGTGGAAGTTATTTCCTATATCTGTTAATGTTATTTCCAAAGACCCTTATTTTTGCTCTTGTATTTAGAGGGTCACGAACCTCTGAAGTTGTCTAGCCGCCTAGGGCTTTCTGTACTTTTTCTGGCAGCAATATATTATTCCAAAAATGTTTTCATAGTGTTTATTATTACTGTTGCAAGCTTCCCTCAAAATTTCATGCACTGTGGGCAAATATTTTGTGTGATATCAATTTAATACCATTCGCTGTCCTAGCTGGACATTTTCAGTAAAAATCAGTATTTTACTTTGCTGCAATTTTTCTATATTTTGTGCATTTTCTATATGCAGAACATGTTATCCAGGTATGACATGTCTGCTTACCATAAAGGAATTTTTTTCATACTCTAAGTAACTTTAAATTTTCTGAATCTCTATTCTGGTATTTATATTTCTGATTTATTAAAAAACATCTTCAAGTCAAATCAAAGTAAACTTTTATGGTACCTAGTTCTCCTGGCTATAAACTTTAAATGTTTCTAGATGTTCTGCACAATCAAAAATTTCAGCAGTTTGGTGGACTGCTCTTCAATACAGAGTATTCTTTCTTTTCTCTAGTTCCAGAACAGAAATATGCACCCAGGTCCAGAACTGTTTCAGGTCATCACGAATCTACTGGAAATATAAACCAGAACATGTCCTTGTATTCAGAACCATATGTCTGCTCTTTATAGGCTGTTTTAAGAAAAAACAGAAATCCCTGCTTCTGGGCCCAAACACTCGGACCTGTTCAAGTATTTATACTTCTGATGAAAAACAACCTTGTAAATGTCTGAAATAATAATAAACAGATTTTTCCTGTTACCTGTAGCTCTACTAGGCCGTCTTCAAAGGTTTTGGTCTGATTCAGAATTCTTGATCAGGAAAGATAGAACTACTCCGTGTCTGCAGAACTGTGTAATACCCATCTGTCTATCTCTTTTGTATATCAGTAACTTTTATCTTTGTGTCTTCCTCTCTCTTCTGCAAATGTCCATGTCCTAGGATTTGTTCTTCTTTGTTTCACCCTCAGACAGCTTACTCGGGCTCTGAAATCAATCTTTAACCTAATCCCAGAGATCTGCTGCCTTGGGCTCTTATACTATAAAGGAAGAATATATTATAACTCTAGAGAATATAGGGAGAGAAGATGGAGCTATACACTTATGGCATTCTTTCTTCAACTGAAGTATGCAACTGTCAACTGCCTCAAAATTGTCATTGGCCTCAAAACTGGTAAACTTATAACTACCATCAAACTCCTTATTAGAAACTAAATCATAATTGTTAAAGTGAAGTATAATATGGACCACTACTTATAATCTAATACATTAGGTTTCTTTCTTTTGCATATTATTTCTAGCGATTCCGATCTCAAGAAATAAAAGCTGTAATATTCTTTACAAATCATGCATATTGACATTGTCTTGCCCCTATATTTCAAATAAATAGCTGAATCCCAATCTTTTTTTTTGGGTAAGATTTCCTTGGCATTTGATTGAATATTTACTTGTTCTGTTTGGCACATCTGATCATAAAATTTTGAAATTTAGCAACTGAACATGATTTGAACTAATTGCAATTGTGAAATGCAGTTCCCAGAAAGGAGCATATATGTTTGGACGCAGCGATCAATGTGATTTTGTTTTGGAGCATCCTACCATTTCTCGGTACCATGCTGGTAGGCTCGGTTATTTTTGTTTTGATTCAGAACATAGATTCATGACTTAGATTTACTGTTGTGTTTTTAGAGAACAGGATATCAAGTATGTGTGTATGAATTAACATGTTTTTATTTCTCGTAGCTTAGAAATATTCACCTGGAGTTTTCTCAACTGTATTTAGTGTGTTTTTTTCAGTGCCAACATCTATATAGCTATGCAAAATCAATATTTTGTAGTATAACACAACGAGGGAACAACAGACAGCAGTACAATAGCATGGTTATGGAACAATTTACAACATTGGTGTAGATGAGTAAAATAGTAAACCAATTAATCAACACTGTATGATAAGTGGTTGGGAAATTTGTTTTTGCTTGTCTAGATACTTAGAGTCTATTATGCATCAGGTATTATTTTATTGCACATTTCGGCCTTGCCACTAATATCTTTAAAGGCTGCCTACCTCTTTAAAATATTTGGAAATCCCACCAAACCCAATGAAAAATGATATTAACGAGGCAATTTAAAATGTCATCTCTTGATAATAGTTTGCATTTCATGCATCACTTCTTTTAGGAAACTTAGCTTTGTATTATGTCTTGTCCATATGGTTTATGATTTTAGTCTATATCCACATTTACATTTTTCTATTGTTTTTCCTTTTTCCATGAGATGAGAAGCTAATTCCCAGAAAATTTAGACAATTTGCATCATTTACTGCAAGGGTTCTATTTTTTTTATACGTGTAATTAATGTTCACTTTTGGTGAAAATTAAAATAGTTGCAATTTATGTTATTGGTGTGGATATTGTGATTGTCCATGTTAATCTGATTAGTAGTTCTAAACTTTGGTTTGCATGCTTACACAGATGTTTTAATCCATCAGACACAGGTTTCCTAGTTAAATTGGCAGTATTTTCTTTAAACCTATTCAAAATAATATTATCATGTTTGTGTTTTCTTTTTATGTCTTTCCTTTTACACCATTACGCCTCAGACACTCAATCAAGTCATGAATATTTGATGAGCTTGTTGATTTGTTTTTTTGATAGATTAAATGAGGGATTCTATTAAGGCGTTCACCCATGAAATTTGGGCACTAACCGAGCCCTCCCAGTGAGGTCACAATCCAGGGACCACATTTGAAGAATTTTGAGGCCACAGGCCGAAGTACTAATTTGGCATTAATGCCTGGAACTACAATCAAGACCACACATGACAGGATTGTGTAGGGTCATTGAGAGCCCTGATGGAAGGCCTTTCTGATAATTTCCACATGACATTGACTTAAGTGGGCAGTGAGTCCCGTCAGCAGGTACACCTGCTGTGATCACTGAATGCCCCTGCCAAGACTTCAACCTGGGTGGATGTTATAACAACCACACATCCTTACTAGATGAGCTTGTCTATTTTTACTGTCGAGTAAATTTACCATTTTGCTTTCAAACTAAAGTAAAAAATTGTTTGTCTCTTGATTTGCTGGTATTGACTGGTAGGCCCACACCAGTTTTAACCTATTTGAAAGATCATACTAACTATAACATAACATGTAAAATGTCACCTTAAGGCTAAAGAGGACTTATATTTTTCTAACTTATAGCAGCATTTGTTGACCGAGGGACAAATTTCAGTAGTCAATAGACTCAACACATAAATCCTTTGTAAAACTTATTGGTTATATTTATATTTTCTATGAGAGAATCCTGTTGGTTTTAAATTTGATTATTTTAAAAATTGTCCATATGATACCAAAATCTGACCAATATCACTCTTATCGAGAATATACATTTTGTTTCAAATTCCAATGACATTAGTTATGAAGGCTATAATGTTTTCTAGTGGAATGATCTCAGTAATGTATCTGCATGTGCTTTTAAATGGGCAAGATGAGGACATGTATTGTGATGTCTTTTTGGTCTGATAATCTTGCTCATGGTTGTGTATTCAGTTCTACAGTACAAGGGAAATGGCGATGCATTTCTTTATGATCTTGGAAGTACTCATGGCTCTTTTGTTAACAAGATCCAGGTAGGAATCTGCAACAAGCAATGAACAATATTTATCTAACTTTGATGCATGTTGTCATGAATGTATTGGGTTACAAGGCATTGTGCATGGACACGTACATTGTAAAGACACATTATTTTCTTTTGAAGAAGAAAAAATAGGGGCCTCTTATTTGGATTCCTTTAAATATGGCATGGAAGCATTAAAGCAGTCAATTAGCATATCAAAGATGAAAAGGCTTCTACACAGTTTTTTCCAGGTGCCTGTCTCCCTAATTAACATTAAATTGGTTATAGACCCTTATAGTAACTAGTATCTACTTTGCAAGAGATGGTAGGAGTTTTTTCAATACTTTATTGAAAGTGTTTTAGCCATGAAGCTCTTTTGGTCTTATGCTTTACCTATGAATGGTAAGCCGTGGATTAGTCATGTATCCCCACATAGTACCTCCTAGGCACCTCGTGGCCTACCTATGAAATGGCACCTCCTTGGAAAGGAATAGATGGAATGATAGTTATCTTGGGCTATACTGCGATAAATTTTTGCTTGAATATTTTAATCATTGTAAAGCATGCAATTTTCTCTTTTTGTTAGTAATCATTCCTAGACACGAATTTTGAATGGGCGATGACTTAAAAATTTGAAAAGTTAAGATTGTCTAGGACATTGTGTTTTCCCTTTATAATAGTAATGTACGAAGTGATCTTCAAGTATGTGGGTCAAAAGATTAGTTATGCAAGTAATAGTCTCCTTTTTATTAACAGTGTCACGTTTGGGAGGGTTAGTTATGGATGGTGGTTACAAGGAAGTTGTAGTTAGTTCTTGAATAAAAAAAGGATTGATGAATATGAAAGGTTACCCACCCATTCGCTTTTTCTCTCATGCACTTCTTTTTGTAAATTTCTATTTTCTTGTATATCATTGATTCTTGGAAGTAAAGCACTTGCAAGTAATGTTGATACTCATGAATATTTTTCTTGAAGTTAATGAATGAATGCATGTGAGGTATCGTGAAATGAGCATTGCTATTCATGATGGGGGATCCACAAGTAATACGGCATTCCTATCCTAGTTATATGGTAAAGCTGGTTTCTGTCGTGCAATGTGTTCTATGAGCTTGAGTTCAACTCTAAATGTGAATACGGAGAAAACCATGTTTTTCTTGAGATCTTGGTAAGCTGTGTTATCCATCGAAATGATTTGGCGTAAATGTCTTCATCTCCGTCCAGATTGATAAAGAATTTCTGAGAGGACTTTGGTTCTCTGAGTTCTAGTGGCATTTGTGCCACGTATCCAGTAACAAATTTGGAATTTCAAGCCGTGCTGTTGTGTCTAGCATCATCTCGCCCAACTTCTTGTTTGTTCACTTCCATCATTCATGATGTTTTGATTTCTTTCTTGAAAAATCCATAAAAAAACATTCAACATATGAGGGAGACATCTCTCTCTAACATGGAGGAAAATGTCATGGATTTTCCATTGTTGTTGTTTGGGGTTTTTGCGACCATGCATTTTTAGTTGCAAAAATATGTGATAACATGTCTCACTCAGCACAAATAATGGAAACTCACACTCATTGAAGGGAATCATAAATAGACATTGCAGGGAAGAATTAATTTTAATTTTCATTTGACAACCAAGGCAGGGTCCCTTGCCTTTGGACGTAACTTTGACCATTTTTTGTATAGTATTCTCTTTATGTATTTCATTGTAATACTCAAGTATCTTTGACCTATCCATCTTGAAAAATCCATAAAAAAACATTCAACATATGAGGAGACATCTCTCTCTAACATGGAGGAAAATGTCATGGATTTTCCATTGCTGTTGTTTGGGGTTTTTGTGACCATGCATTTTTAGTTGCAAAAGTATGTGATAACATGTCTCACTCAGCACAAATAATGGAAACTCACACTCATTGAAGGGAATCATAAATAGACATTGCAGGGAAGAATTAATATTAATTTTCATTTGACAACCAAGACAGGGTCCCTTGTCTTTGGATGTAACTTTGACCACTTTTTGTATAGTGTTCTCTTTATGTATTTCATTGTAATACTCAAGTATCTTTGACCTATCCATCTTTTACTGGAAAATAAGATTTTTATATTGCTGTTAAAGCAGGCCTATGCCTTGTGTACATACAATTCCATAACTAACTTTATCCCCGGTTTCCACGGGGATGCAACCCCTGCCATTTTTTTTCCTCCTCTCCCCCATGTCTCTAGCAGGGTATGCCATTGAGGAGGTTTGCATATCTAGTAAGAAACTATCAAAGTCAAGTTGTAGAAGTATCAAACATGTTAGGGAAAGTTAACACAAACAGTTCTTTAGATGGAGAATTGAGTGCTTAGTTTGAGAGTGAATCAGACGAAGAATTGAGTCCAAGTCCACTAAGAAACCGGACTGGTAACGTGGTGTAATTGATGATCTTGTGACTTGGCACCCTTAGAAGATTTGGAAAGGGGAAATGCAATTGCTTCTCAGGGCTCTATACAAGGCAGAGAGAGGTGGGATTTCCAGTGCTGATGGAAGAATTTTGGCATGAACTCGTTTTCACCTATTCTACGAGAGGAGGAGAGTTGCTATTTGCCAAATAAAGAGAGAGACTTTGAGTATTTGAATTTGAGATCATTAAACTCTTATTAACAACGGAGGAAGCCAAATGTAGCGAGTCCTAGTATATTGGAAGAGAGATTACGGCTTCAATAATCAGTTGAAACAGAATGCAACCCAAAACAGGCATTGTAATCTCTGTGAACATGAGCCACTATCATTGACAAATGGCCAAAGAGATGTAAGTATTTGGTTGCAGGCATTCTTCGTCACACTGAGAGAATTTACAGGTTCTTGAAATAAAGAAGACAAGGACAGGCACTTAAAAGAAGTGGGGGACTTTGTAAGACTTTTGAAGCAAAGTTTAGAGTGTGAAGAGTTCACAGTCAAATTGCTGATGAAGCTTATAAATTGAATTGAGAAAGGGCATGACAACAGATATATAACAGAATTAAAATTGCTCATAAAATTTGTAGTCATGTACCCAGGCCAAATGACCCTTTCAAAGAAAATCCAAGTCACAGTTTTTCTGAGAGACTTCAACTATAGTTGGCAAGGGAAAAAACGGTTAAGCAACATCATAGTCGTAGGGGCACAAAATCCTTGGTATTTGGTCATTTTCCTTTAACTCAGTAAAAATTCAAATGGAAATGCTACAGGTGTCAATGGGAATGAAAGGGTCTACGACATACATTTCAAATCTATTCCTAACCCTTTTACTCATCTCTCTCACAATTATTTCCGCACTTTCTAACCTACCACTCAAACCCCTAACACTTAACCCTTTATTAGGTACCAGTTATGCATCCCCTTCACCATGTATCTTATGCCTCAACATTTTTTCCACCTAATCATGCCTCTCAACTTATTAACACACTCTATTCCTCTCCCATGTATGCTGTATGCGGAACTTGTTAATCTCTAAACTGTCATTCACTAGCCCAGTAAACTCCTACACTCACCCTGCTCAATGTGATGGCCATGTTAACATGGAAAACCAAAACGTTTTTTTCAACAGGTGTCATGCCCAATATGTTTGACCCAAAATCTCAGATAAAAACCAGACCAATATTTTTTTAACATAACAAAAAAATTCTGGATTGATTTCACATAAACATTTCATAGGTACATCTGAAAACATAACGGTAAACATGCAGGTTACAAGTTTAGTTTATACATCTTGTACAATTTTAATTACTTGTTTATTAATTTGTTTTGCAGAATATTAGAGCACACAAAAATGTGGATTGCAATACAATGTTGGTTACAATAAGTATCGAAACGGAATACTGCCCTTCAACAAACTAGGTATTCCTAGGGAGACCCGAACAACATGGACCATGATATGTCGAAGCACAAGGTTGACAACCACTGGTTTTGCATGGAAAGCCTTCGTCTTAGACGAATGGCTAGTAGGGATTTGCTTTACTTTAGACAGTGCTAAGATCAAAATTGAGGAAAGGGGTTTAGGATACAACCTCATCAACTAGTCAACTAGGTTGAACACCATCATTTAAGCAGACCCTAGTTCACAATTGTTACGAAACTAGGGTTCCTATTCCCTAGTTATCATTGTGCTCCCTTAAAGGAGAAACTTATTTTCATCAATCAACACTAAGATTATAAACTGTGTCCAAGGAGGGAACGTCTTGAGCTCCAGGGGTTGCGCACATACCATGCTCTTACTAGGTATTCATACAGTAAAAACGTTAAAATAACCCACCCACGAGCATTCTCCTAAGATGATATTAGGGCCATGCTCATCCCACTCTCACTAGGGGTAAACAATCACACCATGGAAACATCGCTAGATTCGTTCATTAAAACACAAGAGGGAAGCTTACACTCATAAAGACCCAAAAATGATACAAACTTAAGAAGGCACATGCAAAACTTCAAAATACATTCCATACCATAGTTACCTAAGACCCCAGAGATAGCAGGACGAGGTTTTGGGGATGACAAAAAAGTCTAAATTTTGGGGACGGTGGGGAACAAATTAAAATAATATATAAATATTTAAAATATAAAAATAAAATGACTAAACTATAAAAATAACTTAGAAGAAACTTAAATAAGCTGAAATAAAACCATTTAAATTATAAATTATAAAACCATTTGAGACTTTAAAAGTTAAATAAGCTGAAATAAAACCATTGTGATTGATCAATTGACAATATCTGATATTCATATCATTAATTTGAAATTCAAATACACCAACAATTGTCAATATTACAAAAAGAAGAGTACAAGTTACAACTCAAAAATCATAATCATCATCTGAAACAACATACATGAACTCCTCGCTGGAACTATCATCCTCATCCTCAACGGAGAGCGCAATCAATCCCCATTGCACAATATTGTCCTCTTCTACCTACCTTGGCTCTTCGGGATCTACATCCCATCGTAATGCTGGGGTTTGCTTGTACTCAGTTGTCTTGTGATCTATAAGGCACAAAGTACTGTGTACAACTACAAGCTTTCTCGCTCTCTTAGAGGTAAGTCTATTCCTCTTAATAGAGTGGATCCAACCATATGTTGACCAATTCCTTTCAGAGGTAGAGGAACTAGAAACCTGGGAAAGGAGGTGAATTGCAAGTGTTCACAGTACGGTCCTGGATGCCCATATAGTCGCCACCAACTCATTGGCTTCTCCTATGCCAATGTTACCTGTCCATCTTTGCTAAAGTTTTGTAGCCATCATGTTTAGTGAAGTTGAGCCACTCCAATATGACTTGTGAAGCCTCCTCTGCACAATACATTTTTTCAGGGCCTTCATAAGGCCCTTCTTCACCTCCTTGTCATCCAAAGGGATAACTCTACCCGGCCTCTCTACATACCATTTTAGATTAGTGCATATGGCCATATGAATTGGCGTGTTCAACTTCTCCCATCAATGTTGAATGATGGGCTGAATATGTTCATTATAGAACTCCAGGGTGGGGTCCCTCACCCGAATAGCTGCCTTCATTTGGCCAAGCATGCTATCAATGCACTCATATATCTCACCAAGATTGGGGCTATCAGAATCCCCATATTTGATGATGCTAAAAACCGGAGATATAATTGATGTGATGTATTTCACATCTGGCCAAAATGTCTCCCTCACCACCACTTCTTTCACTCTCTTCCCTTGCTCTGTCTTGGACTCATGCCACCTAGTCCAATCCCGTGTCATAATCATAGCTTGTAGGGGCTCCTGCAACTCAAGCATCCTTTCCAACAAAATAAAATAGGATGCAAAGCGGGTGTCAACTGGTTTGAGGAATTCCTTCCTTGAATAGCTTCGAAAGAGTGCCAATGATGTGTGGTGATTGCATATGAACATCTGCACCTCCCTAGCCTCGACCACTATTTTTATGACCCATTGAATCTTTCCTATGTCTTTTAGTGCATTGTTCATGGCATGCACACAACATGGGGTCCAATAAATATGATTGTAGGTACCCTCTACTAGCTTGCATGCTGCTCTGCACACATAAGTTGCATCTGTGATTACTTGTACAACATTTGAAGGGCCAACCTCCTCAATGGCTTCCTTCAAAATTTGAAATTGAAACTCGACATTTTTCTGCTTCCCAGAACAATCAATTGCTTTCAAGAAATATGGTCCATCTTTGTACGAGACAGTGATATTGAAGAGTGGTCGTTGTCTAATATCTGTCCACCCATCCATGATAATGCTGCATCCATGTGACACCCATGTGACCTTCATCTCCTCCATTAATAAATTAACCTTGGAATAGTTTCTATCCAAGATTGTTGTCCTAAGTTTGGTGTCTCCAGGGGGCACATAACTTGTACTTGCTTTTGCTACCTTGGCCATAGCCTCCTTGTAATAAGGAGAGCGAGCAACATGAAATGGGATCTAGTAGCATAGAAAAATTTCTCAATAGCATCATTCGCCTTTTCCCTTGCCTTCGAATCAAATATATCTAAAACTGGATTGGGGGCAACTCCCACGACCTTTCTTTTCTCTCTGCTTTCCACTTCTATCACCCCAAAACTAGAACTAGCCAAAGTATTCTTAGAAGTCCTATGAGAGCTATAAGGGGTGGTAATGTCAGTGCTAGTACCATGAACTCTTGGGATTTTGTTTGTGGTATCTCCATTATAAAGCCTCACCATCTCTGCTCTTTGATCAAGTGAAAGAGCCTTACAAACACCAACCCCCCCTTCTTGTAAGGTTCAACAAGTGTGCATTGGTCCTGCCACCTGGTGATTTTGCCATGCCAAGCATCTGAAAAATATTGCACTTTTATAGTTTACTCCCCCCTCCAAATTTGGAGATAGTAACTACATGAGCAAATTGTTGCAATGACTTCCTTTTATCAAATGGTCCCATGGCAAATTTGGACCAACATTTGAGAGGGGCAATTGGTAGCACTAGCACCACCAACTAAACTACTAGTTGGCGTTGCCACTACGTTTTGCCTCCCTTCTTCGCCCCCAATAATGTGCCATCACCAACTCTTCCATGACCAATCGCGTTACCTTTGCACCAACACTTCCAACCTATCTCAATTGTTTTCAATCCTTTGATTCATAATCATATTCAGAAGAATGAATCTCATTTAAGTGATGATTGTAACCCTAGCTGCAATGAATTAAAAAAAAGCCATAACTATATGCAAAAATTATTAAAAAACTGTCCATGAATCAATCAACAATCAAGAGTTCTATATTTTAAATTTTAAAAATTACAAACCATATAACTATATGCAAACCCTATTTAATGTTTTAATGCATTTTGTAAAATCCTAAAAACTATAAATGCAAATTTACGAATATGAATTTTGTGAAGTCAAATACAAAAACTTAAAAAATGTTTACAATTAAATAATACAAATAAAAACAACAATAAATTTTACAAACTAAAATCTAAAGAGAGTAACTATCAAGTATGTCAAACCAATAAATTATACCCAATACCTCTTGCTTGATCTTCACTTTTGATACTGTTCCTCTTCCTCATGCTCTTGGGTTGCTCTCCTAAAAAATCCAGATAAATGCTCAATTTAAAATAGAACATTAAAATGTGCATTTGGAAAAAAAATAATGACCATTTTAACCAAACTTATGCAAGTGTACATTTTTTAGGTTCCTAAAACTATACGCATGATTATTGACATGTAGATGCAAATCCCTTCTTTAAAATCCCCAAAAAATGCAATTTAATTTAAATTGTAAAAAAATTTAAATTTTAAAAAAGTAAAATGAAAAAAAAAGTGGCTATGACCGTTGGGGGAACAAACCTTGATGCAATCCCGTATTTTTTAAAACGTCCTAAAAACTACATGCTTGATTACATAAGTGAATGTACGATGCCCTAATATGCTAAAAAACAACCCCTAAAAAATGGGGCAAATATAAATTATAATCTAAATGTTAAAAAAAAAACTTTTACGGGTATTGTAAGAAAATAAAATTATAAATATAAATACCTCTTGTCTTAGGGACGTCTTGTTTTTGCTCTTGCTCTTGTCTCTCCGCGTAACATTGCTCTATGCTCTTGCTAAGGGGACTCTTGCTCTTGCTCTTGCTCTTTCGTATGAGTCACTGAATATGAAGCGATGTTAAGCCCATAATTGACAAATTCTATAACATAAAATTGCACTTTTAGGTGTTAGGGTTCATCGGCCTAGTAACCGTTGATTTTTATATTATAAGTGTAAGCCCCACACCATTTAAAATTAATAGTTTTAAAGTGTTGTTTTTATGTTTTTATGTTAAAAAAACTTGGTAGACCAGCATGGGGCTACGTCTGAACATCCCCCCCATGTTGGTCCCATCCCTAGGTACATTTCCCAACATCTTCAGATGTCCCCAGGATGTTTCCCAGCATAAACATACACAGTGGGATCAACGTCATTCCCTCACATGGGTTCACAGGTCCCCAAGATGTCTGGGACGTCCCGAACGTGTCAACTAATTGGGGGGGGGGGGGGGGGGGGCGCGTCCTAAGCGTAACTATGTTTTGAACCTTATTTTGGGCATTTTAGATGTTGGAATGACCCCCTTTCCTTATGGGAGCTATTTCAGTATGCATAACTGAGGTACCATTACGTGACTGGGTCCTTGCTTATGTGACTGGGCATTGCTTCATTCACATACACACTGTCACTAGGGCACATATAATGCATCCAAATTGTGTATCATAACTTTCAACCTTATTTCGTTCTCATACTGTCAACTGAAGATTTATTGTTTACTTTCAGCTAGAAAATAGATAGAAATAAATTCATACTTTTGTAGTAACATCATTTATTTACATTCTCGCTGCAACACCTGCAAGCTTGTAACATCATGTGTTAAGCAGGATTTCTGACTATGGACTACACGCAACCCTTACTAGTATTTCTATTTTACATTGAATATTTCTTGGAAATGAGAGAGGAAGGTGGGAGAGATCAAGACTGTTGTATTTTTGTCCATGGAGGGTATGAGAGGGAGCGCTATGATTTACTATAAAGGAGGGATGTATTTTCCCCTAGGGTTTACAATAAAAATCGATACCGATTGGCATAGTTTAAATTTATTTGAGATAAAAGTGTAGTTTCAAAGTTTTGTATCTTCATCTGGTAAGGGTGATTTTTCCCATAATTTCTAGATTGATATATATTTTTTATAAGGATTTATGGGGAAAATCCCCGATTTGATCCATCACTTCTGCAGGCTAAGGATAGAAATAGTAGAGTTTTCAAGAAATCATTAAATTCTAAATGTTCCCACTTAAGGACTATTACCCAATAATGAACTATTTTGGGATCCTCAAAATATGTATGTTTCACTATTTCTATAGTGCACAAGTTGGGATTAATTCATGAATCCAAGCCGTCCATCCTCCCATCCCTCTCGAGGGAGGGAGGGAAGGAGCGAGATAAGTGTGTCCAATGTGTGTGCGCGCGTGCGTGCATGCATAAAAGGGTGACCAAAGGGGAAATATCCCTTGTGGGATATCACTTGAAATTCACAAAATATATAAAAATAACAGCGAACTGAAATTCTGATTTTTCTGATTTTTAGGACAGCAATATGCAGAAACAAAGAAAAATTTGTATTTTCCAGAATAATAATTTCTAACACTACCCAGAAGCTTCAAATAACTTAGAAAAATATGTAGAACAGTAAACAAGAGAGAAATAATTTTTATCTCTCAGATCTGATTTTATTTATTTATTTTAACTGCTGAAACTGCCTAAAAATTCCAAAAATTCACAAGGAGCTGAAATGATCTTTATAAATTCTGAAATTCGGACAACAATATATTTAAATTATAACGAATCAGATCCAACCTGGAAAACTGAAAAACTCCAACCAAAAACCCTAGAAAACACTGCTGCAAAAACCCTAAGTAAGTAGATCTGAAAATAAATAAAGTCCAAACTGAATGAAACTCCTCTTGGGAATTCGCCAAGCTTGCCTCAAACGCTGGAAATAATCTGATTTGTAGATGGCTGAAGTATGGACCAAATAATCTCTCTCCGAAACTGACCCAACCCTTGAAATTCTCTGATCTGAAAATCTGATTTGAATGAAGCTCCAAATTAGCAAACTAGGGATGGATCTTTCACCACCGAAGAGTGCTCTGCTAGCTAGGAGTGGATCTCTCACCACCGAAGCTAGGGTTCCTGCAGGATCTTACTCCACAAGCAAAAAGTGTGCAACCAACAATGACTCCAATATCTGAAAGATGTGTGTATATGAATGAATGACCCTTTCTCCCCCAAGCACTTCCTTTTATAACTTTTCATTGCAACAAAGGGCCCAAAAGAATCCTAATCGACCTCCTTGGGGAAAAATCCACATAATAATAAAATAACTTAAGTTACTTTATCACCACTATGCCCAAAAGTACACTTAAGTTATCCCAACGCAAAATTAGAATAATAATAAAATAACTTAAGTTACTTTATCACCATTATGCCCCAAAGTACACTTAAGTTACCCCCAACGAAGAAAAAATAATAAAGTACCATAGGGGAGCATCACACAACCTTATTTCACTTAAGTCACCTCAAAGTACGTGTCCAACGTCGAAACATAACCTATAAGTGAAATGAAGGTGCAAACCATACCCAATAACCATCAACGTCACTAGCCCCTTGGGCATGACCAAGGCTAAGACGGATGAAAAGCCTCCTAGGCCATCTGCTCGGAATTGGGGACATTAAAACATGAACCACTGTTTGGACTTATTTATGCGATTCAAACCTCTAACAAACATTTAAGGTTAGAATATGACTTTTCCTATTAAGTCACGTCCATGATATGCAAGAGGACCAAAGCTACAAACATCAAACGTTTGTGAAATTGCATGTTATGAATTCTTGAATGCATCTGTATCCCCATATTGAAGTTTTCAATGCTGTTTCCTGTAAGGTTGACTCTTCAGTTTTACGTTTTCTGTTGTGTCCTACAGAATTGATACAGTCAAATTTAATAAATGAACTAGGATCCTAGACATCTTCAATTCCGAAAAGTCTTATTTTTTTCATTTCTAATGTTCTCATTTTGGAATACTTAGTGCAAACATAGCTTAACGGCCCCCAGAAAAATAGCACCCCAAATGAGCTTTCCAAAGCTTTCTCTGAGTTCACAATGGAAAATCATATGCTTTGGCATGTTATCCTCAACCTACATTAAGGCCAATCAATCATTTATCCATCATTACTATTGTATTTTTGTTTCAACATTACACACCTGGATTACACACACACACACACAGGCTCCCTTCTTCAACTTTGATGATTATCATTCATTGGCAATCCTTCAATTTGGTATAATACTTATGAAAACAAAAAAATGAATGTTGGTAATTGTGAGAATATTCTAAAATGTATTTTCAGTCAGTCATATGTTGTTCTCCTCATCTTATAACTTTAAGGTCATGAAGATTCCTGATCTCTATAAGATTTGACATCAAATGTTGGAAACGTGATCTTTCATATTTAAACCGACTTTTATCTGAAATGCATGGTAGACTCCTTAGCTAATTGTGCTTTGTTTTCAATTAAAGTTGAAATATTTGAAATATATATTAAAAGAAAAAAGTGAATTAGCATCATTCAAGATTGATTTGCAACTGGGCCACTGACTAATTGTAGCTCATGAATGGAAAGATGCCATTGCCTTTTACATTAGTTAATGTTGAACTATTTTACTTGAATAATGTATTCCTTGATACGCATTACCATCTTGTATTTGTTGGTCCAAAATATGAACTATTATTTTGAACCATCAAGGGTTCTAAATGTATCCCATTTATTGCAGTTTAATCAAGGTTCAATTTGTTTACACAGCACACGGAATATAAGAATCAAAAATCCATGGTTTAATTCAGCATTGCTCATAACAAAAATAATTGCAAACACCAGTATCATTGTGTTTGGGATATTTCAGTGTTATATTTAACAAACCTAAATTTGGAACTATCCTGCTCATTCAAATTGCATCCATAAAATTTATGCCCATTTGCGAGCAGATTCTACAAATTTCAACAAAACCTGCTGTGACCAGCACGTGTGCTTTTTCACACCAATTTTTCAAAAATGGATCTATTTGTCAATAAAGCTGCCAATAATAAACATAGCTACAAGGTTCAGCCAGACCTGACCCATACTTCAGTACCTTATCAAAATCTGATCTATTTTAGGTCTGTATTTTTCAACCATGTCTGGATTGAATCTATGGAACATGTATGCAATTTTCCCAAAGTTTCTCTCTAATACTACGGATTGTGGAAACTTGAAATCTCTAACGTTTGGACTATGCAAGGCTAGTGCCACTCCGAAAACTGTATCATAACTTTGAAACCTTATGATTTATGATGAAATATGAATAATGAGCATACATTTTTACTCTTATGTAATCGTCTTGTTGTCTATAATTTGATTTTATGATCATTCTCAGTTATATGCAAATTTAGCATATTTTTATATTTTCTCAAATTCTCAAACCTCTTTGGTGAAACAAACGTTTGTAAATCATGAAACAATCTGTTGAAGCCATCCTCCTCTTCTCCTTCACATGCTCAAACTCTAATGTTGCCAGGGTACAGGTATGACTGTACAGGTTCGATACGCGGATACGTTAATTTTAAAAAACCCTTGGGTACGATACATCTTGGATACGTCCGTACATATATATTCAAAAAATTAAAGGATATTATTCGAGCATACAACCATCATATATATATATGATATATATATATATATATATATATATATATATATATATAATATATGGATATAATATATATAAACATATATGTTGCCAGGATACGGATACGGGTATCCGGGTTCGATACGCGGATACGTCAATTTTAAAAAACCCTTGGGTACGATACGTCTTGGATACGTCCGTACATATATATTAAAAAAATTAAAATATATATATATATATATATATATATATATATATATGTATATACTCATTTTACTCATTTTTTAGTCCATAAAAACCTGAAATAGTAATACAAAACTTGAATCAATGTTCAAAACATTCAATATACTTAAGACTTTACATTTTCATTGAATCATGTGGCTGCCATACATATGATATACGAATATCATGTTAACATGAATACGAACAAAACTTGAAATTTGAAGAATATATAGTAACTAGATCATGTTCAAATTTTCAAAACAAACAATATACTTAAGATTTTACATTTCATTGTTCATGTGGCTGCCATACATATTCATATAGATGAATAATTCAAACAAATCTACAATATATTTTTTTTAGATGTGTTCCTCAAATGTGTTTATCAAAATCTTGTGTGCTACTTTGCGCTAGTTACATTGTGTTTTCCCCATTTTAAATCATAGGTTTTTCCTGTATGGTTTTTTAATTTGTCATGCTTTACCCGTTTTAAAACTGAGATAGAACTAAAAAAACACATGTTTGCCACTGCATATGCCCCCTGGATACGTACGGGGTACGCCAAGGAAATGTCATTCGGATAACGTACAGGAGTTTACGTCAAGATGCCCCTTCGCGTACTCAGTACATCATCAGTAGGCGTATCCGGGGAGTATCCGTATCGGATACGCATCCAGCAGGATTCGTGGGCCATCTCGTTCTCCTTTCCAACAACCATGTCCATGGGGATAAGCACACATTTCCATATTTTTCTACCATTGCCCATTTGTTGACTTGGATGTTGTCAGAGGTTCTAGGGAGAGTGTGCTTCTTCCTCTTAGGATTCCAGCTTGTCCCGCTCCTTCCTAATCATTTCCATGTGTATCAGATCTTGTATTGACCTTATCATGCTAAGGGATGGAAAATTCTCGATTCTTTTGCCTTGAGTTTTACTAGACATGTGACAACACTGATTTTGAGCCTTTGGTCTACAACTACTAGATGCCTTTGTTTCAAAGTTCCCAATCAATTTTCAACAGCCCTATTTGAGACTCAACACAGGCATGGCAAGGTGTTTGGTGGCGGATTTATGGCATCCAATCATAATTGAAATGATTTTTTTTGGTCTGTTCTTTTAGCTGCAAGTGCCCCACTGTACCATGATGTCCTCTCAATAATGGCACAACCACTCATAAATGAGCCTCTCCAAGTCTTTGAGGCAGAGCCTATAATCGTGTTTTCTTACCATTGTGGTAGAAATAGATGGAATAACAATGCACGATTACCACGCTTCCAAATTAGTTGTCCAATGCCATTTTGCCCCCTTTAATGCCTTCATAGGCTTCTTTAACAGGGTAAGGACATGAAATGCCCTCCTACCTACTTGCCTGACACCATTCAAATCCAAGAGTTCAATGCCACCTCAATGCCATCCCTTTCAACCACTGCAATTACAGGGCCAACCACTCGAATTTACTCCAGACTTCTTTTTGACTTCATAATCAGTTTTCCTCTATTTATTTTAAATGTATATTTATTTTCATATATACAAATATATAATGTTGCTTTGACCCTAAAAAACTAACCCCAAGGTTTGAATTCGGGTCATGTTCGATGAGGATAAGGTTCATTTTCAAGGTTTGAAAATAAAATGCCTTTAGAGTTCAATCAATGTATTATTATTATTATTATTATTATTAATATTATTTACTATTATTTTTATTTTCATTTTATTTATGTATATTATTTATATACATATAATGTCTAAATTTTTTTACTTGGATTAGCTCATGAAGGTAAGTTCACCCTAAAACACCAACTGGGTTATTTTGGCAAGGCACTTGCAATTCTGACATATTGAAGCTTCTTCCATCCAGAGCTGTAAACTCACCAGGCATAGACATGCCATTTTCCAATTGGATTTGGACCTGGCTTAATTAATTTGTAAAAGTCTATTCCACTGAACAGTCACGAATTTACGATTTTTCAAATGAAACTCTAAGACAATGAAAGGCTCCAATGACGTTCGAATGGAGATCGACTTTCAGTTTCAAAATAAATTTGACCAACTCATGGATAGAACACGCACTGAAGCTGACATCGCAACACCAAAGTGTGTGGGAATAATGAGGCAGGGAAAACAAGGGAGTAACAAAGTAGGCACTACAAACTGACTCTATTCCTCTCCCACATATACTGTATGTGGAAATTGTTAATCTCTAAACCATCGTTCACTAGCCCAGTAGACTTCCACACTCACCCTGCTCAATGTGATGGCCATGTTAAAATGGAAAACCAAAACATTTTTGTCAATAGGTGTCATGAATGCCTTCACCATGTAATGTCCCCAAATTACTTGAACAATTGTGTAGTTCTTGGTGAGGGAGGATGGTTAAATGTATATATTCATATCATGTACATTGTATATATCCACTCGTGCTTGTTTAAGGAGGTTGTTGCATCCATTCTTATCTCCACTTGAGCACATTTAAGAAGAACTCGCAACCCATTGAGGCAAGCCGCAAAGTCAATGCAAAATTAAAATTTCAAATTTATAAAAGTGAAAAAGAAAAAGTTTAAAAATTAAAAAAATTAAAATCTTACTTGTGATAAAACTTTTATTGCAGGGGGCATGAGGTAGGTGTATGCTTGTCCATGGAGCTACCACAACGAATAAGCATCCATCTTGTATTTGTCACGAAGAGCGGTAATGGAGTGATCCCTGGAGGATATGAAATTCACAAACTCTGCTCTAACCATGTCTTCTACTTCTGGATCTAAGAATATTCTAGCAAATGTCACCTTATACCCCTCACTAACTTCAACATCCCTATATGGTAGGGACCTTCCTGGGCAAATCCAAGGGATCTTTAGAACCGATAGGGATGTTCTGGAGTCAAGAGCAAAAAACAAGACAGATGCAAATTCGGAAGTACTCATTTCATTCCACCTTGGGAGCTGAGATGTGACTGCACTTCCTTGAAACATAGTCTCTGGTAGGATCTTGCTCTTTGACATTTACAGATGGTCTTAAGAGTTGACTCAGATGACATTGAGACAATATCCATGCATATTTCTCACCCATGCATGGTTGATTCATCTCTCAACAAATCTCAACATTTCTCAAAATTTAGCTTTGTAAAATTGAGCAAACAATCCACACGATCCCACCATGCATCATCAAAGATCAAGTTTGTTATATCACATGTTCTACCCCTCTTAGATGTTATGTTTGCCTCCAATAGACTGCAAAGGTCACTGACAACCATATGCCACTCTAATGCCTATTTTAAGGCTTTGCAAGTCATCTCGTGACGAGCATGTAGTGTAGGCACAATTGAGTGGTATCAACAACCTAATAAGAAATCTCTCTCCTAAGGTAAAATTATTGACAAGGTAAATTTAAAACATGTATAATACCCTTCTGGATTCACCTTTTCCAAAATGTTTTTAGTCTGATGCTTTTGATACCACTTTTGGATCCGTCTTCAAGGAATAAGAATGAATCCAATGAACAGAATCTCATAGGTTGCAACTAGTCAACTTGTTTTCTCCATTGCAGTTGTTCTTCCATCTCTTAAGCAATTTCTGGTGAGTCTATAGGAAGAGAACCCTCCTGTTTTTTATGTTCTACTCAATTCTTTATTACTAAATATTTAGAACTATCTGCAAAGTATATGTATGGAAGATTGTTCCCTTCTATTAATGAATTGTTGTAAACAGCTAGCATATATGTCTGTATGTATAAAGGTTGAAGATGATGCCCAAAGAGAAGAGAGTACAGTATGTAGCAATGAGTCATGTCAACCATATAGGCCTACATACTCAGCTGCCAAAAATTTATTTTCGTCCTAACCTGTAATAAAGTGACCACTTTTGCAAATTTAGCTGTTTTCAGAAAATTACAAGTGGGGCCAACACACAATAAAGCAGAATGATGTAATACAAATGCTTTCTATAAGAGTACAATCGTTTATAAGTCAATGCCTATAAGATGATTGGTTAGGAATAGGCATTGGTTATCAGCTGGTACATTGATCCACTGGTAGAGTGAGAAAAAGGTGCATGTGTAAGGAGTACAATTGGAAGCGACCTATGTTGTCTATTGAGATTAAATGTGACTTACCGTTGTTTAATCCATTTTAAATTTCACCTACAAAAGCCTTAAAAATGGTTTTCCATTGAGCAGGGAAAATTTTCTGTTGTTTCAAAGGTGAGAGAATAGGGGGTTGCCCAATCCCCACCCCATATAGATAGGGTGCGGGGAATCTGATACCTATATATCAAATCTAACGGACACCTTCCATAGTTCAGAATTGTGCCTGAGATAGAAGGGAGAGCGTGACCAATGAATAGATTTGTTGTTTTCTAGGACTGCAAGCAAAGCATGGACGCCCTGGGATTATATTGGCAATCACTAGGAAACATTGGTCTAGTTTTTATCTTGTATCTCAAGGAATCTGCAAATCTCTGACTTCCCCTCTCTCTAATTTTATTGTCTTGGTTGTTTTCTCAGTTGGTGTGTATGGTTGAATCCTTGGAAATTCATTTTGATTGCATTAATAATTTCTGTAGGATTTTAATCATGCTTGTTTTAAGTCATCTCAAGATTACCTTCTTGAGTAGTCATTACCCTAATGACATTTTTTCTCATGTATGTTGGCAATAATCACAAGGCAAGGGGACCTATTTTGTACACAAGCATTTTTAAGCCTTGTTAGTAGGGGGAGGAATGGTGAATGTAATTCACCACTTTGGGCTTCTCACCGTCTAATCCTTGTGTCATTCTTCTTGAATGTTTTAGTCAACTTCATAATGTAATTTATTTTAGTATTCTTAAGTCTATAATTCTTATTTTTAAACATAGAATACAACTTACACGACAAGAGAGTAGGAAGGTTAGGTTAGAATCTATATATCTCTGATTTATTTTCATGTTTTTTTTGGGTAGAAATAGCCATCATTCTGTATATAAGTAATAGTAATTAGTTTGATGGCAATGTTGGCTATTTGATTGTTAGGATTGTTCTTTATATTCACTTTGTGGATAAAGAAATTTTGAATCCACACCATATCCGATGTTTGCTGAATTTCTCTGTTTATTACCTTATTTGGTACCATGCCTAGTAATGTTTTCAGCTTTGTAAGGATAATCCATGAATGCATTATGTGCAGATTGTTAAACCTATATAATGCATATGTTTTGGTTTTTTATACTATCATGTTTGAATCAAGATTGAATTATTTCTGCAGCAATTTGTCATTGTGTTTAGTCGGCATTCTTTTTTTTTAAATTGTGTTTTGTCCCTTTCGCTCAGGTTAGACCGAGGGTTTATCAAGAGTTGTACGTGGGAGATGTACTCCGGTTTGGCCAGTAAGTCAATTTGCATCCTTTGTTATCTACTGAAACATAACACAACCACATCTTATTTAAGTCTCATAAGAATGTAACTATGATTGCTATGATTGCATCTTTAGGTTATTGTTATATTTTTTGCAAAATAGGCACCTTTTTTTTTATTAGTTGAATACATGGAAAGGTTGTAAAACATTCTTTAACAACCGAGGGCATAGAATTCAGCTTTATTTCATTGCATACACATGAATGGAAAATTTACAGAGAAGAATTTTCCATGTAAGTGTTTATTTGATTGTAAGTGATTGTTCCATATATATACAATCCAAAGGCTACTGTCAAGGGCATCCTTGACTGAATACCCTTAGTGGAAACCACTTCAAAACTAGTAGTAACATCATAAACTGTACCTAATCAAATCTTTATAGCAGTATTTTGCACTTTATTTAAAAACATATTTAAAGTCTTCTAAGAAATATTCAAAATGCACTTAGTACCCTAATGCTGCATATTCTACATGCCCCCTTCCCTTCAAAATGAAAAAACAAATCCATACTACTGGGAAAAATACTCAGCTGAGGAGGTAGGAGGAGCATTTTCTGGCTGGGGTACTTGTGGTGCAGACCATGCAGTAGCCACCAAGACCAACTGTTGAGCTAAATCCAATTCCTGTTGTAACTTTTAACTGTGTTGCTGCCATGGCTGCTCCTATTAGGATTTGATTGTCCCTACATACTCTGTCTCTTGATCTGAATCTGCTTGCAAAATATTAATGAAAACAGAAAGAACAAAATGCAAAGAACTTGATTGTTAGATGAACTCAGGAAATAGCTTTGAACTTGATTATATTCAAATATCACAAGCTTATTCCAGGGGGTAACCTCTTTTGAGCAAAGCTCATTTACAACATCAATATATCACGTCTTATCCTTACAATATCAATATATAGTCATTACAACCCTAACCCTAATGCTTAAGGGTCTGCCTTACAACACATGGGCACCCGAGCTTCATTACAAACCCCAACCTTAATGCTCAAGCGTAATGGCCCACACACAATAAGCACCCAAGCCAAAAGACAACTCTGATTGTACAATGCAGAAATAATAGATGGTTAGGACATTGGGGTCCTAACATGCCCTCTCCCCTTCAAAAGTTGTCTCTCAAAGCTTTAGCTATGGAAAATACTTCTAAAGCTGTTGGAGAGATTCCCAAGTTGCATCTTTTTGGTCGATGCTCCGCCGTTGGACCAGAACGTTAGTGATGATATGGTTGCGGAGTGTGCACATTCATCTGGACAAGTTAGCCTCACGTTCCCGGATGATGGAGCTCTCTTCATCCAACTTTGGGAGAGTGGTCTACGCATGAACTTGTTGCCCAAGGACCTTCTTTAAAGATGATACATGAAAAAACAAGATGAATCTTGGAAATGGGGGTAGGTCCAATTTTATACGCCACATTGCCAATTTGTTGCAACATTCGGTACGGTCCATAGAATCTTGGTGCTAAACTTTAATTGCCTTTGAGCTTCTAGGAAGTTTGTTTGAACAGTTGGAGTCACAAAAAATCCATATCCCCAATGGGAAAAGGTGCATTTCGAACGGTGTTGATCTGTTTGTTGCTTCACCTAGTCTTGAGATTGTACCAAGTTATCCTTTAGAGCCATCAGTAGAATTTCCTAGTGACATAGGTTTGAATCAACGGCCTACACCTTGGAGCTACCTGGAAGGTAGGATATGAGAGATGGTGGCGGTTGGCCATATATAACTTTATAGGGTTATGTTAGTTGAAGTGTGGTAAGAAGTGCTGTACCACCATTCAACAAGAGGGAGCCACTTATCCCAACGAGTCTGTTATTCTAAGGCAAAACAATGCAAGTAGGTCTCCAAGCATTTACTGAATCTTTGTTTGTCTATCTTTGAGGGTGGTATGAGCTCATTTTAAATTGTGTCCCTAGTTTAAACAATTCCCACCAAAACTACTAGTGAAAGTGGGATCGTGATCTGAGAAAATGGAAGAGAGCATACCATGTAGGCAAAAAAATGATTAATGTAGATTTGTGCCACTAAGGAAGCATTGAAAGGATGGACCAATGAGCACAAATGGGCATATTTGGAGAGGCGGACAACCACGACAACAATCACCAATTTCCCACCAAACTTAAGCAACCCTTCAATCAAGTCCATAGAGACATCCGTTCATATTGCAATGGGAATTGGAAGTGGTTGTAAAGTGCCAGGAGTTTGGAAGTCTCTTAGCCTGACATGTATCTTTCCAATGATGATCTTAATGCCATCACAAAAGAAGTTCCTATGACCCGTGCATAGGTCTTTATAAAACTCGAATGCCCCAAAAAAGGTGAGGCATATAATTCCTATAACAAGTTTCTTCGGAAGATCTGACTTTGTACAAGGAGCACCGTCGTCCCTCATAGTGCAAGCAACTACCATCCCAAAAGTATCCTTGATTAGTTGTAGGATTGATCGTGAGCTATTGAACCAGTGCATCATGTTGTTATTCTTGTTAGACCTCTATAACCAATCAGGGTGTTAGTAAGGATAAGGCACACAAGGACCTTCTAGCTTCTTCAAATTTTATGTGATAAGGCATTTGGATCCACAACATTTTCTTTCCCGCCCTTCTTGTCAAGATGAAGCTTCAACAATATCCCAAGAGTTTACTCAGGTACTTCTGTTCTATGGGAGAGCATAACCTTGTTTCATGAAATACTTCATTGTGATGATTTGTTTTGATGCAGAAATTCGACCTCAATGAGAATGGTTATCAGTGAGTTATCTGCAACAGAATGGTTAGCATTTCCTTTTAATTGGTGTACCATGGATAATCCTTTCCTACTAAGAGATGCTCAAATACGGCTTCAATTAGCTAATCCCAAAAGGATCACTTTTACCTGATGAGACATTTTGAGAAATCTGGGATCACAAGGATAACATGGCTTGTTTGAGCAAGTCAGAAATGCACAATGTTGGTCAAGGTCATGCAAAAGTTTTTGCATAACATGGATGTCAAGCATAGTTACCATGTCTTGAAAAGCTTTAGGATAGTTGAGGAAAGTTGGATAAAAGGGAGAAGCTTTGCAAAACTTTTGGTTGTAAACACACAAAGACATTCACTGTCATCTTCACGAGAAACTTTAGGTGTTCCTTTCGCTATCCAAGAAATTAAAACTCAGTTCAGGGCATTTGTTAAAGATAAACTTGTTCAAGGAAGAATATAATTATATAAAGAGAAGATAAAGGAGATTTGCTCTCTTCAATCTGCTATAAGAGGCTAATAAAGAATACCATGCACATACTGAGTTTGATAAGGATATGGAGGAATTTTAGGAATTGGACTCATAGACATATAACTTATCAACTACGAGGCAGAGAATACATAGCGGAAATTACAAAGTTCAAAACTAAAAGTTAAAAGTATTTCAGCATATACACACTATTATTTTAGCTTCTCCTTTCGATTCTTAAATATCAAATCGGTAACTAATGTAATATATATTATAAAAATTTTACCCTATTCAATACAACCTAAGGTCCTTAATTAAGAATCTTACCCTACAAGAAATGTTCCCAAGTGAATATGATTGTAATGTTTGACCGAGGGCAACAACTAGACATTTGAGCTAGGGTTGCGAACTTTTAATTTTTGCAAGTGTTGAGGTCAAACAATCCGATAAAACAGATCTCGAACAACTAAAGGCCCTAAACACAGGTTCTTTCAAGCTATCCTCTCAATGATTGAACATTTACAATGTGAGTTCAAACGGTCCAAAAGCTTTGTATTCAAGTTGGTCTAATTCAGAACTTTTAAGTGTCCACACGAACATAAACATCTTAAATTTCTCAAATGCAAAGGTACCATTCTGCAATCGGCGGACATGTTTTTCCTTTATGCATGCAAGAATTATATTTCTTGTTATCTATATTTCTTGAGGTTGAAGTTTTTATTTTCCCATTTTAAATGCTCTATCCTTTTTTGAATTTAAAAGATTAACACTTTCATGATTATTCGATTCCCCGAAAACTATGGTTTGTACATGTGTAAAAAATTTTTGCCATTTCATAAGGGAACACAGTAACATGTTGTCAAGGGAACCATCATTTACCATATTCCTTAACAAGTTTGCAATAATAGTCCTTCTAAGACTTAAAACCCAATCAAAACTTTTGAGGGTTTTTGATTTGGGTCAGTTTACATATTTTCTTTAATTCTTGTTAGAGATCCACTTGGTCATACAACTAGAGTTTGAGAGACGAGCTATAGGTTATAGTCAAGGGAACAATAAATACCCACATGCTATAGGCGAAATGTCATCAAAGAAAACCACAATTAACTTATAAAACAAAGGCCTGAAATATTTGGTTCATTAGGCAATGTTACTGGCACACTTGTGAGACTCTCTAGAGTTTAGCATTTCCTTTTTATAGTGGATTTGGCGAAAGTCTTTCTTCACCTTCTAGATATAGATAGGGCCTACACCTATCTATATATATGAGCTGAAGGCCTATCTATATATAGGTGGGGGGATCAACTACTCACCACCTTATTCTTTGTAGAAAATACACATAATATGAGTGGGGTTGATAGCTAGTAGGATCTTCTCTATCTTGAAGAGACAAGCTGCTCTTTAGGGTGTTTTCCTATCCCTCAATACTTTTGGGGGAGTTCAAGAGAACCAATCTTACATCATATTCCTTGACAATTTGTTAGTCTAATGAATAGTTATATGTCTCGAAGTTCCTTCCAGACGTTGAAAGTTTGCTTAATTCCTTGGGCACAGTTTCAATAATTTCAAGGTTGTTGGCATAGTCCATTTTAATCTAATGGATGTGTCATTGTATAGATATTACCCTACTTAGTGCCCATAATAGAGAAGGGGCGGGTGGCAACTCTCAACTGTATATATGGTGAACAATCCCAATCCTCTAGGTGATACAGACAAGGTCTTCCATATATATGCATATCGACCTTGTTTGTGTGTGTGTATACCATAGATGAATGTACGAAGCACCAAAAATCTCATGTTGCCCATATAGATTCTAGATGGTGCCTAGTATAGCCATTTATGAGATCCAAAAGGCATTCACCAAAAACTTGTAGTGGTTGTCATGGGTCCAAAAAGTTGTCTTAGGGACCTGGGATATCAACTTCTAGTAAGCAATTTTGATGGTGGTTGAACCTCATATCTAACTTTGAAAAGAAGCAAGCCCCATGTGAATTCATCCAATAATTCTCAATCATTGGAATCGGGAATTTGTCCTTGACTGACAGTTTGTTTAATTGCCCAGAAATCCACATATAGCCGTCATGACCTTTTTCTTTGAACAAAGAGCATTAGAGAGGAATATGGACTCATACTTGGCCGAATGACCCCTATCCAACAATTCCTTCACCATATTTTCAATTTTGGTTTTTACATGTATAGGTAAGAATATAGACCAATGTTAGGTGATTGACTCTCACGAACTAGTTATATGGCCATGGTCATGGGAGCGTTGTGGGGTAATCCATGAGGTTTTTTGAACACTCGTGAGTGCTTGTGAAGAATTAGTTGCAGTAATTCTACAAGTACTACAAATGTCCTTGTTTTTGTCATGTTAACTGCACACAGTTGTGCCAACACACCCGAGGAACCCTTTTTTACCAATTTAAAGCATGCAATTGAGGACAATAACTTGAGTAGGTCTTACTGCCATCCCTGTTAAGGTGTATTGGTGTACTTGTGACCATTAATTGTCTATATTTCATAGAAAATGCCATAGGATAGATCCTAAAGATTGAAGTCGTTGGGCACCTAAGACGATGTTGCAGACCACCTAGTGTAAGTCCGAACATGTTTAATTTGAGCTTGTAATCACCCTTCAAAACTTGAGCATTTGGATATTTTCCCCTACAAGCCAATGTTCCTCCGTTAACTATTATCACCTCAAAGCTATTGCAAGGGTACACATAACAAGTTGCCTGTTTGGCCACCCTTGGGTTAATGAAGTTATGAGTGCTTCCTTAGTCAATGAGGATGCGTAAGTGACACCCTTTGTGTCACAAGTGTAACCATGTACAAATACAAAAAAGTGTGTTGATAGGCAAAATATGATAGTCTAGGTACTCCGTGTTGAAGCACAACTATAAGGATGTAATTAGCAAAGTAATATTACTCTAATCATGGCCAAAATGATGCTGTGGGAAATAAGCATTACATCCCCCTCCCCTTAGAACACGATTTCCTCTTAGAAGTCATTGAAAGAGGCGAGGATGCTAAACTCCTGGTTTTAATGACATCTATCCATACTGCCTATAGTCTCATTTACTCTGCTTTGGGATCTAGTGAGACCTTGCTCATGAATCCTTTGACGATATCCAACCACATGTGTGTGAAACTCTACCTATAATGCTGATCAAGATGATACAAGGAAAAAGTCAAGCACTGAAAGCTATCAAGACAACTAGAGATGAGCATGCCATAGGAAGAACAAATTTAATTATGATTAATAACACTTGATTAATTTAACTAGCATAATTAAACCCCGAGGCCAACATTATAGTTGCATGCTTGACCTAATGTGACCTTAGGGATTGGAGATGCCACAACAACTGCAACAACATAAGTTGGGTTATATGTCCCTAACCCTTAATGCAACCATGTTTAAACAAATAATCTTAAAAAAATAAAAATTAAATTAGTTAGGTTTTTATGTGTTTAATTTGGGGTGAAAAATTCTGGGCAAGACACTTTGAAGTATAATAATAATTCCATCGGCGGGGGGGGTTTTGATCCCAACTAGGGCATGTATTGAACTTTTGGGGGGAAAATCTTCACTTAGACTACTCTGATTGGGTTGCTCATCTTTTGAGCTGTTGTCTAAATCGGGTCGGATTTGGAAGGTGCCGCAATATCGAGGAGATATATTTTCTATTTGATACATTTATTGCCTTAACCATATTTTTCATCACAATTATAGTATACAATCCTTTGGTTCTGCAATCAACCATTTCCTCACGAGTCAGGCTCTTGATAGTTAATGGTCTAATTCCTTGATTGGGTGTCGGTTGAGACTATGTATTCCTAACTTGTGATGGTTTGTATTGACGATGTTGGGTTGTATGTTTGTCTTCGGCTGATTTAGCTGACCTATTCGCTTCCATCAAGGTAGTAGGTTTGTAACCCTTGACTTCTTCCTTCAATACATTGATGAAGCCACTTTTAAAAAGTCTTAGACCAACCCTATTGTTTGGTTGGCCAATTTTTCAAACTCATCTTCGTAATCACAGACAGAGCGAGTTTTCCTCTGTTGAGTCAAGGCACTTGTGAAGTCCTCATATTCATTAGAGAAAGAATCGGTGAGTAGATGTTTATTGAACTCCACCTATGTTAACGTAGTGTATGTTTATTGAACTCCACCTATGGTAACCCTTGACTTCTTCCTTCAATACATTGATGAAGCCACTTTCAAAAGTCTTTGACCAACCCTGTTGTTTGGTTGGCCAATTTTTCAAACTCATCTTGGTAATCATAGACAGAGTGAGTTTTCCTCTGACGAGTCAATGCACTTGTGAAGTCCTCATATTCATTAGAGAAAGAATCAGTGAGTAGATGTTTATTGAACTCCACCTATGTTAACGTAGTGTATGTTTTTGCCAACCACTAGTACCATTGCTTCATTTTACAAGTTGAACGAGGTTGTAGGAAGCTTATGAACTGTGGAAGTTTGTTAGACGAATACCTTGTTCTACTTTATGTAGCTATCTTATTTGGTCAACATTGACAAATTTTGAGAAGTCTAGTCGAGGAGTTTGAGGCTATCCCCCAAATTGTCAATAGTTGTGACCATGCCGCTCTGTGCTAGAGCTATGTCCTTTGTGTATGGAATTGTGTTTGGCATTCAACTGTCAATCTCCTTTCCAAGTCATTTGTGAGGTCCAATTTGTCCAATTTTGATGATTTCTCCATTATAATGGAGTGGTTTGAATGAATTATTTTGACGTCTTCTAAAACTTTGTCCATTTCTTCGGATCGGGTCACTACCATCACGAGAACCAAATTTTTTCCTATTATTACACTAAAATGATTAGGATGAAGAGAAAAATTGGTTTAGGGTAGTTGAAAAATAAGCAAATTTGTTTTTTGCAAACTTTTTCTATTTTTTTTCTTTTGATTCGATTTGTTACCCAATGTATTCGACCATGTCTAGAATTTTTCGACCTTTTTGTCCTCTGTATCTGTATCTATAACTGCCTCAAATTTGCCCTATATAATTTTTTTTTGTTGGTGGTGGATTTATCATAATTACAACTATAATAAGGAGGGTTTGTTGAAGGGTGTATTTGGTTTATGGGCTCACAGATATATAGATCCCATTCGTAAATAGTGTTGGTTCAATGTTCCATAACTCTTACTATTGAGGATTACCGTTCTCATACCCACTATCCCATTTTTAAGGTACGACGCTAGTAACTTCTCAGTGATAACTGCTTACTAGTGCACTAGAAATTATAGTGTACATGCTCAACGAGTATTCAACAAGCGTGCAAGTAATCTCCAAAAATTAAGCTAGGTGAGTTTTATTCACTTATGCTTGTGAGTCTTCTATGTTGAGTTTTGGCGAGTTTCATGAGAGTACTCACAAAAAGTATTTGCAAAATACTCCAAAAGTCTTGTTCACGGACTTACCATACATGCTAAAAACACTATATAAGTCAAATGCAGAATAAACATTGAGAAACACTAAAAAATGCAGATTTTTCTTCTTTTCAAGCCCCATATCCCCACACATTCTAATCACACAACATTTGACCATCGTTTGAGCGAAGTGGAGGGAGTTTATAACAGAGTTTAAGAACAAATTTGAGTAAATTTGATTTCCAAGTTAGTTCTTTTTTTCTTTTTTTCAAGCATGTAAATTCTTTCTAAAATGTTAATGATTGGTTTCTATTTTTTTAGATAAGGTAATAAGATTTAGTTTTGAAGGGACCAAAAAACCCTTTACACAAAACAAAGTAGAGGGCACAAAAGCCAACAAAAAGGAACCAAAAGCACAAATTCAAACATGCTTGACAAATATGCCCATAGAACAGAGCAAACCACAACTGGTCTAAGTATTACAAGATACAATATTTTAAAAAAATACTTAGATCACCTAGACAAAAAAACACAACAAACCCATAGGATGGTAACACAGAGAAGAGGGTCCACAGGACATCCATCAGTCCACCTTGCTCTGGGAATATTTTCTTCTGGTTCTCATACTCGGGCCCACTTCTCTATTCCCTTTGCACTTGATGATGACCTGGTAGGTGTTTTCTCGGTGTTCTTCTCCTCCATCTCACTGATGTCTTCATCATCTGTACTACTCATCTCCATCCTCATGTTAACCTCATCCTTTTTAGCTTCCATTTTTGCAATCTGATCTTGAAGGATCAAAATCCTCTGTTCCTGCATAATAAAATCTTCATTCAAACCCCAATTCTCTTGTTTTGAATTTCAATTTTTCTGTATCAGTATTTAACTTATTGCACAAGATTTTTATTAACCACCAAAATGGTGTCCACAGTAGACTCCACTCTGAGGATGTGGGCTTCCCAGTCGATCGTTTCTCTATCTCTCTCCCTATTTCCAATGCTCTCCTCCCTACCCTTGTCACCCTTTTTCATATCACAAAGAATGTCAGCAATGCCAGTAGGACCTTCTTTATGCCCCCTTTTTTTCTCTTTTTTATGTGAGATGCAAGGGTTTCATTATCAGAATCATCACTTTTGTCCTGAGGACGGGGAGGGATAAGGATTTTTCCTTTCTTAAACAACATCAAAATTAAGCCATGATGAAGAGGGGTATCCATCTTATCATTTTAGTAGTCTTCTATAGAAGTAGTTAGGGACCTAAGGAGGAAAAACAAGAAACTCATCTCCTGATTTCTTCTCAGATAATTCAAAATGGACAGGTGGTAAGAAAAAATATTCCTGAATTTACCCTCGAGTGTGAGGTACTTCATAACCACAAGACACACATCTACCCACCGTTCTGGAAAACAAGTTCTAGCTATACCATCATCATACTGAAGAATATTTTCCCCAGGGCCAAAAAAGGTTGAAATTTCATGCTTTCTTCTAGTTTTGTCCTTAAAAATTTTTAAGGCCATCAATGGACATACCAGTAGCTTCAGCGATGGTGTCCTTGTTGACAACTATTTTAATTACCCCTCATCTTGACGCAACCATCCTCCTAGGATTTCCCAAATTCATTAGCCAGTTGTGGATCATGGCCCTACAATTTTTTAATGAAAATGGACAGTCCACCCTGACAAAGGAGCCTCCAAAAAGTGGCATCCCTTTTCAGATGTAGGTAGGTTATGGGTTTAGTATGCACTCTCTCACCACCCATTTCTTTCCCTCCAAAAAAACCAGGTTTGAAATTGAGCCAAATGATCCAAAAATAGAGCCTTAACTCAGTGTTGGTATTAAAAACCCTTTCTAAATTATGATTCAAGTCCACACGTATCATGTCCTGCATATCCCTATAATCATGACTCCCTATCTCAACATATCTTGTCTTCATTAATCAATTTTTTTTTATTATTCCAAGGTAAATCCTCATGCTGCCAGCTCATCTTTCCCGGTAGGTTGTTTAAATGATTGGCCAGACCATCCATTGTCTTATTCCCATTCTTGAACATGTGTTGTATCTCAACCCTCTCAAAAGATCCATCAACTTGTTTGGCTTCCTTAATGATGTTCTTAAGCTTCCATCACATGCTTCCATTATGCTTAAGAGAACATTGATCATGCACAAGGAGTCCCCTTCAATTATTAGAGCTTTGTATGTTCATAGTTCCACTTAGCTTTAATCCCCAAAGCATAGCTATAGCTTCAGCATGGTTATTTGAATAATGCCCAACTAGTCTAGCATACGCCATTAGACATTCACCCTTATGGTCTTGTATTTTACCTCATCCCCCAGCACATCCTTCCCTGATCTTAGATGAACCATCAAAGTTTAGTTTACACCATCTAGATGGTGGACATTTCCATTTAACCTTCTTTTTTTCCCTCCCCTTCTTTGATGTTACTCTCATTCGTGATGTTGAGATTTAAATTATTTAAAATATCCATTTCTAAACCTGAGGGAGGTTTGGTCGACTTACTTTTGATGATTTGAATATTTTCTTTAAGGTTCTGGATGATTTGCTTCACCACCTTCTTGGAGTTAGATCCATAATTTCTGAATATCCTATTATTCCTTTCAATCCATATACCCCATAGTGTATGCCGGAGGGTAAATTTCCATAATTCCTTGACAATATCATGATGGAAAATGGATATCCATTGTTCAGGGAGGTTTGAGACATCCCTAGGAAGGATCATCTAAATTTTGAAAATATCAAGCACAACTGAGAAAACCTGAAAAGAAAAAGGACATTCTAAAAATAGATGGTTAGTAGTTTCTTCTTGGTTTTTGCATAGAATACACCTGTTTATGATTATCATGCCTCTTTTTCTTAGCTTGTCCACAGTGAGAATTTTATTTTGAATAACTTCCCAAAAGAAAAGGTTGATTTTTGGAATAAGTTTTTTGTTCCAAACTATCCTCCAGTAATCATTAGCTTCAATTTGTTCAAATTTAAGCAAGTAGCCAGATTTAACTTCATAATTCCCAGAGTCTGTATTCCTCCATATCAGCTCATCTTGACTTTGTCTTGGGGGAATGTGGAAGAACTTAAGTTCATTATTGAGGGTCTCAAAGGGAAGGAGAGGGCTGTTGTAGAAAGGTGGGGGGTAATCTGTTTCCATTTCCTTCCTTCCGTCCAGCAGTCACACACTCTTTCACCAAACTCCCCTTTGTAAAACAGGAAGTGATCTTTCCAGGGCACCTCATCCTTTAGGGCCTAATTTCTGATCTAGGGGTCCTCCCAGAATTTGATATTCATACCATTCCCCAAATTCCACTTAATCCCTTTGTTCATCAATTCCCTAGCTTTCCCCAGATTGTTCCAAAAAATAGATCCTTTAGGAAGAACCTTATCAGTAAAAAACCTAAAGTGCTACCAACATTTTGCAAATATTTCACTTTGTCAACCCATATGCCTTCCTCTTTATGTAATTTCCATCCCATTTGGCAATGAGTATTTGATTCATCATCTGCATATTTTTCATTCTGAGACCACCTCTGTCTTTGGGTTTTGCCACCTTTTCCCAAGCTATCAGGGGTATCCTAGTTTTGACTTCAGTCCCTGACCATAAAAATATTTTTTGTATACCTTCAATAGGTTTTCTAATTTTGTGGGGCATAGTAAAAATAGACATTGTGTATGTGGCCACTCCCTGCATCGAGCTTTGAAGCAATTGGGATTTTCCATCTTGTGTCAGTAATGAACCTTTCCAAGAAGCTATTTTTTTGTGAAATATTTCAATGATTTTATTCCAGCTAGTGTCATCCATTTTGCATCCACACAAGGGCATTCCCAAATAGCTATTTGGGAGATTATTTATATTCTATTCTAGAATAGTGGCTTGGTGGTGTTGTTGTTGTTCACTAACATTGATGAAGTAACATGAGCTCTTCCAGAAGTTAACTTTTTGACCTGAAACCTCCTTATATTTCTTAGTAATAATTTTGAAAGACCTGGCTTCCTAGACAAAGGCTTAGCCCAGCAAAACCGTATCATAAACAAATTGTTGGAGACATTGGCTATCAACCTCATTAGCAACCTTGATCCCTCAATTATCCCTTCATTTTTAGCTTTTGAGCATAGCCTACTCAAGGCTTCCGCCACAATGATATAGAAGAAAGGGTGATAATGGATCACTCAAACTGCCCAGCTTGGAGAAGCCAAACTTAAGCTCATCTAATGAGAAACCTCCAATTAAGCTTATCATAAGCTTTGCTGAATCTAATTTTAACATCAATAATGCAGGGTGCTAGAGGAAGATATCACATGCATTCACTGAGCTCATGAGACATGTGACACTGTTAAGGATGGAACGACTAGCAACGCATAAATCCAGTCGCTGTTCAGAGGAAATGTTGGGATCCAAAATAGGTTTCAAAGTAGGGCAACTTTGGAAATGGTTTTTGTAGGATACCAAAGTATTATCAGAGAGGAAACGCAGGCTAGATTAGTGGAATGCCGAAGGAGGAGGGCTTTATGTTTTAGGTCCAAAGGCATATGAAGGTATTCCATTAATCTACTTCGAGCAAATGTGCCAATTACATATCTCCATGTGAAGCCTAGAAACAATACCTGGAACACAATCATAACCAACTTGCTCCAAAATATAGGGTGGAATCCAAGGAACTTGGCATGGGAAACAAATCAGGGCCAGGGGCAATTCTTTTCCAAGGATTAAACAACTTTCTCAATTTCTAAGATGGAGAAAGGCTTAACATTGAGCAGTATTTGGTGATCTCGGCATTGACAGTTAAAACAGGGATAGCATTTCAAGAGGGAGGTCTCTCCAAGCACTTAAGGAGGCATACATCCTTTAGCTAACAAGGAGGAAATGAAAGTTAATCCCTTCAGAAGAATGATGTCAATTCTGCTCCAAGTTTGAATGCACCATTCACTATTCTTAATTTTCTGGAACGATAATTCAATCATTCGTTTTTGCAAATTTCATAGAGTGCATGAAATGGTGACATGAAGTATTTCTATCAGTTCCTTGATGCCAGAGCTAACTAGATTTTTGAATGCAAAAAATTTGAGCCCTGTTGAAGGAGGTTGTCTTAGAGGTGGACATTGAGAATGTTGTGCAAGTTGTCACTCCTGGCAATGCAACATCATATGTGGCAGGCTAAATGACTTTAGAGGAGGCATCCATCATCTTTGGACATTCTGTTGCAATTGCCTTGATCTTCAGGACACATGAAAAATTGATTGGGTAAAGACTCAGTTATAGAAGATGCTTGAAACGTTCACATTACATTTATAATCACCCTTGAATTCTCAGCTTTTGATGAAGATCATTATTAAGGGGAAAGAGCTTGTGCGAGATAATATGTCACAAGGTTTGCAACTAACTTAGAAGTGTATGCAAAGTATTTCTAGGTTTGTTAACATCGTTGAAGCATGGTTATGAGTCAAGCATGGCTAGACTCAACAATATTCAAAAATTCGCTTCTATCAGAAAATATGCAAAAGACAATTTTTGTATGTCTAGTTGCAAAACTATTATAATATCATCAAAGATAACTTCAAACATATTAATTTAAATTTTAAGTTGATTCTTTTATTTTAATTTGTTAAAAGTGTATTACATTTATTTTATTTGTAAGTTTGTAAGTTTAAATTTTAATTTAAAATGTGTAAAACATCGGATCCTTTGATGAGGGTATTTACTTGGTGATGGGGAACAAAACCCAATGGGATACATTTATGAGGCCATGGATTACGGCCAAAGAGGCCATCCAAAATTATTAAATGGGAGGATATTAGATAAATTGGTCCCATTTGGGAGTTAATTATGAAGTGGAACAATCAACTCCACCAACCCATTCACTACAGGTGGGGGCCATTGGCAACCCCAAGTTTTTCTTCTTTGATGGCTTCATAGATGTTATAGTGGAGGTTATGGAGGGCCCACTCAACATGCATTAAGAGAATGATACACAAAGGTTTAGCTGAAGGACCTCATTATTTTAGAGTTGCAGAATACAAACATGGCTAGGGGAGGCTCTTTTCTTTCGACATTGCTATCCGATACGAGATCCAACCCTCCAGGGTGCCGTATCCAGGTAACAAAAATTGGAGAAAACCAATACTTATGTCAGACAAGTTACAAATTTACAATTATTAATTACTTATAAACTTTTGAATATCTTATTTGTAGGTTCTTGGTGAGAAGATTGGGGAGGAAATACCCCAATCTTCAAAAACTAGCCCTCCAAATTTATCTCAACCTTATAGCTCAAACGAAACCCTAGATGTGAGTCACAACTAGAAGTTTGTTTAAGGCCATTCACACAAATAAGTTGAATAAATTGATTTGAAACATGCCAATGATTTATTTTGTGCAATACAATATTCGGCTTCACACAAGAAAGGTGGAGGACAACATCACAAGAGCTTATTGATTTGGATGAGATTGATCCATACAATTGACTTCAGTATGCAAGAAGAGGAAAATTTTGTTTCATGGTAGGATCAGAGATTGTTGGATTTCTAGAGGGAAGTAATAATTTGAAGCACAAGCAAGAGACATAGTTTGCATACTCGTATTGGAAAATATTCAGCAAACCCAAAAAAATTTGACTCGGCAAAAACTCTACAAGACTCGGCGAATATCGGGAATATTCAGCAACTAAAAAATACGCAAATTTCTTTAAAAACATAAATTTTAAGCAAAATATAGCTACAAAATGTATCAAATGAGTCCGTAAAATGTTGGAGAAGTGTTTTCTATTAGATTTGAATACAAATACAATACAAAATCGCATCATCATGTGAATACAATAACTCGGCTGATAACTTTATAACATTGTTATGATGATAATTTTTTCAATGAAATCATACGAGCTTTCATTACACTGTATCAATTTTGATGACTCCGCATGACTTGATTTTTTACTTGTATACAGGAAATTTCAACATAACTAATAGATCTCAAACCAATTGTACAAATAGGGGCATTTGTATTACTTTGTGGCTATATCACTTTGCATATTAATATGTTTTACTCGCCAAAACTCGAGAAAACTCGGTGCATATTTTGTAAGTTTTATGAGTTGAGTACTATTTCCTAGTTTATTTGCCAAGTACTCACCAAGTCAAAGTACTCGTTGAGTCTTCCGAACTATGGTCCTAAATAAAGTTGGGCACCGAAGACATATGGTCCTCATACACCTAAGTGAAAATGGGAACATGTCTGTATTGTGCTTGTAATCACCCATTGACACATGGACATGTGAGCATTTTCCCCTATAACCCAATGTTAATCCGTTAGCTACCAACCCTCAAAGCTGTTGCATGACACATTCATGGTTGCTAAGTTTGAATGAATCCTCGGAAGTTTCTGAATCTTATGGGAGCTTTGATAAGTCAATGAGTATGGTTAGGCAACTGCTCTTTGAAGTTTCCCAATATAGCCAGCTTTCATGTTCGGGGGATCACCAAAAATTTTTCAAGACTAGGGCATGTACTGGAATTTGGTGGCTAGAATCATTGGAAAATTGGTTGGTGGTGGTTAGTCGAGGAGTTTGGGGGTTGTCCTCAAATTGTTGAGAGCTATGTCCCCCAAATTGTTGATAGAATTGTATTTGGCCATTCAGAACTTGTGCAAGACGGTATGTCCAAGTCTGTCTATGGAGATCCAATTTGTCCAATTTAGCCCCGTCAATTTGCTCTCCAAGTCACTCATAGACGTCCAATTTGTCTAGATTTGGATATCTTATATCGATATAGAATTTGGTCCATTTCTTAGGCACTAGTTTTCATATGAGGACCATATTTTCTTATTCACACCAAATAGATCAATATATGAAGAGAAAATCAGTTTGGGATATGAGTGGCAAATAAGTGGAAAAAAATTTTTTAGACTTTTTTCAACGAACTCGACTGAGTACCCCCGTGGGCTCAACTATTGATGAAACTTTTTGGACCTTTTTGTGACTCTGTAACTGCCTCGAATCTATCTTCTTGTAACAGTCACTTATAAAATTCTGCTACTAGAAGATTTATCGTCAAATCTGATCTTCTGTAACTGTTTTAGAAATCTAATAGAAAACACTTTTCCAACATTTTAGGGTTCATTTGATACATTTTGTAGCTATGTGTTGCTTAAAGATTTATGTTTTTTTGTAAGTAGTGTTTAAAAGTTTCAGAGTATTAACTATGGAGTATTACCATATTGGCCACTATCCCAAGTCCAAGGTTGTTGGGGTACTGGCGAGTAACTTCTCTGGATTAGCTGCGAGTTGCATCACTAATACAGGAAGATCTAAGATTCTTATGTGCTAGGTTTCAAAAAACCTATACTTTGCATTATACCCTTAAACCTGGAAGCTCAAGTCCGGGTACATACAGTTGTACAGGTGATGATGGGTCAAATGCCTGACCACACACACGCATCTCATGAACTTAGCCAAAAACAACTTTCTGTGGATATTTGGGTAACCTTTGTACAATATACTTTCTAACCTAAAAATAAAAAATATAAATATATATAGGGGGGAAAGGGTGGTAGATTTGGGGCAATTTAAAGAACTTAGTGGCAGCAAGCTTATTCTCAGCACTTTCTATCCCCAAGATCCGCAATGGGCAACAACAGAGCTTACATATAGTCAGAAGCCACCAAAGCCCCAATGATGACTGAATACAAGCACAAAACATTAAATCCACTATGAGTTGCTTGTAAAATAATAGGCTCACAAAAGCATTCCACTTGAATGCTAAATGAACTCAGAAAAGCTTCGGGAGAAGGCTAATCTTCATAGATATTTGCAGTAGCTTCTTGGGGGCAAGGGGCCCTTTTCAACCAGCTCATAGTTATCCCAAAATTCATTCCCATCTCTTATTTATAATATCCAGTATAGGCATTACAACCTTTTAATGCAGCAAGGGTCAGATACTTACAACACATAGGCACTTGAGGAAGCTTATAGAAAGCTTTAAGGTCTGTCCATTCCATCCACTTCCCACAAGTCATGAAATATTTTTATTCCTTTCTCAAACCAAAGGAGGGCAGACCAGCCTGTTGTCAAGGCAAGGATCTTGTCATTATATTTCAGATTCGACAAAATCGATTTGTTCGCTTGGCACCTAGTGTCAAAGGGAGAGAAGATAGGCTGCCCAACCACCAAGTGCTTCACTTGTTCCCATGCCTTCCAAATTGACTGAAGAATAAAGGACCCATAAGGAGCAACAAGAAAGCACCCAAATAGTATGTCTCAACCAAATGAAGTCTTTTTCATCTCTCTTGACCCTTCGGAGCCTATTGGCAATATTGAATCTCACACAAACTTTCCAAGGTTCAATTCCAGTCAAAGCCCTCACGATTTATTTATTTTTTTGCACTTCAAACAAAAACCATGTGGGTACGTTGTGGGTACATACCCACAGGCCCTGGGTATGTACCCACAGCATACCCGAACCATGCCCATACTCGTATCCGTACCTGGTACGTATCAGGCCTGGTACGGGGTACTTGGCGTTTCCAGGCAGTCTAGCCTTAAACCATTCAAGGTCCAAAGTTTTGAACAATGGTGCTCATGGCAGCTAAATTCACCTCATCACACGCCATACTACAAGTTCTTGGTCTTGGAAGTTGAAGTGTCCGGGACACCATCCAATTTTGCATCTTGTATGGTGCTAGTATATCACTTAGGTATCCCTTGTGTAGTACTTGAGGATGTTGGAGCTGAAGGACTAAGACGACCATCACCACCATTGTCCTCACTATTACTACCATCACCAACACGTCTTCATCATTAGCAGAAGGTAAATGTCATTAGTGTCATGACTACTCATGGAGGTCATCTTGAGATGACTTGAAAACATATGGGTCAAATCCACAAAGTTAATAGCTCTCATTAAGATTGCTCATGGAAGTTTTCAATTAATTAACACAAATACATGATTAGCTTGTATTTAGGCTAATCCCACATTGGTAATAAATGTGAGACAAAAGTGAACTATGACATACTAAAAGCTCCTAAAGCTTTGCCAATGGGGAGAGCAGCTAGAGGGTGAAAAGCTCAAAGCAATGGATTACATTTATTGTTCCTCCCCTACTAACAAATGCTTAAAGATGCTTGAGTAGTAATTGGTCCCCTTGTCTTGCAATTATCATCAACACACATGAGGAAAAATGCCAATAGTGAAATGACTACTCATAGAGATAATATTTAGATGACTTAAAAATACATCAGTCAAATTGCACAAAAATTAATAACACTCATTAAAAATGCCCATGTAAGCCTTCAATTAATTAACACAAATACATGATTGGGGTGTAATTGGCCTAATCCCAAATTGATAAACGTTTTGAGACAAGGGTGAAAGCTCCAAAAGCTTTGCCAATTAGGGGAAGAGGCAAGAGGGTGAAAATCCCAAAGCAATGAATTATGTTTACCATTCCTCCCCCTACTAAAAAATGCTTAAAGGTGCTTGTGCTATAAGTGGTCCACTCGCATTGTAATTATTACCAAAATATATAAGTAAAAAGGTCAGTATAATGCCTTGAATACTGCTCATGGAGGTCATCTTGAGATGCCTTTAAAAAACACAAGTCAAAACCCACTCATTAAAATTGTTTGTGGAAGCCTTCAATAAAATAAAACCTAAGTTGCACGAAACATGGAAACGTGTACTAGTTTCCAAAACAAGAACGCTTGGAAACATGGCCCCCCTAAATGGGTATACCAAGATACAGAATATATATAAAAAAATACAATATATATATATATATATTGTTTTACTAAATAACACATTATCTTGCAAGAAAATAAAAATGATTTCTAGGGAATGATGACATATCCCTCATTTAAATTTAAAAAGGGGAAAAAGAGAGATAAAGCTAGTTAGTGTGATCCCTTGAAAAGAAAACTTCTTTCAATATAAGGCCACATATTATTCATTAGTATTGCAGGTAAAGATGGCTATAGAACTTCTACTCCTTATGGCATTCGTGATCAAATTTCTAGTGATTACAAAATGTTTGCCGACATTTTCGTGTAACACTTATAATGAATTCATACGATGCCGAATAAATATCAATTTCATATATGATATAACTCATCTATTGTGCACTTAGATATTTTGCATTGCGTAGCTTATGTGTTATGATGCTAGGATGTATAAATGGTTTAATTGCCATGACAGTATTTTGCCATGCTTAGTGAAACATCGATCTAGCGAATTACTATGTTTTAACGAATCGCCAAAGATGGTGCAACACATAAAATGAATTTTTGAACATGTTAGCATTGACAATGGGAAGGGTCATGCAAGAATGGATATGTAATGAATAACTATGTCATCAGTGTTATGTTTTGACTTGTGTTGGTGAGTGGTTGTTCCTAACTGCCACTAGTATTTGTCAATAAGGCACCAAGTTTATGTCATAATCTACATGTGGATTTTGGCCTTTATGGTCTGTTTGAGATAGAGATATTAGACGAGAGAGACCATCCATGAGACTGATCTTTTCAAGGCCTCAAATCCCATTTGGTGATTGGCTGTCAATATGTGCCTCTGACATTGATATGACACAAACTGGTTATATATTTACTTGTAGGTTCTGTACCATATGGTCTCTGATACTTATTTTTTATGTTTCAGTATGCTAATCTGAATCACTGTAATGTCCCTTTTTAGGGGGACTCAAGAAATGACCAAAAACTGAGATGTAAACTTGAAAATCAGATTAGGGAGCTGCTGTAGTTGGCTGATATCAATCTTACAATCTGCAAATTAGGCCCTTCCTAAGGCAATGACTTCCTTGCAGAGGTTAAACCCCTCAAAGGCGGGTTAAAACTTGTTAACACCCATCAAATATTATGCCAAAATTATTAAGAAACTCTCAGATAACACAATCGGCTGTTAGAAATCAGTATTGAGCTTGAAAATAACTAATTTTGGAACCCTCAACCAGTGAACTTCAACAAGCTTGGAAAAATAGTAAAACACCTCCAAAAATCACAAAACTCAAGATCTTGGCTTTAAAAAATATGGAGAACAAGATAATAAATTCAGATTGACCAAATTATCATCACACATACCAAATAATACTCCCAAGTGGGTCGCTCCACTTCAAATAAATAGATTATTGATCCAAAGAGATAAATCATGCAAGGAAATGATAATTTATTGCTTTTCAAACCAGCTTGCATACATAAATCCTTATGGAAGGGTTTTCGTCCTCCACAAGTCCTCAATCAAGGGTTTCCGTCCTTGATAAAGGTCCTCAATCAAGGAGTTTCATCCTTGAGAAAGGTAGGAAAGGTGCTTCACAAGCAAACCTTAACCAAGATATGAAAATTCACCAAAACATAATCCAATAATGGCCAAGCGACCTCCTTTTATAACCCAAGGAGTGCTTTTACAATACAAAAATGATGGCCGACTCCTTAAGATAAAGTGCTTTTAAATATTTAATTGGTATTTGGAGCCTACATGCTCATAATACATTTTATTTCCTAACTACTTAAGTCCTTCTATTGGAGCGCTAGGCTTCCCAATAGGATACATGATAATAATATAAAATAAACAACAATAAAAATGTAATCCAAATCTTCCCCTTGCTTTCTTCCTTAGACCCACGGGGAGAAGAATGGGTTAAGGTCTTCAAAAATCAGCCTTCAAAAAGGGACATGACACTTCCCCCTTCTGAAGATTGCTTGTTCCCAAACAATTACAAGTGCCCAGATTCCAAATAAATCTATAGCTATCCTCCTTTGATATACTTACACATGAAGCAAACTCGTTAAAGAAAAAAATTGTTTCCTCCTTCATCCACTCTTGCTTTGTGGAAGATGACACGGTTCTGATCTTTGCTTGCCAAGGCCTCAAAAATAGGAATCTGTTCAAACATTGGTTGTAAACCAGGATTTCCTTCAATGCTTTCCCAAACATGTTTGTAACCAGGTATTTTGTTCCCTAAAATCAGAAGGAAGATATCATAAGCTGGATCCTTTTGAATTTATGAAAACACATCAACAATGATAGTAGATTGCAAGATCATTTCAACCTGTGGCTGGATACTCATCTTTTATTGTCAAAAGAATGAGAATAGGGCACTGAAAATTATTGCGGATATCGTATAAATGCAAAAATTGCAACAGCTGTCATAATGATTACCTTGGCCTCCAAAAGATGCTTGAAGCTGCCACAAACTAATCTCTTCAGAATTTGGCTCGGATCATGGAGTCACTTTGAGTGCTGTATATAAGTATAAATAAGCAAACCTTGATCGGATTTCATCAAATACCAAATATGTTGGAACATTGGATCTTAAGCTTCTCAATGGAGTGGTAAGATTTTTACAATCACCTAGTTTCAAAAAAAAATGTTTTCAAAGCTGTCCCTCAACTGCTTTCCCAAGAAATATCCACAATCCAACTGTAGCAAATGAGTAGCTTCATTTAATTAGTTACCGTATAGTCAAATAATACTTATGGTTATATGATTATATCATATATTGTTGTATATAACAATATTAGTTCGCATATTGTTTGGAGTTAATAAGAACTCATAACTCTTTTAAATGGGTTAGAGTTTGTTATTTGTTATTATTAGTTGTTTTCCTATATCTATGGCTATATAATAGCCATCCATATATTGAAAAATAGAGATCGGATTAATACAAAGACCTTTCTTTTGGCATCTGAGCAAATTCCACGTACCCAATGATTTGGTATCATGGAGCAAAAATCCATGTCACAATGGAGTTCTGAAAGCAGTGTTTCAATTATGTGATGTATTTTGCAAAAGTTAACTTAAAGGCTTCATTTACATTGGGGCTCCTGATTGCATTTCTCTCATTTGTTCCAATCTTGGCAAAGGTAGTTTCTTGACAAATTGGGTCATAACTCAAGAAACATGCATTTCCATATCAAAGTATCCATCAACTTATTTCCTTGCCATGGTTCATTATTCGTATGCAATATAGGTCATTATTTTGTATGATTGCATTAATTGTTCTATTGATGACATCATCTACATATTAATGTAACCATAATCAAATGATATAATTTCTTATTGGCATCGATTTGTAACTTCTCTCTAATAATATTTAATTTGATGAGGTTTCCCATCAACAATTTACCTCCTTATGCTCACAATGTCATCAAGATGATATTTCTAGGAAATAACACCATCTTCAATCAAGGAGTTGCATCTGATCCACTACATCATTCTACCATTTTAAGATTGAAAATTATATGTATTCATTTACTATCCTTGGAATTTACTCTAGAGATGTGGTTACATTTAGATTTCTGATTTGTCAAATTTGGGATCTATTTCCTCACAATTTTTCTCATGGTTCAATCATTGGCCATAAGTTTGACAACTTTAGCTCACTCGGATTTCAACACATGAAGCTCAAAATTGCTTTTCTTTGTAAATCATATTCATTTGAAATTGGTTCACTGTTATATGCCGTTATGTTGTGATCGGTGAGTCTAATTCTCGATAAGTCTTTAACTGTCCATCACAGGTCTCACATTATTTGTGGTTTACAAATTTGTGACATAGAAACTATTTGTCATTCTTGTGGTTTTGGTTCGGTGTTTTTCTGTAGGAATAGGTGGTCTAAGTGTTATGTGTTTTTCTAAATTTATTTCTCATAACATTTGAGTTTTTAGTGTAATTATTGTTTTGTAATTAAGTTTTAAATAGAGCTTATTTTTTAAGTCATTAGTTTCAAATCATTGATAATGTGAGTCAAATTTCAAGTTTTAAAATTATCAAGTGTCATAGTATAAATATCTATTTTTTGTTGTCCAAAATTCCATCAAAAGCTTAATAGTCCTTGACAATTCTATTTCTTGTCTTTCATTAAAATTGTCTTTAGTTATCCATTTAAATGTATTTAAGTTTGTTCATTCAAAGATTATATTCATGCAAAACTCTGTATCATAAAATAAAAAAATATTCCTCACGGATGCATTTTCGGTGTTACCCGACGTCCGAAAAATAAAGTGTTTCACATTGTGGGGTTGGAAGTTAAAAATAAATAGGTAATGTGGAAATTTTTGAGCTTCATATCCAAATCAGGCTAAGCTAGCAGCATGAAACTGGAGGATGAAGGCATCAGAGACTGGACTCCTTGATTTCAATCAACAACCTCTCATCAGTCACCAACGATGGGGCCACATGAAGCTGTGGTGGCATTTTGTGGTGTGAGTTTGCTTTCAGTTGTGTGCTTCATTTTCATAGTACCTATTTTACAGTGTGTTCTTTTGTTCAATATGCAGTTTCTCAGTTGGTTTTTTGTGATATGTTTGAAGATCATTCCTATTCATATTTTTATTTAGTGAGTAGTGTTTAATACATAATTCCCTGAAGGAAAAACATAGTGGAAAAGATGAAAGCACAAGAAAAAGCAACATCATGATATTTGGGTTGTTGGTTGTCCTGTAAAACCATCTGTATGTTTTGGGTTGTTGGTTGTCCTGTAAAACCATCTGTATGTTTGGGTTGTTGGTTGTCCTGTAAAACCATCTGTATGTTTTGGGTTGTTGGTTGTCCTTGGAAAACCATCCTTGTTGAGGTTGTTGGTTGTCTTGAAAAACCATCCAGATCATGAGCACGCACAAGTGGCAAGCTGCAAAAGAAGTGTGATTGTTTTTCTCCCATGTTCGCACTAAGGGGGGAATGTTAGGAAATACATAGTGCTCCATGGTAATTATTCTGCGTATAGTCAAAGAATAGTTATAGTTATATGATTATATAATATCTTGTTGTATATAACAATATTAGTTCACATATTGTTTTGGTTATACAACATAACTCATTTAAATGGGTTATAGTTTGTTATTTGTTATTATTGCTTCCTATTTTATAGGAATGTGCGCAATGTTTTCCTATATCCATGGCTATATAATAGCCCTCCATATATTGTAAAAATCAACGGATTAATACGAAGACAATCTTTCTTGTTGTGCAAATTGATCGTCCCAATACCAACAAATGAGATTGGGATCTTCTACCTCATCTCGGTGGTAACATTTCAAATTAAGAATTGTAGTGGCCAACAAACATCTTGTGAGAGTTACCCCTTTCGTCAATGTGACTTAGAAGAAGAGCACTGCTTCCTTGCGATCAAAATCCACTTGGTACTGCAAATAGCACGTGGAGCCAAATGGAAATAATAGCCACAAGATCTAAATAACTCCCATAATGATTTGGGGTTTATGATTGACATTCTCCAAACTCATCTTATTCATGTTAGAAAGATGACTTACACTCCAAAGCTCTTCGGAATTCACTTTATAGTAATAAACATTCTTACCAAGTGTGAGTAACCTTCGTTGTGGAGGATTCTTTGATTGCAAGTGCCTTACTTTGCTGCTCAAAACAACTATCCTATGTTGTTCCTTCTTGCAAACTCCTTCCATGATGTTACTAGCAAACTGATTTTTGACATATTCAGATGCGATAATATTTTTCCAGTCAGCTGTTATGCAAGAGAACAGCCCACAATGTGATTCCCTAAGATTTGCTTCAACATTCACTTGCTTTCCTTATGCCATGAATTCTGAATTTTTCAACTTTACCACTGACATTCAATTCTTTGCCATGATAGTTGGGGGTGAACTCCCCCAATGTTTGCAACCATTGAACCACAAGAACAATTTTATCATTAGCTAGCTCAATCACAAAAAATTAATCACATACCTCATGATTTCCCAAGAGGATTGACAGCTGTACTATTTTCCTTGCGCAAGGTATGATGGTGCCACTCTGTACAAGCCTAGTGACCCCTTGGTTATGAAGAAAACCCTTCACCCAGAATGGATGATAAGTATGTGTGCCACACATTAGAGTAAGGGTGCTGCCCTTCCACCAAATTCTCTCTAGCTCTTCCATATTCATGGAATCATGGAATGAAAAATCAGACTTATCATCATGCCCTTGGTGCCTCAAACATAGATATTTTCCCAACATTGCACCTATATTCCACATGCGGAAACAATTTTGAAATTGAGCCCAAGAATCCATACAACAAGAATCACTTCTTACCTCATTATTTCGTGGAGTATGAGGTGCATAATGATGTCCAATCAGTGGTGATGTAGGAGGACATAACAAGCATGAAATCTGATCACCTTCCCCAACCAGTGTGTGTGAGGGCAACATACCAACAATGTCATATCAACAAGCAACAAAACTGAGATTTTCTCATACCATGGGCTGCCTTTGACACTCTTTTGACTCAGAATTTTTGAGTTAGGAACAACACGTAGAAAATAATCTAATGGTGCCCTTATCTCATGCATAATATCATCCTCATAGCCCCTTAGTAAATCTGATTTGATTCCATCATGTGACTGTCTTGTGTAACCATTAGATTCCAATAAATTATCATATAACAACAAAGAACTTTTACCTTTCTTTGGATGATGACAAAATTGGGATTGTTCTTTGTTGATATCCTCACTGATTTGCTCCTTGGTGACAGCTATTTGGGACAATCCAACAAGCTGAATATTATTAATTTTACCTTGAAATTTAAATTCAACCCTTAATTTCTTTTCCTCAACTGACCCTTAATTTTCCCTTGCCTCATTTTTCATTAGTACTTCCTGTTTCCTCATCAATAATGAAGAGTTATTTGCCCTATACTCTTGTTAGTGTTGTTTCCCTTGAGCGACTATCAATCTAGCAGCCCTAGCTCTTCTTTGCCACTCTTCACAATTCTTTTGAGTTTCATTACATCTTTCGCGCTTGCATATATGAATTCCTTCTACTGTCTAATTTCAACATTTGGTTCCTTCAAAAGTATACCCTTTTCTATTAAGGGCTCTTCATTGACAACTGTTAGTTTTATGCAACCATTAGATGCCAACAATTCATCATTAAACACAAAAGGATTTTTACCTTGGGTGGCATGCTCCTTAATCTCCTTCACCCCGGTGGAAGGACATCTTCTCCCTAGAGTGGAAACATTCTTCTTCTTGGCATGTTGTACTTCTTCCTTTGGCGCTAGGGTTCTTTGGTGATAGTGTTTTTCTTCCGTCCTTACTTTGATCAAATCTGTGAGAGGCATTGCCTCTCGAAACTCCGTAATTTATTTTATTTTATTTGTCAAACATTTCAAATAAGGCTTTCTTGGGAACGCAGGTCTGCAATAGTTGGCTGTGTATCACTTCGTACAACCGACTCTCTCTACCTAATGTTGTGATATTGCAATTGAGATCAACAGTGGATTGCATTGGCATTGGTTTAGCATGGTTTTAAATTGAAAAGCTCAAAAATAACACATTGTTATGAAATCTACTTCTACAAAAATGATAAGGAATCCTCCCCTTTCGTCATTGGTGCTGCTACAAATCCTTCCGTAATGACATAAAATTAAAAGGCTTCATAAGAGGTTAAAATGCTTGAAAATCCAGTGGAGGGGGATGGAATATGGTGCGGATTATCAGCTGGAAGTTTTTATTTAGCCCAAATCCCAAACTAAGATCAGATATAACTAATTCATGACATTTTCAGCAGGATAAACGTGTAGATTATCAGTTGGGAGTTTTTATTTATCCCAAAACCCAAACTAAGAACAAATATAACTAATTCATGACATTTTCAGCAGGATAAACCTGTAGATTATCAGCTGGTAGTTTTTATTTATCCCAAAACCCAAACTAACAACAAATATACTAATTCATGACATTTTCAGCAGGGTAAACCTGTAGATTATCAACTGGGAGGTTTTTATTTATCCCAAAACCCAAACTTAGATCATATATAATTAATTCATGGCATTTTCAGTAGGATAAACCCCATACCTTCAACTGATGATAAAACTTCCAAGCTCCTTATGCATTTTCCTCTTCCAGATCTGTCCCCTTTTTGTTCCCGTGAATGAATGTTTTTCTTTTCTCCTTTTTCTTTTCTTTATATTTCCTCCTTTTTTCTTTACTACTTCTAATCTCCCCTTTTAAATCAAATTTCGCTCCACATGAATGTGGAGAATCTGCAGTTAATGGAGTGACTCCTTAAAAGGTGGGGAATCTTTCAGAAATAGGAAATTTTATTAATTTTATAAACTACTTCCAACTAATGCGTCTGGAGTTGAAAAATTCTCCTTGGATTCTTTGATTGTAATTAAAACCTAACCATCCTTCCTCAAAGTTTGGGCGCTCCTTTTTCGTATTTCTCTTGCACATGGTGTTACACATTATTTATTTTATTTAAAACCATTAATTATTTTATTATTAACTACTATATATTAATACTTGTCTCTTAGTATTTTTTTAAGGAACTTAATTACTATCCTTCACAGCGATTTATCTATTTAATAACTTTATTAAAAGGTGCCTTCAATAATAATTTTGTATTATTAATATTTGCACATGAACCAAATCCATATATACACTAGCTATATAGACCGATAACTGCATCATAGGCCTATTTTCCGTTAAAACTTAAAAAGGGTTCTTGCCTACTCTTGCGGCCATGCGAGTTCGGGCAAAAATGATTTATACTAACCTAAAGTGGACACAACCTAGTCACATGGTTTACATCCCTTTGCCACATTGTTTTCCATCATCTATCCGCCTCTTCCCGATGATACTCTCCCGCCTTCTGAGGGTAATTTTTCCTGCGCACACCACCACTCAACATAACATTCACACATTTGTTAGCGTTAGGAAATAAACATTAAGAAAGAACTTATCTTATAAACTGGTAATAATAATTAATACTTTTGTGAGGCATAAATAAGGCAACTTGATCATTTCACGTCTAATCATGGTCATATAATTTATTTACTGATCAACATGCATAACTCATCTCAAAACATCTAACAACTACATTCATCCATAATTAAATAAAATGCCATAATATTCGGGTTGTGACAAAACAACTCTATGAAAAGATGGTCTTCTCCCCAAACCTTTCCCTGGGCCTTAACAATAAGTGGAATGTTTGTTGCTCATTAGTAGATGGACTCATAGATTTAATGTTTTGTAGTCTTCTTGTATTCAGTCAAATAAATCTTGCTTTAGATAGCTTTTGATTCATAAGAAGCTTGTTGTTGGCTTCTAATATTTTATAGGTTGTTGAGACTTAAGACTCTAAGCTTGTTGCTTTCTTTAAATTGTTATATACTTATATTTTTTACTTTTTAAAAATATATTGTACGAACGTACCCACATCGTACCGTACCCGAGGTTTTGTAAAATTTGCCGTTTCAGCGTACCGTACCCGTACCTGTACCGAAACAGTCTAGTGTTTGGTAGGTTGCTACCACATTTTTCTCAGTAGCAACATCTTCTTTAGCCACGTGTCTTTTTTTTGGCTCATGCTAGCGTTTGGATAGAGAGACCAATGCAAAATGCCTCAATACAAGAGCCAAGGAGACATCATATAATCCAACTTGCAGCTGCTGAACATGGATTGAGTTTGGATGTCCCATTGAAGTTCAGTTGCTTATAGTCCAGAGGTAGAGCTTTCCACCTCACTAGTTCACAACTAGCCTTACTAGTACTTGACTCTCTAGGCTTTACCGGATAACATCTTGATAAACTTCCATCTTGTCACCCCCCACTTACTCCAAGTTGAGAAACATCCATCCTTTGATCTAAATTGAACATTTACAACCTCTATAACCATTGATTCAAGATTTGAGCAAGCTTTCTCGATGAGAAGGCTCACTTGTCAGAATGATCTACTATTGCATTTGTGCTAAATAAGTAGAGAGGGAGAGGTAGGCCACAATGACTCTAAGCTACTACTACCATGATGCTAGAAAATGAAAACTTCCTTCATTTCCTTTAGAAAGGCATTCGACACCGTGCCTTAAAACCTATTGTTTTAGGGTTTACATGACCATGGCATCTTAAGAGCTTTCTACTACTACTATCATGCGACTTCATGAGATTGTTGTTGGTTGGTTCTGAACTGCCAATGGACTCTTGGAGTGTGTCAAGACTAGTTTTGGAGGTTAGCAGGGATGCCATCCCTCACCAACTCTATTCAAGATCTATATTGCGGAGCTTGATAATTTCATTAGAGAACGCACTATTGCAGATGATGGTTGCATATTGCATCATGACGTGATCACCATATTGCTCTTTGATGATGATGTGGCCTTACTAGCTCATTGTCTAGCGGGATTGCAAAGACAATTAGATGCTCTTACCGAATTTTGTGATGGATATCAATCGCTAGTTAATCTTAGCAAGACTCTGATCTTTAACACAACCAAGGCTTCTCTCCCCAAATTCGAAGGGTAAGCCTATTGAGAACACATAGTGTACATAATTGAAATATCCCTTTTGGGACTGAAAATGGAGAAAAGGGGTTAACCAGCTGTCCTAAACAGATATGATCTTGAAACACGTTTAATTATTGACACAATAAATTAATAACTGAAAACCAATCTAAAATCAGCAAACTCTAAGGGTAGTGAACTGTCTTAGGAATTTAAGTCCACTTTTCACCATGCAAATCAATGAATAATGCCACGAAACAATTAATCTAGCCACGACAATATTTATAAATCATAAATATATCAAAAGATTAAGGAATATTTGATTTCACAGCTGGAATTAACTATTTAGAACAACAACAGACTAGCCAGAACCGAGGGCTAGGAAAAATAGTAAACCTTTGCCAAAATTCACCACAATGGAGATGTTGGCCTTATAAAACATGCCGAATCAGACTATAAAATCAGATTTGTAATTTGTGCCCAAGAAGGCGCACTCATTCACCATCAAACCCTAGTCGTTCCAACTAGGAATGGCTCTAAAATGCATGCAAATATTTGTAGATCTCTTTCCTTATTTTCTAATGCCTCAAAGCTGCAAAATAGTCTTCAATATAACTTGCTTCAGCCAAGGATGGAAGGTTTTCGTCCTCCAACCAACCACAAGAAGGGTTTTTGTTCTTCTTGGAAAGCTACACTATTGGATTTTAGCCCAAAAGTGGAAAGACAATGAGCAAACAACCCAAATATTTAATTTAGATAAAATTCCCAAGAGTAGATGTGTGCAAATAAAGTCTCTCATCTTCTTTTATATCCCCAACATGGCGCCATAGGCCAAAAAGGTAATACTGACCCATATAAAGTCACTATAATCTTTTAATTGGCTTTTAAAATGCACCAAATCCGACCGAACCCTTATGATGGGAATTACAAAGATAAAAACATAAATATGAATGAAGGAAACTGAAATATAATTCATGATCTTCCCTTGTTCATCCTTTTCTTGCAAAGTGTACAGTACTCTTAGTGTACAATCTTCAACACTTTCACACATGAAAACAGACTCCACAACCTAACAATCTCCCACTTGGAGACTAGTTTTCCTCTGACCAAGCTTCTCAACACTTCACTAGTTCTGTAAAGACTAACCGAAGCTGAACACAGCTTCAGTTTTTCCCTTGTGACCACCTTGGTCATCATGTCTGCAAAATTCTGACTGGTATGAATCTTCTCTAGCTTCAACTTCTCTTCCTCCAAAGCTGTCCTGATGAAATGGTACCTTAACTGTATATGCTTTGTCCTAGAGTGGAAAGCAGAGTTCTTAGCTAGGTGTATAGCACTCTGACTATCACTATGCAACTTTCCTTCCTCTTGCTTATGCCCCAACTCCTCAAGTAATTGTTGTAACCAAATCATTTCCTTTACTTGCCTCTGTGGCAGCAACATACTCAGCCTCTGTGGTTGACAAAGCCACCAAATTCTGTAGTCGTGAAATCCAACTCACTGTTGTCCCACCTACAGTGTAAACATAACCTGTCGTGCTCCTCCTGCTGTCTACATCTCCAGCCATATCTGAATCTACATAACCACACAAAGTGGTGTTTGATCCACTGTAGCACAAAACTGTCCCCATGGTCCCTCTCAAATACCGAAGGATCCACTTTACTTCCTGTCAGTGATCTCTACCTGGATCACTCATAAATCTACTCACCGCTCCCACTGCATGGGAAATATCAGGCCTGGTGCACACCATGGCATACATCAAACTGCCAACTGCTGATGAGTAAGGTACCTTGGACATTTGGTTTCTCTCCTGCTCTGTCTTGGGACACTGCTCCTTTGATAACTTGAAATGGCCTGCCAAAGGAGTCCCAACCGGTTTAGCATCCTGCATATTAAACCTCTCCAAGACTTTCTTAATGTACTCTTCCTGAGATAAAGTCAGCTTCCATTCCTTCCTATCCCGAGATATCCTCATACCAAGGATTTGTTTGGCTGCCCCCAAATCCTTCATAGCAAAGGATTCACTTAGCTGTTTCTTGAGTACTTTTATTTCCTGCATGTTTTTACCTGCAACCAACATGTCATCCACATACAGACACATGGATAATATAACTGCCATCCTCAAATTTCTTTGTATACACGCAATGGTCAAAATGACATCTAATATAACCTTGCTCCATCATGAAGCTATCAAATTTCTTATACCATTGACGTGGAGCTTGTTTCAAGCCATACAAGCTCTTCTTCAGTTTGCACACCATCTCCTCTTTACCTTTGACCTCATAGCCCTCTGGTTGCTGCATATATAGTTCCTCCTCCAAATCACCATGGAGAAATGCAGTCTTTACATCAAGCTGTTCTAAGTGCAAGTCTTCTGCTGCAACTATTCCTAGAACAGTTCTAATAGAAGTCATTTTTACTACAGGAGAAAAAATCTCATCAAAATCTATACCTTTTTTCTGTGCAAACCCCTTGACCACCAACCGGGCCTTGTATCTTTTCTTGCCTCCTTCTTCCTCTTTGACTCTGAACACCCACTTGTTCTGTAATGCTCTTTTTCCTTCGGGTAGCTTCACCAAATCCCATGTCTGGTTCTCCATGAGAGCCTGATGCTCCTCATCCATGGCTTGCTCCCACTTCTTCCTGGCATCTACCTGCATTGCTTCATCAAAGCTCTCTGGCTCTCCACTATCAGTGAGTAATAAATAATAAAGAGAAGGAGAAAAAAATTTAGGTTCTCTTCTTACCCTAGAAGACCTCCTCAATATAGGAGTTTGGGGTTCCTGTTGAGGAGGTTCCTGAACTGATTCATGTGTCACTTTTCCATCTGGAAGATCCTCTACCGCTGCATATTCTTTCTTGGATTCTTCCCTGTTTTCCTGCAACTGCTGCTTATACATGACTTTCTCATTAAAGACCACATCCCTAGATCAAATGATTTTCTTGTCCTTAATACTCCAACATTTATATCCAAAGTCATCACCACCATAACCAATGAAAGTACATTTTTCTGACTTAGCCTCTAGCTTGGTCCTATCATCCTTGTCTATATGAACAAACACCTCACATCCAAAGACTCTAAGAAATGAATAATCAACTTTCTTACCATACCAAGCCTCCTCAGGTATGCCTCCATCCAAGGCACTTGAGGGTCCTCTGTTTATCAAGTACACAGCTGTGCTCACCACTTCTGCCCAAAAAGAAAGAGGCAGTCCTGCATGTAACCTCATGCTCCTAGCATGTTCCATTATTGTTCTGTTCATCCTTTTTGACACCCCATTCTGCTGCGGATTCCATTCTTAGAACAGTAATCATCAAATTCATTGCTGCAATACTCCCCTCCATTATCTGACCTAAGACATTTTAGCTTAAGACTTGTTTCATTCTCTACCAAGGCTTTCCATTTAACAAAAGTGTCAAATACATCAGATTTGTTTCTAATACAATAAACCCAAACTTTCCTTGTTGCATCATCAATAAAAGTAACATAATAACTTGAACCCCCAAGAGATGATACCTGAGCCGACCCCCACACATCAGAATGCACCAACTCTAACTTACTCTCTTTCTTTGTAGGTCCAACCTTGAGAAACCTTACTCGCTTTTGTTTCCCATATATGCAGTCCTCACAGAACTCCAAACCTGTTTCTGTATATCCGAGGAAAATCCTTCTTTATGATCTCCATGCCCTTATGGCTCATATGACCGAGCCTATAGTGCCACAATGTTGTATCTACTTCTGAAGCCACAAGATTACAAACATTAGTGCTATAAGTGGTTAAATACAAGGTTCCAACCTTCTTACCTCTTGCCACCACAAGAGCACCCTTGGTAACCTTCCAAGAGTCCACTGTAAATATCACAGTACAACCATCACTTCCCAACTGCCCTGCCGATATCAAATTTCATCTTAATGTAGGCACATGTCTGACATCCTTCAATAGCCAAGTATTCCCATTCTGCATCTTAACCTGAACAAAACCTTTTCCAACTATGCTGCAAGGCTCATCATCACCAAGAAAAACATGCCCAAAATCTCCTTGAACATAATCAACAAAATAATGCCTATGTGGAGAAGCATGTAAAGAAGCCCCCGAATCTAAAACCCAAGATTCAGTAATATTGTGCAAAGAAAGAATCAAAGCATCCTGACATACATTACCCATTGCCACATTTGCCTCCTTGTTTTCTTCTTGTTGTTTCTTCTTGTCCCGAAGCTCCCAACAGTCCTTCTTTGCATGCCCAGACTTTCCACAGTGCCAACATACTATCTTGCTTTTGGATTTTGACCTTGCCCGATCCTTTGATTTTCCACGGCTTCCTCTATTCTTCTGTCTCCCTCTAGTTTCCACTGTCAAAGCATTCCCTGAAGTAGAAGATTCACCAGAGATTTTTCTTCACATTTCCTCACTTAGAATCACCCCTACAACATCCTCAAACTTCAACTTTGAGTTAGCAGAACCGAGTTGCTTACCGCCATTACCAAGCTATTCCAACTCTCAGGTAAAGAGCACAAAACTAATAAAGCCCTAACTTCTTCATCAAATTCTATTGTAACCAAAGCTAGCATATTTACAACCATATTAAAATCATTTAGATGATCTGCTACTGAACCATTCTCAGACATCTTCATATTAAACAACTTTTTCATTAAAAATATCTTATTAGAGGCAGAGGGTTTTTCATACAACTTCCCTATGCATCCATCAGTTCTTTTGTAGTCTTTTCCTTTGAAACATTAAATAATACCAAAGATGCAAGACATAGCCGGATTGTCCCAAGTGCCTTCCTATCCAGCAAATCCCATTCCGCATCTGTCATGCTCGAGGGTTTGTTCACCTTCTCAGACAACGGAGTATAAAGATCCTTCTGATAAAGGTAATCTTCCATCTGCATCTTCCAAAGACTGAAATTCTACCCGTTGAATTTATCAACCCTAGATCTTCCATCATCTGCCATAGCTCCCACTCAAGATAAAACTTTCCCTGCGATTCAACACTTCAAGCAAACCAAACTAGGCTCTGATACCAATTGTTAGGAAATAAGGGATAAAATATGCGGAATAATCCCTCACAGAATCGCAACAGTAGAAACTAATATGCAGAAAATATTATAGATCACAAATAAAAGTGCAGAATGAAATAACACAACACAAAGAGACAGTATTTAATGTTGTTCACCCAATTTGGGCTACGTCCACCAAGAATCACTTGCTCAGATTTTATTACAAGCCACCGCTCTCTCAATACAATACCCAGATCTGTTTGGAGCTATGCTCAACAAACTCTACAGAATTCACACCCGAATTCAAAGCACATCTGCAATGTTTTTCATACATATATCATATGCATAAAACCATATAAATAGACAACTGCTTAAGTAGTTTTACAAAACCGTGGGTATCAAAACCATGGGCAAAAACCGTCCCATAAACCTATGGGTCAAAAACCCGCACATATGAGAAAATCATGTTTCCTGATATATTGGGCACGTTTTAAGGCCCAATTTAAAAATTTTTTTTTCGGGGGCTGCGCCCCCAAACCCCTACTATCGGGGGCTACCACCCCCGAACCCTCGCTCGGGGCCCAGCCCAGCCCCAAACCCTAGCGAGGATACATGAAAAGTGTACAATACTCTTAGTGTACAATCTTCAACACTTTCACACATGAAAACAGGCTCCACAACCCATGAACCACTGTGCAACGAAAGCATGCCATCCAAAAGCAAGAAAACACTGTGTAGAGTACTTAGGGAAAGAAAAATTACACTACCAACAAAGCAATGTGTTGAAGAGCACTTGGAGGAACTAAAACTAATCTACTATATACAAGGAGTGTTTTGTTTAGTAACAATGCTTGAAATAGATCCCATTGATCGGGATCTGCAATTCTTCTCCATCCAATTTTGACAATTAGAAAACATTGTTTGAATTGCAGCCGGAAATTATGTAGGGGCCACTCCACATTGCATGAAACTTTGAGTGCCTTCCTGGTTTAGCTCAGTCTGCATCCCACTTTAGGTCTAAATCTCCTTCTTGAAAGCTCATGACTTTTGCTTTCTTATCAAAACTCTTCTTGATCTGAGCTTGATCTCTCTCCATAGTTTGCATTGCTTGATCTCTCAACTCTTTTAGCTCCATGAGCTTTGCATATCTGACTTCCATGGCCTCTAACTCAAACAATTCCAGTTGTTTTACGAGTTCCAAGGCTAGCAATTCAAGAGATATTGGCAGCCTTGCTTCTTTACCATATACCAACTTGTAGGGAGAGCTGCCAGTTGATCTTTTGTGGGCGATTCTATCAACCCACAAGGCTGATTTCAACTTTGTATGCCATGTTCACTGATTCTCATCCAAAGTCCTTATGATCCTCAAAAGATTTTTGTTAGTGGACTCAACTTGCCCATTACCTTGGAGGTAATAGTTTGAAGAGCTACTCAAGTATATTCCATTTTTGACAGCCTAATCAGATTTTTTTGTGCCAAGGAATGCCAAGGCATTATCTGAAATAATGGTGCAGGGAACACCAAACTTGGTCACAATACCTTCATAGAAGTCTAGATTGCTAGCTTCATTTGCCTCCAGTGCAATTGCCTCTGTCCATTTGGTGAAGTAGTCCATGGCTGTTAGGATCCACTTATGACCCAGGCTTGAATGTGGGTTGATTACTCCAATAAAGTCCAATCCCCATTGCATGGATGGTTCAGTTACAAAGGTGGGGTGGAGTGGAAGGGCTGCCAACTTTTTTTTACTTGTAAAGAAGGAACATTTTGTACATTTCTTGACCCATGGATTGCATCATTGAAAAGGTTAGGCCAGTAGTAACCTATCTTCATGATCTTGAGAGCTGTTGCCCAGGGAGCAATGTGTCCTCCTGCTTCTCCATCGTGAAACTCATGCAAGACCTTCTTTATCTGATCTGTTTTAATGCATCTCATGAAAACACCATTCACATCTTTCATGAATAAAATGCCATCAATAAGCACGAAGGGAATGGACTGAAGTTTTAAATACCTCCTTTTGACTTTGTTCAAACCTTTGGGGCATTGGCCTATTTGGAGAAAGTTGACTACATCATGAGTCCAACAAGGAAAAGGAAAGGTATCAGTTGACTGTTCTTGGTCATGTTGAAGCAAGAGGATAGATTCTTCATCAGTATGTTGGCCTGATACTAGTTGCTCACATAAATAGGGTAAAAGGAGGGTTTTAGAAGGTCCCACAACCTTATACAATAGAGCCCATCAGGCCAGATTTAGCAATAATAGTAGCAAAGCAAAAATACCCGAGCAGATTCCAAAAAAGGAGGACGAAAAAAAACAAACAGAGATAAAGAAGAGATACATCATATGAGCTTTTTCAGCTCAGAAACTGCATTTTTTGCTCTAGGAGAGCCTGAGTCATTAGCAAGATGTTCGGCCAGTTTGATAAGCTCCGAGCAGTCATCAGCAATGGCAGTCCTGGTAGATTCCGTGAAAGCCTCCCAAGCTTTCAGAGCCTTGAATGCGCGTTGGAGCTTGCTTAAAATAGAGGAAACCATGTCGGCTCTGCGATTATCCCTTTTAGTGTCAGCAGACTCAGGTTCAGCAGGTTTCGAGTCCATAATAGGTGAGGAATGAGAAGTGTCAGCAGCAAGAACTTTGTCGTCGAAGAGAGCATTGTTTCCCGCAGACTGGGAGATGGGATCCACCACCGGTTGATTGATATCTAACTGCTCCGAGTCCGGGGAGTCAGGGTAAAGCTGAGCCAGGCCCAAGAGATCAGCAGCCCGAGAGTAATCAGGGCTGGAAACAGGGGAAGAAGCGTGACCACTGGCTTCAGTGCCTTCCAAGAACAAGCAAGAGAGGGGCGTGGGGAAAGAAGGGGTGGCAGGGGGAATAGAGGCAACGCGGGGGGGACTCACAATAGCCACATCAGAGTCTGAACCAGAGGAGAGAAGCAGACGACGACGACGCCGAGAGGAGCGGAGGGAGGAGGAGGAGGGGCGAGGGGAAGGCGAGGGGGAGCGGCGGCGGCGACCCAATTTGGGGGGGAAGCGAAGAAGGTCGGAGTGAGAAGCAGCGACAGAGAAGAGCAGATAAAGCAAACCCTGGTGAAGAATGACACCTTCGCCCTCACGAGCTAACTGAACCGAGTGTTCTAAGGACTGAAACAAAAAGGCCGCCAGATTGATTTTCTTCCCCCATCGAAGATGAGAGAGGATGAACAGGTGGGGACCAAAAACAAGCCGATATCTACCGTCGATGGTAAAATACCGCATAATGACCTCCGCCACTCTGTCCCAGGGAGAAGGCAGGGAGTCCCGAGTATAACCAGAGAGGTATTTCACCGGTCTGTCACCAGGGGCGTTAAATTCCTGAATTTCCGCATGCAGCGAACGCTTGTAGTAGATGTCACCTGCAGCAGGAAGGCCAGTGGCGTCAGCAATGGCATTCGTGGAGATGGTAAAGCGAGTGTTGCCGATTTGAACCCGACCCTTCGCCCAGGAAGCCGTGACCGCATACGAAACCAGCGCAGAATAACCCGCCATTTTCTCCAGGAAGGTGGCAATTCCATTTTCCAGCATAATATATTCCACACCTCCCCATCATTTTTAATCGAATCACAGTTATCAGGCTCAAGACGCTTCAATTGACCCCCCATGGTATGAATGTTGGAATAGTTGCAGAAGTGAGAGCAAAAGTGGACATTTAACAGCTTAGACAGGTCGGGGAAGCCGTCGGCCAAGTTATCATTGTCCTCCCGCCACCTCCTCAGATGATTAATGTGAAGATAATGCCCATTCGTGCGGAGATCCCCCGCATCATTACAAAGCACCGTTAATCAATTGTCCCTCGTTAAGAGTCAAATCAATTAACTTCGTCATAAATGCCGCCGCCCTTTGAGAGGGCCATAGCGAGTTTGCCGAAACCCGAGTCAGCCCTCCATTCCACCAGTCAGCAATGGGGTATATCATTTTGAGTGATTTGGCAGAGATCATTCGGGAAGTTGTCTGTCCAGCTTTGCTGATTCTCGATGAGAACACCAATATTAGCAAGGAGGTCCGCCGCTTTATTTCCCTCCCGGAGGACATGCTGGAACTGGATTTGCAGGAAAGATCTTTGAATAATTCTGATATCAGCAATGATGTTCCTTATCGACCAATGACCGGAGTCATTAGACTGCAGGAGTTTGATGATGTTGAGGGAGTCACTTTCAACTTGAAGGGGATCATCACCAAATTTGATAGCCATCTCAAGGCCTTTGAGGACTGCCAAGGCTTCCGCACGATGGTTGGTACCAAAATTGAAGTTGTGAGCAGAGGCAGCAACAATATATCCCGAAGAACAACGAAGAATGGCTCCTCCTCCAGACTTACCAGGATTGCCTTTCGAAGCTCCATCCGTGTTCAGTTTTTTCCAGCCCCTTGGAGGGGGAAGCCAGCAGACTAAATTCCGAGCAGTGTAAGTGCCTTTACATTGAATGGACAATAACTTCTGCCACTCCTGGGAGTTACAGATTTGGATTTTTTGCTGATATTTGGTCCACATGGTCAGGTTGATATTTTCTTGAAGAGCCAGAGCAATCTGAGTAGCCACCTGACGAGGATCAAGACTTTTTTCTTTGAAGATTCTTCTGTTTCTTTCTTTCCAGATGCCCCATAATCCGTGCGGGAGGAGGAGTTTCCAAGCCAAATTCAGAATCAGATGAGTAAAAGGAGAACTCCATTGAGAGAGGGTGTCCTGAATGGATTCCGGGAAGGTCCAATACACTCCCAACCTCGATAAAAGCCACTGCCAAATAACTTGCGAAAAAGAACAATGGATCAAAAGATGTGCAGAGGACTCCGCCTCTTTAGCACATAACACACATTTAGTGGGGAGAGAGAAACCCCTTCTTTTCAGATTCTCCCCAGAAAGGAAAGCATTCTTAGAAGAGAGCCAAGAGAAAAAACCAATTTTGGGAGTGATCTCATTAGGCCAGACATTGGAAAGGGGGGGGGCCAGAGTCAGCACTATGCATCGAAAGATAAGCAGCCTTAACCGAGAAAGAACCCGACGGGGAGAGGGGCCAAATAATCTCGTCCTCATTTTGGGAGAAAGGGATGTAGATGGAAGAGAGCACCGCTTTGAGCGAAGACAGGAGGCTACTCTGCAGATCGCTGATATCATCCCAAGCCTTAATATCCCATGAGGGAATGGAGTTCACCATCTTCCAATAGCCCGAAGCTAATCTTCCTTGCTTATTAATGATGCTTCTCTTAATAGGGTCCCATGCAGGATTAAGATCAAGAGGTTCTTCCCCGATCCAAAAATCCCTCCAGAAATCAATAAGATGACCATTCCCAAATCTCCATTTAGTGCCAGCTCGAATGATGGGGAGAGAGCTAATAATAGAATTCCATATGGCAGAGCCTCTAATTGGATTGGAAGTGAGCAGATCTTCGTTATTTGCCAGATATTTAGCTCTGAGCAGATGGGCCCAACAAGAGTCACCTTTAGCCACTTCCCAAGCAAGTTTGGCCAGGAGGGCCCCATTCATGTCAGCCATTTTTCGAAGACCAAGCCCACCATGAGAAGTTGGCTTACACACATCTTTCCATGCCACAAGATGGATCCTCTTCTTATCTTCAGTTCCAGACCACAGAAAGTTCCTTTGAATTTTTTCCACAACCTCCCTCACAGAACTGGGAATCTTGAGCAGGGACATGAAGTAAGTAGGGAGGCTTTGAAGAGTGGCTTTCACCAGCTGGAGCTTGCCAGCCTGACTGAGCAGAGCCCCTTTCCATGCAGCCAGCTTTTTTTGATACCTTTCAATGACAGGATTCCATAGATTTTTTGATTGCCTTCCATGGAAGAGGGGGATGCCAAGATATGAGGTGGGGAGATCCACAATATTACAACCAAAGATATCAGCAATCTTTCTCTGAGTCCTAGGGGACGTGTTGATGAAGGAAATGCTGCTCTTGTTGAAGTTGACAGTTTGCTGAGAAGCTGATTGGTATAGAGAGAGGATATCCATAATAGCCCGGGCTTCAATAACAGAAGCTAAACTTAGCAGCAAAGTGTCATCAGCGAACTGGCTATGAGTGGCAGAAGGACAATTTGAGGTGATTTTCATACCAGAAATGATAGATTGACTTTTAGCCGCTTCCAGAGCTCTGCTAAGGGAGTCCGCCATTAGGACAAAAAGAAAAGGTGACAGGGGATCCCCTTGCCTGATACCTCTGCTGCTTTTGAAGAAGCCCGCAGGAATGCCATTGATAAGAATAGAGAAGCAAGGGGTCGAGATACAAGAGAAGACCCAGCTACACCACTTTTTGTCGAAACCAAATTTTTCCAGGACCTTAATTAAGAAAGGCCAGCTGACTCTGTCAAAAGCTTTTTGCATATCCAATTTTAAGATCATTCCTGGGGACTTCGCAAGAAGGGCCGAGTGAATGGCTTCATGAACTGTAATTATACCACCTTGGATGAGTCGACCTTTAATGAAGCCGTTCTGATTGTGAGAGATGAGATCCTGCATTAAAGGTTTAAGTCTGGAGGCCAACATCTTAGTGATAATCTTGTAGGACGTGTTACATAAACTTATTGGCCTAAAATTGGACACATCTTTAGAGCTATGCACTTTTGGGGCAAGTGCAACGAAAGTGGTATTCCATTCCTTAAGCAGATTGTTGTTCACCTGAAATTCATTTACTGCTTGGAAGAGGTCCTGCTTGATGATTTCCCAAAAGACTTGGAAGAAGGCGGCAGGAAAGCCATCCGGACCCGGAGCTTTGTCCCTCTTCATTGCAAAAACTGCTTTGTGAATTTCCTCCATAGCAAAAGGCTTGATCAGATTGTTGTTCATCTCAGGTGACACCAGATGCGGAATATGTTGGAGCATTTCATTCATTGATTGTTCCGGAGGGGGCAGTTCAGCCTGGAGAAGATTAGAATAGAAGGAGACAAGCTCGTTGGATATATCAGTCTCAGCAGTTAGCAAGGTACCTGAGGACGACACCAACTCACGGATCTTATCTCTAGCCTTATGCTTGCAAGCAGTGATGTGAAAAAATTTGGTATTACGATCTCCTTGTTCGAGCCAAAGGGCTCGAGAACGTTGCCTCCAATAGGTCTCTTCTTCTTTAAGTGTGTTGTGATAATCACTGAGGAGGGAGATTTCATGTTGGTGAAGATGATCCAATCTTCCAACAGTCTCAATTTGTTCTGAGATTTTTGCCAAGCTCTGAGTTAGCTCCTGCTTGCGAAGCTTGATGTTACCAAAGACCGTCGACTTCCATATCTTGAGTTGTTTTTTAATTTCTTTGAGTTTGCTGGAAAATCTAAACATACTAGAGCCCTCAATATTGATATTCCACCAGTTTGCTACAAGGGGGATCAGGTGGTTGTTTTCAAGCCAAGCAAGCTCAAACCTGAAGGGAGGATTCTTGGCATTCATTTTGTGATTAGCACTCAACAGAAGAGGGCTGTGGTCAGAGGCAGCCCGAGGGAGGGAGTTGAGGTAGAAGTCAGGAAAGAGAGAGATCCAGTCCAGAGAGCCTAGAGATCTATCCAATCTGCATTGAATGTGGTTCCTGCCCAATCTGCGGTTTGACCATGTATAAGATGAGCCGTGGAGATCCATATCCAGAAGAGAATTCACCCTTATGAAGTCAGCCAGAGCCTCCATGCTGACCGTCATGGCAGGCATACCTCCCTGTTTTTCCGAAGGATAAAGTGGGCAATTAAAATCACCCATTATTAGAATGGGAATTTTACCACAAGTGATGATGAAGTTAGTGATATCTTTCCATAGTTTACCTCGATGAGTCTCCAAGTTGGGGGCATACACATTGATAGCAATCCAAGAGGAGTCCGCTCCAACCTCTTGGAAGAGGATGCATAAAAAGTTGGGGTGCTTGAACAGGCATTCCCCTTTGAGACTTCTGGGATCCCACAAGGTACAAAGCCCCCCTGAGTTCCCTGTTGAAGGTTGAGATTCAAAAGATGCCGCAGGCCAGATTTTAAGGAGGCGATCCTCCTTTTTTAGTTTGGTTTCCTGCAACATTATGATATCAGGAGAGTTCTGGAATTTGATGTCTTTGATAACTCTTTGCTTTTGTAGAGAGTTAAGTCCTCTTATATTCCAAGAAATTATCTTCATTTCTTTGGTTTGGGTTTACTCCCCACCACCATGGGGATTGTGCTTTGAGTTCCTTGCGCGACATTTATAGCTGCTTCTTGTTGAAGCTTGATACTGCTCGGAATTCTCCCCCGAGCTTTTTCCAAGCCTATATCGGGTTTCTTGTTGCTGCTTCTAGTAAAACGATGATTGAAACTATCATCAGAGGAAAGTCCCGAGGGGGAGGGGACAGAGTCTAAAACAGGCGGACAGAGGGGAGGCAGGGGGGAGGGATTCAAGGAAGAGGGGATCGATGGAAGGGGAGGGAAGGGAAGAGGAGAGGACAGAGGGGAAGGGGGAGGGGAGGAGGCAGCCAAGGATAGGTCAACTCCTAGAGAGGAAGAGGCGGGGAGAGCCGAGGGAGGCAGAGGGGAGAGGAGAGGTTGAAAGGCCAAGGAGGAGGGGACGATCTCAGAAACAGGATCAGAAGATGTGTTGATTTCTCCATCCTCAAGGAGAGCGAAGGAATTAGAAGTGGGGATGATCGGGATCTCAATAGAAGACGGTTTGGGGATAAAGTTTTTTTTTATTTTTGGGGATAGGATTTGGGACTTGGGTTTTGGTTGAGGTTTAGATGGGCAGCTAGAGGCCCGATGACCAAGTTTTTTGCAGAAGGAGCAAGCTTGAGGAATATATTCGTAGTCAATGGGTTGTTTCCAGTTCCCCAAGTCTGAAATAAGCTCAATATCTTTTGGTAAGGGACAACTGACATCAGCATTAACACAGAAACGAGCATGAATGAATCTAGTTTTTGCTTTTGTTGCTTGATCTATAGCAATTAAAGATCCTATTGAGAGAGCAATACCTTCAATAACCGCCGGGTGCCAGAACTCCAGAGGGAGCCCCGGGAGGTGAACCCAAATTGGGGCTTGGGTCATGGATTCCGTGTGTGGGTTGAAACCAGGAGACCATTTCCTGAGATAGAAGCCCCGCCTGCCAAAAAACCACGGACCACCTAACAGTGCTCTAGCAAAGTCTTCTTTCATGCTGAAGGAAAATAATATGAAACCATTAGGCATAGCCGCTATTTCTAGCGCTCCACATGGTTGCCATTTTAATCGAGCCCATTTTTTTATATCTTCCAATGGGGGTCTAGGGCCCATCAGTGTACCCACCAAGGACAGATCAGATCAAGCAGCAGCAGCCTCCGTGATGTGAGAGGGGATGCGCAGGGAAAAAGACCCATCAGACAGTGAAGGGGATAGCTTTTCCGAGCTATGAGCAGATGTGGAACCCTCCACAACTTTTGTCCATACGTCGGGCGGCTTTGGAGAGAGGGACCCTGACAAGAGGGACCCCCGATCCGGACCAGAGGGGTCCGGCATTCGAGCCAGCACCAGGGACAGCAGACAGTCTCAGCAGGCGGTTTCACATGAGCTAGGAAGATGCACTTCTTAGGGTTGAGAGAGAGACAAAATTGCCTACACCTTTCAAATACTTGTCTTAGGTGGGGAAGATGATCAGATGCATTTTTGGAAAATACTTTGATATCATCTAGATACACAAGAAAAATGCTATTGATCAGTCCTTTGAATGCCATGTCCATGGCCCTTTGGAAGGTTTCTCCTGCATTAGATAAACCAAATGGAATTTTCCTATAAGCATAGGTTCCCCATTTAGTGGTAAAGGTTGTCTTGAACTGATCTTCTTCTTTTACCATGATCTGATTGTAGCCAGAGTATCCATCTAAAAGAGAAAACCTCTCTGATCTTGCCACCATTTGTAATATTTGTTCCATTGAAGGTAGTGGGTAATGATCCTTCAAGGATGCCTTATTTAAATCCCTGAAATCAACACATAGTTTGATTTCTCCATTCCTTTTCCACATTGGACTAAATTAGCTACCCATGATGAATGCTTGATGGGAAAGATGATGTTTTCCTTAATCATCTTTTTCAATTCCTTCTTCATCGGTGTCTCAATATTTGGATTAACATGGCTTTGTTTTTTCTGATAGGCTTGGTAGTTGAATCCAACTCAATGGTGTGCTGAGATAAATTAGGATCAAAACCTCTAAGGTCTTCATAGCTCCATGAAAAAATATCAGAAAATTCTTGGAAAAGTTCTACAAAAGCATGTTTTTCTTGTGGGTAGAATGCATACTTTACCAATCTTGAGTAATTTTCCTTCACCAACTGAGATGGGTTCTGAATCTTCACCCTTGACTATTATGTTTTCCTTTTCTTTTCTAAATTGGTCATTAGGGTTGAAAATGGATTCCAAGGTCACTAGGCCCTTGGGAAATTTATTTGATCTAAGTTGGACAACTTGGTCTCCATATTGCTTCTCCAACTTATCTTGATTTCTTGAAGAAAACTCAGCCTCTTCTTGAATAAAATTGACAATGTGTTGATCATTCTCAAACACTTGCCAATTGGTGTCATTGTCTGGTATAGCAGGCCTTACTACTACCTTGATATGTGGTTGCACTTTGTCTCTCTTAACATTCTCAACAACATCAAACCTTGCTCCAATTGCAGCCAACCTATCAGTAACTTCATTTTCCTTTTCTTGGAATGGCAATGATATTGAAGGCTTCAAAATCTTCTAAAAGATCCCTTACCTTGTGCTTGTAGGCCTTTAGCAAGTCACTCTTGGCTGCATTTGATCCTCTGACTTGGTTCACAATCAGCTCACTATCTCCCAAAGGTCTGCAATTTTTGATGTTCTTCTTTCTTTCCCATTGCAAGCCATGGATGAGGGATTCATATTCTTGTGCTTGTTGTTGGAGAGTACTAAATTGAAATATGAAAGAGGAGTAATACTTCATACCTATGTAGGAGACACAAGGACTACACCTCCTCCTGCTCCTTGTCTACTTCTTGATCCATCAAAGAACATTTCCAAATGTCCATCCTTCCTCTTCATCATTTGGTTTGACAATACTAGGCAAAGGTGAATTATCCTCATGTAGATAATAAATACCAAGGCCAACTTCTTCAATCTATTGATATGGATCAAAACCATGACGTTCATTTCCCCACTCATCAAGTAGTAAGTCAGGAATGCCTTCAATCTGAGTATCTACTTCTTGGGTACTTGGACAATCTTCTTGATCAATAATGGTACAATTTGCATTGATGGGGCTAGGCACATAAGGTTCTATATGATATGTAGAAATTGGTTCAGATTTGATGGTAGCCTTAGTGCCATACCTGGTCCTAAAGCATGTGATACCAATCAACTGATAATATCCTCCAATTTTGGCAGTGAAGTCTCTAGATAGACATAGAGAAAAGAGTGGACATAAATCAATTATGAAAATATCTTGAGGAAATTAGAAATTAGGGCATGCATGCAGTGTGAGGCTTAGACCTTTGATAACTCCAATAGTTCCTACTGTTGTTCCATCTAGTTGGACCACACCTTTAGAAATGGATTCATAATTGAGATCTAGTTGGTCTGTAATTTGTTTGGGCATGACAAACTGCTTTGCTCCAGAATCAATCATACAATTGTGAACTAAATGATTGCCAATGATCAAGGATACATAGAAAGGGTGGAGGTTTCATGTTCTTATTTGGTTGATCCTCCTTTTGATGTATTGCATTAGTAAGAAAAACCTTGGCTTGTTCCTTGGATGACTCACTTGGGATAGATAGATTGGCCATAGTTGCTTGCAAGAGATCTCTTTGTCCTGGAATTGCCAATGATTCCCACATTGATATACTCACACTTGTTTTCTTCATTTGTTCAAGGATGTTGAAAGGAGTTGAATTATCCTTTTTGCACCTTACTTACAACAACCTTTTCTTGCACTTGAGTTGATATGGAAGGACCTTTAGGCTGATTTTGCACATTTGGAGCTATGTTTGAATTGCCACCTCCTTGGAGTGTCAAAGAAGGTTGAGAAGGACCTACATTTGTTGACTTCCCCTCTTCCATAGCCCTCTTCTTAGATCTAGTATTAGTAGCCACACCTTGAGGAAAGGTCTGATTTATTCCACAAAAGTCATCCATTTTCCAATTCACAAGTGAAGTATCACTTGGTGGTGTCTCTTGAGTGACTATTTGTTGTTGATTTTCCTTTGTGGGTGTATCTTGAGAATAAATGCACTTTGCACCATCAAATATTGGTTCAAAATTCCATTGGGGCATGTTGTTTGGTTGTGTGGAAGATGAAAAGGGAAACACCACTCATAATCTTGCACAAGGTTATTTTGAATAGGAACCAAAGCTTGAGATGAACTAGCCACATTTGGATTATATGGTTGAAATGGTCTTGCAGGGGGAAACTGATTTTGATTTTGAGGAGCAGCTTGGAAATGGAAGGTTTGTTTGGTTGATAAGGGGACTTGTTAGGTTGGTATGGAGGTTGATAAGGTCTGAAATTTTGAGCTTGCTTCCTTTTAATGGATACCAACTCATTCCCAAAATTTTGCAATTATTTCATTACCTCTTGCAACTCAGTTGAGGTACTTGAGGAAGTAGATGCTTGGCTAGAACTTTGATTCTTGGGGTTGGAATGGGAGCTAATTCAGGAGGTTTGATGAGAAGTAGGTGTCTCAATCTCTGGGAATATAGGCATTGGAGGTCTAGGAGAAAGTTTCCCAGCCTGAATAAGACTATTCTCAGCTCTAATAGAAATGTCATAAGCATCTGGTAATGTTCTACCCCCCATAGACTGAATCATGACTAAAATATCACTATTCAAAGCCTTTAGATAATAAAGAAATGCATATTGGGGTGTAGGTCTTACCACTTGAGGAATTTAGTCCCAAATCCTTTGAAATCTGATGTTAAAATCAATCATTTGCTCATTAGGGACTCTCTTTGTTGTTGTCAATTTCTCTACCAAAGACAAGTGATCTGATTTATCCTCAAAATGATTGCAAAGGGTGTGCTAAGTTCATCCCAATTATGAATTGAAGCTGGTCTCAAAATCCTATACCATTGAAGATATTTTCCCTTTGAATGATGAAGCCATGAGCCTAACTGTTAAATCATCTTCAGTAATAAAATGGACTGAACAAACATTAACAACATCTTGGATATGATCAAATGGGGTAGTATGGTTTTCACCAGTGAAGAAAGGAATACTTTTAAGTGCAGACACTGGTATATCATGTTGTGCATTGAGAGCCAAAGGACTACCACCATTGAAAACTGACAAAGGGAAATTTCTTTGATGTGCCATGAATGGAATGGGTCTCAAAACTCTAGATGACAACAAAAAGGGCCCACCAGGAGGAGGAGTAGAGAGAGTTCTATTTGGTGGTGATGGTGATCTCTGAACTGATATTCTACCTCTTCTTCTTCTCCTTGGTGACAGTTGTAAGTAATCAAAAATCTTCTTTTTCTATTCTTGACCTTGTTTGAATCCTTCTCATGAAACTGAGGCACTAACACTACTGAAACTATTTGATATGGAGGTTGGAGTCACCAGATGTGTTATTGCAAAGCCTCCAAAAGGCTGAAATTCACCAAGATACACACCAAAACTTGGAAAAATGGAAAGATTAACTTCTAAACCATCCCACCGGGCATGCCAGAACTATTATCACCAAAACCATCACCCTCTGATATGTCATGAATGAATGGATGAGAAATCAGTGTTTTTGGGTAACATGGGATTGTCTCTAAGTGTGGGACTTGTTACTTGAGACAAACCTCTAGAGAAGGTTGGTTCCTCTACCTATTCCTAATGCTAAACTACTCCTAAGGAAGGAAATGCAACTATCTAATCCTATTCTAACAATCCAAGGGACCAAGGAGAGAGAAAGATGCATGAAAAGGGAAATCCTAAGCTAACAGAGGTGATAACACCAAGAAGAGGGGGAAAGACACTCTCAAATGAGTGAAAATGGGAGGAAAATGAAGGAGGAGAGGGCAGACATGAGTGCCACAGTCCATAAACAACATTTAAACTTCCATTTCATGGAGCACAATAGAAATAAACCCTAAAAAGGAGAATAAAACATGCACAATATACCTTGCAAATGCAATGAAGAGGAAAGAAATGCAATAAAATACAAGCTAGGGAAGAGAAAACCACAAAACATGAATTTTATTGCTTCAAAAGATGCACAGTCCATTACATTGAAGAAGAAGGCACAAAAACACATTGCAAAGATCCAAATATAGGCTTAAAACTCAAAACACTTTGTGAAGGATGCAGCACACCAACCTTGAATGATCCCTTACAATATTATAAGAGGGTCCAACCTTTACAAATGAGCAAATCCAGTTTTTGTGGTGTAGTACATGCTGAGAGCTTTCCAACGGTACCAAGTTTATGAAATTTGGAGTAATAGGGAAAAATATATGGCCATTTGAAGTTCAGAATATGTACTTGTTATTCGGTTGAGTAATTGTTCATAACCCAACTGAAACCGTAGAGTTCTTAGCATATAATACCCATTTGAAAACCCTACAAATTTTCTACAACTCTATTTGATGCCAGTGCGAGTTTCACCAAAAACTCAACAAATTAAATAGAGAATCTTTCGATTCTCTTTGTATATGCTAACATTGGTACTCAGAGCGATCGGTTCGCAGCTCAAGGAATACCTTTTCAAGAGGTTTCACAAACTGGAAGTATATGGGGAAGCCCTTCGGTTCTGGGCAGTTATAACTGATAACTGTTATTCCATCGCTTATTGCAGACCATCATCTCTACGAGATAGGAAGACAATCCTCTGCCTGTCGTCAGTAGGACAAAAGCAGTTTTGTGCAGTCGTTTGATCTTCGAGCTGAAAATCTTTATGGTTCTGATTGTAAATGTCGGAATTAGAGTGGTTCTGTTCAAGAGGGCAGGAAAAAAAGTCGTGTGTTTGTAGAAGGCAAGAGGTCGTGCAATATGAAAAACGCAGGCAGAAACTGTTTAAGCTCGGTTTTGAGTTCGTGAGGCAAACGTTGTGGCGCAACAGAGGAGCAAAGTCGTAGCTGCTCGATGAGGGCAATACACAGTCAGTCATTTGAATAAAATCGTGCTGAAGGAAAGGGCATGGCAAATCGTGGGCAACAAATACCCAGTTTGATGGCGTCAGACAACACGAGAATTGTGAAGCAGAATGTGCGTAGTTTGTTGGAAAAACGTGACCAGAAGCAGAGTCGTGTCCCGTTCAAAGATTACGTGGCTCAACCATTTGTTGTTGCCAGTCGGAAATCATCCTGGACGGAAGGCAGCAAGATACTAAGTCGCATGAACAATAGAAAGGAACAGGTGAACTCGAGTGGAGAATAAATTAAGGGTTCAGAAGGTAGATGTAAGGATCAAGGATTTGGGAAGAATAATATTATTTTTTCAGCCACAAAGGTATTCATACTATATGCTAGAGTAATTAATGTTTAATATTATTTTGCTGGAAAAAATAATATTGTTTTATTAAACGTGGGAAAAAAATTATTTTATTATTTCTGTTACTTTGGAATAATAAAATGGCAAATATTTCACACTTGACTTTTTCGGAGACACAAAAATTAATGAGAACTAATTTCAATGTATGGGGCCATAAGATTTTAACGCTTGTAGAGTTTTGTGATTGTGATAAAATAATCACGGGTAGTGAAAGTCGACCAGCGACGAACTTCGACGGATTATGACAAACGTCATAAGGAAGCGTTATTGCTTCTCAAGTTATCGGTGTCAGATGATTTGATATCGGAAGTGTGGAATGCCACTGTGGCAAGCACGTTGTGGACCAGTCTGAGGGATAAATATCAGACGTCAGAAAGAGTTGGGTTTTATACCTGAAGAATATGCTCTTTCCCGTAAAGTTACAAGAAGGTGGATCGCTATCTGAGCACCTACTTCGGATGAAAGACCTCCGAGACCAGTTATCTTCCATCAACAAAAAGGTGGACGACGATGATATGGTGGCTCTGGTTTTGAACAACTTACCTTCTTCGTATGAGTCATTTGTGGAGGCACTCCATTTAATGGCTGAAAGTCAAACACTCACGTTTGACAAGGTGAGTTCCTACCTGTTGCAAAAGGAGCGGAGACAAATTCAGGCAGAATCTAATTGTGACCATTCAGAGAGTGCTCTTGGTCACTCAGTCAAAGGGAAAGTGGAAACGTCACTCTGGTGAGTCTTCCACTCGGTATCAGGTCACATGTTATTACTGTCACAAGGTTGGGCACCTTAAGAAGGATTGCCGGAAGCGGAAGTATGATCTTTCGCAACAAAAAAAAAGCCATTTGATGAGGAACATGTGGCAGCAGTTGTAGAGGAACGAGATTCAGGATGATGGGCATGCTCTTTATTGTCTTACGACATCATGCTCGCATGACAGTGGTACCAGTTGCTGGATCATTGACTCTGGTGCGTCTGCACACTTTTCATGTCGTAGGGACTGGTATGTTTCATTTACTGCAAATATCTGTTTTGAATCAGTAGTACTAGCTGATGGAGAATCACTTGCAGTAGAAGGGATAGGAGATATATGCATTGTATTGAATAATGCTCATAAACTGTTGGTATGGAATGTTAGATATGTACCTTCTTTACAAAAGAATCTTCTATCTATTCGTCAATTAACTGAAAATCCCAATATTTCTGTGGGAAGAAATGTGTTGCCTTTGATGTGAAACAGAAATAGATAATTTCCTTTGGTATTGGGGAAGGTGGTCAGTATCGACTTGTTGATCCGGCTACGATCAATATGAGTGCATGTGTGGAGGACAGTTCCACCATATAGGATGTGCAGGAGGTTGCAATGCCTTGGGAGGAAAGCCATTCCTCACAGATATGTTGACTTGGCTACAGTCAACCTACATGCACCTATCGTGTAGGGAGTATCCACTATATCAGGTGTACGGGAGGCGAACATGCCTTGGGAGGATGGATTTCCTCATTCTAAAGAACAATTTGTTGTGGACGAAGACTCCGCTATTCTAGATGCATTGACGGTGCATGGTGAGATGGCATGCCCAGCCACTCACTTAGAGTTACTTGATTGAAGGACAATAGAGCATGAACAATTTGGTTATTGTGTTGTGAACGATCTTTCCCGACAGAGGGGGATAAATGAGCAAATGGATGTGAATAAGGAGTTGGTTCTTACTCCTACTACTACGGAGATGGTTATTTCTCCCACTGCTGAGACCACCGCTAAGATAGAGACCACTGCTAAGAAGGAGATGGTTATTTCTCCTACTATTGCGGAGTTAGTTTTAACTCTTGGTACACAGATGGTCACATTTCTCTTATTGAAAAAGTTGGATGAGCACTACATGGTGTTGCAAGGACATGATCGAGGTGACTTTGATTGCAGGATAACTGAGTCTCTGTACAGACTCCAGCAGGCTACACAAGCTTGGAATAGATTTTTCAATCCACCTCTCCGAGGTTCTGATTTCAGCACTCTGGAGATGGGGCTGACACTCTCAGCCATTGGTGATTCATCACTGGTCAATGAATCACGATAACAAAGAACCAGTGGACCACTTGCCATATCCTTTGTTCATTAGACCAGATTTTTGTTTTGGGGTTCTTCTCCATTCGACAACCGCGACACAATCACGGACTGTTGATTTTAAAGTACAATTTATGGCACAGTCTGTAGATGTAATGACTAAACATATGGGCTTTAGGATATTTGTAAAATTTCGGGACAAACTTTGTTTAGTCATTAAGAGGGGGTGTTAAAATATAGCACATTATATAGCATGTAAAACAGTTATGGGTAGTTGTAACTGATAACGGTTTTGTAACTATGTATGTAACCACCATCTCTCTATCATATAAATACACCTCTGCCTGTTCGTCATTTAGACAGTGCAGTTTGCTTTTGCATCTTCTTTCTTCTCTGCTGCATATTCTAACAATAAGCTTCTAATTCTAACATCATCAAAAAACTCTAACCATGGATGGCTAACGATTTTGATTAAAAAAAGTTACTCATTCAGATTTCTTAGCACATGATACTCCAGTACGAATTCCCTCAAACTGCCGGCATTTGTACAACTAATTGTTCAAACCTTCATAGCATGCAAGTACCTTCTTAACATGTGAAACATAAAGGGTATTTTCATACGTTTCCATAAGAGAGTACCCAGATTCACAAAATGTCAACAAATTGAACACTATTTACAATCAATGCAATTTTACGGTTAAGATTGCGAGAATTCAATCCTATGTTCACCAGATAACAATCCATTTATCAATATAAGACACCAGAGATGCAAGAAGATAGCTCCCTTTGCACCAAATCCATGGGTGCAAAGCCTTTTTGACTTGCCAGCTGATCACTGCAAGGCCTGTGGATGAAATGGATTTGTCCTGATTACCCAAAAATGCAATGCTCCTAGAATAAACCAAGCCTCCATTTTGGCGAAAATTCCTCTGTTAATGGGATACAGAGGGTTACCCATAGAAATCGATTCTAGGATTGTACATTCAGCGAGTAAACTAGCTTTATGACAGAGTGTCATCCATTTTATTTGAAAACACTCAAAATTTTATGAATGGAACAACACCATATCTCCGACGTTTCAGCCTCCTTTTCCTCCACGAATATCCAAAATGCTGACATTGACATTTACTGCCTCCATCTGCTGCCTGCCAAGTGGACGATAAGAGGAATCTAGCATGATTACAAACGTGGGGAGGGGATCTCACTTACACAGAAATTGACAGATTCATAGACAATAATTACATATGAGGACTAACCACCCCCTTAGCATAGCTAGACAACCTTTGTGGATTTAGATAATTACTAAAAACTTATCCATACTAGATATATGGGATTCTTTACCATTTGTTTTAAATTGAATCCAATACAGACAGGGAACCTTAGATTCTCCCATTCGATGGGTTTGGCAATTTTGAATGTCATCCTTTTATTGTTTAAGGAAATGATGGTATTTAAAACTATGATCATCAACTTTAAGGCCCTTACGATGCTGGTATACCAAGGACCCTCATGCTCATCTTGCATTTACAGTTAGCAGCCATCTGTAGACTGGGTCCCGAAAATTGGTAAAACAAATCCCATAGTCGTAATGGCCTGCATTCTTGAGCCTGAAGCTATCGGCAACTGCCTGCATGGCATGCTTGACTTGGGATGAGTGATGGTATCCTTAGTTCTTGAATTTTTTCTTGCCAATACAACCTCAACGTTGATGGGCGACCATAAGCAGATTAAGGGCGGTGCCGTCCAAATCGACTTGACGCCAAACATGAAGATGTAAGCCAGACTATCATCGTATTGTGCTTAAGCTGCTAATACATCTAAATTGACATTAATGCATTCAGCTGAACAGATGGTATTCTACGATTATCCAAGTACTTCAATCTTTCATTAAGTATTCCAGATGACTAAGTTGGAAAGTCATCCAAGAATGCTATAGTTCAGTGTGTTTGATTAAACGTTTCACCAAAGTTTCCCATGATTCATAATTATTGGCCTCCTCAAATGGCTACCATCCATAAGGACTATCTGAGTGGGATGTCACATTGCTACTGAGAATTGGTATTTGGGTGGCATACTGTAGGAGTGGTTCCACCCGTTCCTGTGGTGCCCAATTTATCCGCATAGTCAATAAAACACTGCATGCCCTCCGCTTAGTTCACTTGTTCATTATTCAGCTGACCGGCATGATTCAATAGAACTGTTGACTCGAAAGGGAATACACACCTAGTGTTAGAAGGAAGAACAACAATATTACTAACACTAAGAGCTTGCTTAGGATAATGTGCGGCCGGATCGGCGATTGCAGAAAACATGAGGCCTTGTGGCAATTGTTAGATCCGTTACACCAACATTCTGATTTATCCGCATAGAGAGGTGCATGTTCTGACCTCCTGCCTTCCGTACTGGATTGTGAGTATTACCTGTAGCTCCATACCCTCCACTTCATTAACATCATCGGCATCAATCCTTATCAGGTCCATATTTTACTCATGGTGCTGTCTCATCTGATTAGCTCACAGCTGTGCATTAGAAGACATTACTGACAAATTCATTTTTTTTTCCTCCTTTAAACTCTTAAAGGCTTAATATTCTCAAACCAGCATTGACATTCGCAGTAAATCTAGGGAAACTTTCACAGTCCAATAACAATCTCCTTAACCTCACTTCTCTCCCATTCTGAGTTCTACATTGCTTGAGTAACTGATATATGGCTTTTAGACCATATTTAAATGACCCCAAGGGTCATGAACAAATTAAGTGACGGGGTGTGTACCCCAGTTTAAATTAATTAGTTATTAAATAACTAATAAAACATAATCTAAAGTTTATATTAAATAATTAAGAATATAAAATATATTCTAAATTATTTAATTATAAACTAAACATTATAAACACTTAATATTATGTTCTAATACTCACCCTTAATATTAAGTGTGGAACCATATGCCAACATTACCTGTTTGTACAATAAGATTTACAAATCCATAAACCATTAGTGAAGGTTTAGGCTAGCATATCACTTTTGAAGGATTTATAACACCTTCATCATACTCAACTTACCTTTTTGTACAAAAGGATTTGGAATCCATAAATAAAAAGTTATGATTTAGGATAAGCATGATTTGTGAGACTACATCTCATGGATTCTTATGGAAAATTCTCAAAACCGCATCTCTAGGATCTTTTATAACACGAGGACATCCTTTACAAATAGATGCAACACACTGGACTGTACACCGTAAAATTAGACTTATAAGTTTACAAAGATCATAAAGATCATTTTACAATGCTTTACAATGCAGAAAAAGTATAGAGGAGGCGGAGATATCAACCAGACAACCATTAGGAGGTGACATTGCCATGCACACTCCCCCTCAAATGAAAACTGGGCTGAAAGGCCAAGCATTATCAAGAAACTTGCAGTATTTTACAACACACAATGAATTCTTAAACATATTTGCAACTTAATCTTTAGACAAGAAGTACTGGAGATATATATCACCACAGAGAACCTTCTCTCGGATAATGAAAATATAAACCTGCATCTATATGCTTCATTTTATGATGTTGAACTGGATTCTTTAGCAAGATTGCAATGTAACTATGGATATCACATAGAAGATGAATACTTCCCTTAGTTCCATGTGTATCTCTTTTAACATCCTCTTTAGCCACATGGCTTCTTTTTTGCTTCCATTTACACTTCTATACTTTGCCTCAGTAGAAGATATGGAGACTGTTGGTATTTTTTTGCTTTCCAAGTAATGGCACCTACACAAAAACTTGAACACAAATCCATTTGTATACTTTTGATGTCTAACACAACATTGTTTTCATGGTTAGAGTCCATAATATCCGTACAACATCATAATAAGCATAATATAAATCATTATTGATTTCACTTTTAACCATCTATAAATCTTACAAAGGTTAAACACTAGTTATATAATAACTAACATAAAAATATGCTTAACTAACTAACCATGTTAAAGATATGTTGAAAATTTCAATATATTAATTTGTTGAAAAATATATATTAGATACAATCAATATTGGAAGTCTCCAATACAAACACAAAGGCGTCCCCAAGTGTCATTCAATATGCATATAATAATATTTTTAGTAATCACATTTATAATAAGAAATGATTTATCATCAACATATATATCTTCATTATCTATTCTAAGCCGCTTTAAAAAGGTGATAAGACTGATAGACTAATGATGCTGGAAACGCCTCAGGGGGGGTGGCACTTTCACCCTTCAGAAACGATTCCGAAATTGTAGGCAAAGGAAACGGTGGGGAAATGTGAAGATTGTTTCAATGGAAATGTGGCCGTTTCCGGAAACGTACTGCACAGGCACCCTTTCCAAACGTTTTTGGTGCCGTTTAAAGCCATGCAAAACTTTAAAAAAATAAATGTACTGCATTTAATGACCCTTAACCTAATCTACCTACCTAGACTTGCTAAAGAGACTTCCTAAAAGCTATATAAGGACATCTTGGGTCCATTCTAAATGACTCTCATTTTTATCTTGCTAAATTCAGTTTTCGTGGAGATGATTGAGGAAAATCTAGATGATATATTCTAGAATCTAGATTATTATCATATATATGTGAATCATTGAAATTGTAACCATGCGGAATGATGAGTCACGACTTTTAGAAGTTCAAATTTCAATGAATACAAAATATTTTGAGTGCTTTATCAATTATCTCTTATGGTCTACAATTATAAAATGAGTACTATGCATATATATATATATATATATATATATATATATATATATATATATATATATATATATATATATATATTGTACGGAGTAATGTTTCGTATCCGAGGTTTTTTCAAAATTGTCGTTTCTGCGTTTCGTATCCGTATCCGTTTCTGTTTCCTGGCAACATAGCTGATAGATAATATATTTGAACAGATAATCAAATCATACAAGAATAATCACAACATTCACTGAAAAAATGATCCACTAACTGTGGACACTTCGCATGGATTTATGTGAAGTTTGCTTCAATAAATGATTGAGGAAGGGTTTTTGGTGATAGCTTGCCATGTAAGCACCCTTTAACCATTTCATAGATGGTAAGGTTTAGCCATGTCATACATGATTCTAAAGAAATGATCTCAATATTACAAACCAAAAAAGAACAATAGTTCTATTTTCAAGTAAACTTCTAGAAAAAACCGAAGCAAAATCTTTAAACACATATAAGCAATTTTTTGTATGTTTTCAACTATAGTTACTTCTAGTTCATTTTCAATAAACCAACAAAAATTATAGTTATTCTGAGTTAACTATGAATGAAAAACAACTTAAATTCAGTACATTATATTCAAATAAAACATATAATTTTCATTTAGAGGTGATAGAAGTAGTTTATAGAGTTACTACATTAGCTCTATGATTATTCTCATCATTTTCATCTTGATTTTGATCTGATTTATTCCATTTTTTATGTTTAAAATTTGACTTGTTTTATGATTTACAATTTTCTTTCTTATGGCCAAATTTCCCACAGTTATGACGTTTACCATCGGAACGAACTTTTAAGTTTTATGTATTCTTGTCTTTAGTAGGGGGTTTAAAAGTTGATTTTTGATTCTTGTTGAACCTAAAAGGTTTGCTTTTTGCTTTTTGAGCGAGAAGTGCCTGAGTGGCATTCTCTTTTGAATCAAATCTTTGTCATAACTTGCTCTTCCTGAATCAAGAGAGCACTAAGGGTTTGCAAATTAGGGATGTCTTGTTCAGTTTGATATTTAGAATTCAGAATTGAAATGAAATTTCTAAACCTTTCACGAATATTCAACTGAATAATAAAGTAAAGTAATTTGTCTCTGATTTAAGTTACAGTTACATCCCATCCAACTTGATACTTAATATTTTTGATTTTAGCCAAATAATTTATTACTTTTTCATTTCCCTCCATGGGAGTCATAAGTTATAGAATTAATTTAATGATTTTTGATAACTGCGTTCCTTTGTGCATCGATTCTAGTTGCCCTAACCAAGCCGGTCACTCGGACTTTCTTGATTCTTGATATGGAGGAAATCATCTTGTACACTCTGCAAAATGATGGACATAGCTTTCCGCTCCTTTTGTTGATATGCAACTGCGTTGTCCGTAGTTGCTTGTCTTCTCATTAGAGCCTTCTCTGTTCCGTTCACGACTGCCCAGAGCTTGCGAGCCATGATTTTCGCCTTCAATCGTATTTTCCAGATGCTACAATAATTTCCATTCAACATTTGAGATTTTTCAATATTAAAGTGATTAGATCCCATTTTTGCGTAAATAAATAATTAGGTTTATATTAATAAAGGTTCAAAAAATCCCCTTGTCGTTCACGCTATGCAATCAAATTTTGATAAATTCGTGTGTCAAAATAATGGGAGGAAATCAAGGGACCTGTTAAACATAAATACGGTTTTAGTTTTTTGAAATGTAAATAAGTTTTTCATAAAAAAGATGACGACGACGACCTTAGTCTGTTCCTAAAATCGTGCCCAAATGCAATATTATCCATATTTCCATTTTAAAAAAGAGTATTTCACAGATTAGATTTTTTGAGATTTTTAAATATATTTAAAGTGTGATTTTTTGCGTAAATAAATAATTAGGTTTATATTAATAAAGGTTCAAAAAATCCCCTTGTCGTTCACGCTATGCAATCAAATTTTGATAAATTCGTGTCAAAATAAAGGGACCTGTTAAACAGATAATCTAAACATACGGTATATTAGTTTGACGATAATAGTAATTTTTTGAAATGTGAGTAATTTTTTTTTTTAAGTTTTTCATAAAAAAGATGACGACGACGACTTAGTCGTGTCGTAAAATCATTTCATTTTAAACAACAATTTATCTAAAATATACAATATTATTAAAATAATTTTCTCATTTTAAAAAAGAGGGATAAGATAGATAAGATAAGATAATTATATTAATGTCCAACAAATGACCACAAAAGTAGGTCAATGGGACTGTACAGTACAATGCAAGAGGTGCCAGCAGGGAGACCCGAAGGGGTCATCCAAACAATAAAAGAAGAGAGAAGAAGAGAGAGGAAAGAAGAAGGAGAAGCAAAGGCCACCGTGGCCAGAAGAGTGCAAATGGATGGAGCTGAAGAGGAGGGCGGGAGAATCCCACCACTGACACTGTCACCTAGCATCCGAGGCCGACTGAAAGTAGCTGGCAATATGCCTGTGTCCTGTAGCTGAAGCCGTGGGAAGACTGGAATGCCGATGTCTGGAAGAAGGGCGAACAAGACGAGCCCTCTGCGTTCTCCTGGACGGACGCTACCTCTGAGAGAGGACCCCCAACCGAGTGCGATCACGAATACCTCTGGGCTGGGAGGTAGCCCCCCGGATCCTGACAGATCTGGTCCGGGAATTCATACTGGTATCAAGGTGCTACTTGGTGCCCCTCACCGAGGGGAGCACCGTAAAGAAAGAAGTAATCTGTAGAGTAGCAGTCTGTCTGGGAGGAGACTGAAGGGTCTCATTCCGGAGCCTGAGAGCCTCCTGTAGGTAGAGAGCAAGACACCGCTGATCACGGTACTTGAAGAAAGCTGCAAAAGACAGATGCTCCCGGAATAAACAATGGAATCTCCCTCTGATCTCGTAGTAGATAGGACACCTGAAAATGAAGTGATCTTCCGTTTCGATCTCTTGGAGAGAACAGAGCTGGCAAATCCTCTCAGAGCGGTCCAGCTGGTGATCCTCCACGCGAAGCCTATGAGAGCCCACTCTGAACTGGCCTAGGGAAATGCGGAGTGCCTGTAACCAGTGTCGGGAGATATACGCAGGCCAGCTGATAAGCCCGTCTGTGATCTCAAGAAAATGTGCAGCATAGAAAGCCATCTTAGGACGAAGACCATCCGGAGGGCTGATCCAAGTATGCTGGATGAACTGCCTGTAAATGTCTTCTCTGATAATTTTGTGCAGATCCTGCTTACCCGGAAGAGGTGGGCAGGTGCATCTAGGGAGTATCTGTAAGGTGGGAGACGGTCCATCTGAATCCCGAGAGAGCCGAGAAGACGTGAGACTCCGGCATACCAGCAGCGGGAGCGGCCGCTATGGTCAGAAAGAGCAATAGCCTCAGAGGAACGGTAGGCGAGGTAGAGATACCTATCCCTGCCTGCGGAAGAGTCTGAAAGCCCCCGGATGCGATGCAAAAGCGAAACCAGGCCAAATATAGTCTCCAATCTAAAGGGATGAGCTCCGAACTCGGCCAAGATGATATTATGTGGAACTGTCTCTCTGCACCTGATGATGCGTCTGAGCATGAGGATCTGGACCCGCTCAACTGTAGCCCAATCAGAGTCAAGCAAGGATGGTCCCCAAACCTCAGAACCATAAAGAACCGTGGGTCGCACAAGAGAATCCGAGAGAGACATCTTCGACAAGATGTCCTGGAAGTGGTGGCGGAAGCACTGTCTCTCCAAGATTGCCAAAGAGCCATAACCCTTGTTGACGCGGGGCTGAAGGGCAGGCCGAAGACTGAAGCGGGGCCCAGTAAATAAAACTCCCAGATAAGTATAGGAGCTGGTGATCTCAATCTCCTCCCCTCTGTAGAAGAAATGGAAGTCCGAAGTCTTCAACCCATTGAAGATCATGACCTTGGTTTTACCAAGGTTAACTGTCAGCTGTCTATGGTCGCTATAGAGGGCTAAGGCGTTCAGCTGTCTCTGCAGACCCTCCGCGGAAGAGGCAAGGAGGACTACGTCATCCGCAAAAAGGAGGATGTAGATCAACACCTGGTGAAGAAGACAACCATCCCCTTCCTGGATATGGTCCCTGAGAAAGTCCTCCAACTCATCGATGTAGATACCAAACAAAGTAGGTGAGAGGGGGCAACCCTGCTTAACCCCGATGGTACTCCTGATGAAATCAGAAAAACCGGCAGCAGTGTGAAGATGGCCCAGAACATCCTCGTACAGGCGCATAATGGCAGCAAGAAGGGTTTCGGAAATACCGATGTCTCTGAGTCTACGGAAAAGAGCTTCCCGTGGCACAGAATCAAAGGCTTTCCGAAAATCAACGAAGCAACAGAAGACCTTAGAGGATCGGTGACGAGCCTCCTCAATGATGGCTCGAAGAGTGAGGATGTGGTCGATGGTCTGGTAAGCAGGCCGGAACCCCGCCTGCCCCTTGGCTCTGCAATGGTGTTGCTCCAGGAACTCAGAAAGCCGCATGTGGAGGACCGTGGCATAGAGCTTGGAGAACGTGTGGCCAACCATGATCGTCCTGTAGTTGTTCGGGTCGGAAGTGGGACCTGACTTGTGGATGGGGTGAATGATATGATGGGACCATGACTTCGGAAAACCTGTACAAACCACCTGATTGAAGAGATCCACAAGGTAGTTGTTTAGAGTGTCCAAACCGTGCTTGAAGAATTCCGCCTGGAAGCCCTCCTCATCAGCTGCCCTGCTACTATTCATGGCTAAAATGGCTTTCTTCACATTCGTGTAAGTAAAGATATGGCAGGTAGGGGGAGGGGAAACCACCTGGATCTGGGGCTGGCCAGGAATATCATAAAGGGTGGAAGTATGAGTGAACATGGAGTTGGGAAGTAAGTCCTGGGGTAAAGAGGAATGGCGGGGAAGAATGGTACGCCAGAAACGTTTAGGGGAGTGCATAAGGGAAGCACGGAGCTCAAATCGACGGCGAGAGATAAAGGTGTGTTTCTTGTGGCGGAGGAGACGGCAGTAGTCGGACTTGAGAGACCGGAAGGAGGGGAGAGCGTGTGTGAAAGCAAAGCGAAGTTTCCGGTGAAGGGCTTTGCAGTCATCATCGTACCACTGGTTCATGGGGCAGGTCCTCATAAATGGAAGGGTGGGAGTGAAGTGGGGGAAGGAGCACAAGCAACATCGTGGATGGCGGAGGAAAGGGTATCAAACATCACATCAGAGGAGAGTGAGGAAAATTGAGGTGTAGGGGGGAGAAGCTAACGAAGGTGAAAAGAGAAGTCTCCAGGTACACCTTCATCAAACTTCCAGATGGTACGGTAAGGGCCGTGAGAGGGAGTCGGGGAATGGGGGGGAATTACCTGTAAGGAGAAGGAAAGGGTCGCATGGTCAGCAAGGGGAATGGGGGATACACACAAATGGCGAATGTAGGGAATCAGATTGGAAGTAGTCATGATGTAATCCACCACGCTGGCTCCACCACCATGAGGTCTGCAAGTGAAGAAGCGGGACTCAGGGAAGCACTGAATGCCATTAAGAATCAACAGATCATGAGATTCCCCCAACTGTAGGAGGTGTCGGCCGTATGACGTCAAGGGTCCTGCCACATCCTCAGAATCCCGCTGAAAACCAACTAGATCAGGGTCCATCTTGGATGTACAAAGTACGTCATCAGTCCTGTCATGTAGTGGAACTTGGAGGTTCCTGGTACGCGCATTAAAGTCCCCCAAGATGATGACCTCCCCACTCACCGAGTACTGGGAAATGCCTGTATATAGGTCGAAGAAGGGGTCCCCGTCTGGGCCATTATGAATGGCAAAAGAAGAGGAAGCGGGGGGAGAATAACAGACTGCAATGAAAATATCTCTGAGGTGAGATGAGGTCCGTCTGATCTTGATCCAAAGAAAGCGGGCAAACTCGTCCTCTGCGACCACGGAAATCCTACTCCGGAGAGACTCCCTGACCAGGCAAGCAACTCCCCCAGAACCTCTAACCCCTCCAGAGCTCCGAGTTTCCTGTCTGCAAACCGAGAGCCAGTAGTAACCGCTGACGTCCGGGAGAGGGCGAACATGGCTCGCATGAGTCTCAGTTACAAAGAGAAGGTCGGAAATACCTAGAGCATCATATAGAGTACCCGGAGAGGACCAATAGGACCCGTTCCCGTTCCAGCAAGTAATGGAGATGCCCCTGTTCCGACGCCGCTCCCAACGGGCCCGTCATTTGGGACCGGACCCGGGGACCCAACCTGGAGGAAAAGTATCTCGAATGACAGGCCTGAGATTGCGAATTACTGCCCACTTCCCTGCTTTCCTAGCTGCCATCACTATTTCGCGGGATTTTTTGAGTTCCGCCACCTGTTCTCTGGTGAGGTCTTCATCGAGAAAGACCTTATTGGGGAGAGAGAATAACTTGCGTTTAGCTCTGAGTGCCTTGAGCTTGTCATCCGCAGATTTGAAGCAGAGAAAGAGGGTGGAATCTAGTCCGAACCAAGCTCTATCGAGCCTCACATCAGGCAGCCCCAAACTTCCTATGATAAAGTCTGTGGCGATGGCCAAGGTGTCTGATGAGGGGGGAGGTGTGGGCAGCCCTCTCACCTTGAGGTTGAGTTCCTTGACACATTTGGTCCTCTCCTCCACTAATTTAGCTTGTACTACTCCTTCCACTGTTGCTAGGGGGTATTTTTGTCCTTCCCCTTCACTACTTGGACCTAGGAGTCCACTTGTTTCTTGAGATTTTCCTGCCGAGTTGAAATTTCTTCTTGCTTGTGTTTTAAGTCTGAGATTTCCGCTTGTAGTTGATCATTGGCAGCTGTAGGATTGGTGTGCATGTTGGCATCTGCAAATTGTCTTTGCAAGAATATGTTATCGGCCTCAACCTTCTCCATCCGAGACGTGAGTTCAAAAACATCAGTTTGAAGAGCTCGGTTGGAAGACTCTAGTGTTTTTCCAATTTGCTAATTAGTTTAAACTAGGCCGCATAGATTTAAACCATAGAATAGTTTAAAGATTTTAAACTATATAGAATTTTAGTGTATAGTTTAATCTTGTGTTTTAGGATTAGAAAATATAGGCCGCAATTATAGTTTATATAAACTATAGGATATTTTAAAAGTTTAAACTATATACATTTAAGGCTATAGTTTATATTTCATAAACTATAATATAAGGTTTTTAGCATATAGTTTATAATAAACCTTATTAGAGGACATAGGCCAAATTTATTTGAACAAAACAAAAAATGTTAATTAAATTTTTACCAGGGGGCAAGAAGTTTTCAATTCCACATGTGAATAAAATTAACCTCGAGATTTACAGAGGGGACAAGTATTTTAATCCTTCCAATGAGAAAATGTGAACATCCTATTTTGATGTAGCTTGTCTCCTCCTTTTAATTTTTATTTTACTCTTGAATTTTCCTTCGAAAAATTTCAACCTACAAAACTATAGAAATATAGAAAATATTTCATATAAATTATTTAACCCTTACCTCGCCCTCGTAATTCTTCCACTTTGAGATTTCATGCGTAGGTAAATATTTTTTGAAGACCTTAAACTTGTGCACACACAATGTAACCAATTGTTGCAGAGGAAGAGGGGGTTTAAATTAGTTCCTCCAGCGAACAAACCCACCCAACCACCCGAACTGACACAATCCCATAGGTTAATTAAATTAGGATTAAATACACACACTCTAATACCATGTAAGATCCAAGGGATAAAAATTAATTAACCTTTATAACATTTACCAAACATTAATGTAAAACATAAATAAATACAAAACAAGTAAAAACACATGAACACTGTATTTAATGTGGAAAACCCCCGAGGGGAAAAAAAACCACGGAAAGAGAATTTCCATTTATTAGAGAAACTTTAACAGTCCATTAACAATCTCCTTAACCTCACTTCTCTCCCATTTCACCTTGAGTAAATATTGTAAATATGATCTGCGACCATATTTAAATGACCCCAAGGGTCGTGAACAAATTAAGTGATGGGGTATATACCCCAGTTTAAATAAATTAGTTATTAGATAACTAATAAAACATAACCTAAAGTTTATATTAAATAATTAACAATATAAAATATATTCTAAATTATTTAATTATAAAACTAAAGCTTATAAGCACTTAATATTCTGTCCTAACTGATTTGGCCTTAAATGACCCTATTTTCTTGATTTTTGGCTAAGTATAGAAATAAAGGGCTTAGCAAGGAAGAAAAGGAACGTCCCCAACACATTTTCGCCATTTTTGATCAATTTACCTTTGCAAATATGAATGAAAATGTAAGTTATCAAAATGGCCCTAGGAGAGGGTGTTTTGGATAACACTGACCATGAAGAGGGTAGTTTTGATTCATAGGAAATGAATATGGTAAGGTGATAAGTGAACTAAGTAGTCTAATAAGTGAGATAGCTTATGATGTTATGAGATAGGAATATAAATTTATGATAAGTCTAACTGAAGCAAAGGTAGTAGTAAAACCCAAAAAACGTCAAGTAAGTATGATAAAACCCCAAGAGGGACAAGTTGCCATAAAAGAATAAGCTACCAAAGGATCCGAAATGACATAATGGCTGGAAAAACCTACGAGGGAAAGTGTTTGTAGTAAGTAATGAATTACCAAAGGCATAGTTTAAAATATCATGCTCGACACTCAAGAACAAAAATTTTTCAATCGTACTCGGTACTCGACAGTTTCTCGTTAACTTTATCGCTACTTTTAAAAAAAAATCATAAAATAAAGTTAAATAACATGGAAAACGTTGTTAAAAGTGTGATAAAAATGTAGAGAACAAGTTTACGTTTTCTATTGATTCTGAACCGTCTCCTTGTTTCCCGAGACTCCTAAAGTCCCTACAAAACTCTAACAAAACGCTAAGGTCCAGGTCTTTAAGGCCATCTTAAGTCTTAAGCCTTGAAAGAAATGCCATTGACTAAAATATTTAAAAATGACAATACGATAGATAGTAGAATGATTATAACTTATAAAATTGACAAAAGAAAATATGTTAAGAGGAATTGAATATTATTACCAGCTGACCATTTTAAGGCTTATACTAAAATAAATAATAAATGCCCAAATATAATGAATATAATATTAGGGCACCACTGACTATTAAATGATAAATATCGTAGGCCGAGTATAAAACTTTGAATGAGGGATTGCAGGGCTTAAATCTGCCATCTGGAGTGTGATTCAAGCCATAATACAAACCAAGACATATAGGTGTTATGAGATGGAAAATAAAGGATAGCAACTACATCTACATAAGCGTTTCCCTTTCTTAACACTAAATGAATCAAAGTAGTCATACTATACATTGCTCATTACATTCATTTTTCAAAAGTGCCTCTAAATCTTTCAATGTATCACACAACTCATAGAAATGCACAAATGGAATTGCACATGACAAGAAAAGAAATACCGCAAAATCAAAGCGAAAACATGTAATGAATCAAAAGATCAGTGTGTTAATCAAGTTTTTGCCACAATTCTCCCAGTTTCAGGCAAATTTCCAGCAATTTTTTGGTAAAAAATTGGCAATTTTTTGGGCATAGACTTGACTAATGTGTCCTATATGAACCTTTTGTTTGACAGGCGATTGGTGAGTACTTGTAAAGTTTTTGATCGATGACCAAAGGATGGATCCAATGGTGAGATCCAATGGCTGTATAAACCATAGGTACCTATGACTTCAGGATGGATTTGTTTTACCAATTTTTGGGGATGGCGGGGAGCTGCTAATTAAAATAACATATAAATATTTAAAATATACAAATAAAGTGACTAAACTATAAAAAGTAATTTGGAAGAGTCTTAAATAAAATGAAATTAGACCATTGTGATTGATCCATTGTTAATATCTAATATCAGTAATTCGAAATACATCAACAATATTACAATAGAGAAGGGTATAACTCAAAAATCAGAATCAACATTTGAAATAACATCCATGAACTCCTCTTCGCTGGAACTATCGTTCTCATCCTCATCCTCAACGAGCATCCCGATCAATCCTTGTTGCACATCATGTTCCTCTTCTACCTGCCTCAGACTCCTTGATGATCTACATCCCACCATAATGTCGTGGTCTTCTATGTACTCAATTGTCTTGCAATCCATGAGACGTAAGGCACCATGTATGACCTACAAGCTTCTTCGCTCTCTGAGAGGTAAAGTTTGTTCCTCTTATCAGAGTGGCTCCAACCATATGTTTATTGATTCCGCTCAGCAACAAAGGAACTAGAAACTTGGGAAAGGAGGCAAGATTGAAAGAGTTCACAATAGTTTATGGACGCCCATGATTGTTACCACCAATTCATTGGCTTCTCCTAGTGTCAATGTTAGCTTGTCCATCCTTGCTGAAGATTTGTAGCCATCAAGTTGAGTAAAAACTTAAGCCACTCCATTCCGACCCATGAAGCATCCTGATGTTGTTATATTATGATAATCCACATAATATAACAACATCAACAATAATATTGATAGTAACACAGTATCAAATGTCTCTATCAAAATAATACAATGGTAAAATGAACAACCATAGTCCAAAATGGGATGGGCACTACATGAAACATAGAAAAATTGGAGATGATCATGAAGACCCAAGAAAGAATAGTGGATACATTAGATAGGCTTTACCTAGCCATCCAAAACATGCAGGGTGGTGGTTCGGCCAAGGGGGAAGAGGTTTCCTACAACCCTTGTGAATCAAAGAAGGAGAAAATTTCTTTTGCAAGGCTCGACAAACCCCAATTCGTGACCAAAGAGGCAATCGTTCCACATGGGGGCCCTAGAAACGCCCATGACTACACCATATGGCTTGAAGGGTACCGAGCAATGTCAACTGAGTTTCGAGAGGCAATGTCTTTCATAGATTTCATCAAATTAAGGACAGAAGAAAAACATTATTGGCAAAGAACCCTTGCACCAGAGGAAGAAATACAACATGCCCAGAAGAAGAATGTTTCAACCCTAGGGAGAAGAGGTCCTTAAATGGGGATGAAGGAGATCAAGGAGCATGCCACCCAAGGTTAAAATCCTTTGTGTTTAATGATGAATTGTTGGCATCTAATGGCTGCATAAAACTAACAATTGTCAATGAAGAGCCCTTGATAGAAAAGGGTATACTTTTGAAGGAACCAAATGTTGAAATTAGACAGGAGAAGGAATTCATATATGCAAGCGCAGAGGATGTAATGGAAACTCAAAGAAATTGTGAGTGGTGAAGAAGAGCTAGGGCTGCTAGATTGATAGCTGCTCAAGGGAAACAACACTTACAAGAGTATAGGGCAAAGAACTCTTCATTATTGACAAGGAAAAAAGAAGTAACCATGAAACATGAGGAAAGGGAAAAAAAAGGGTCAGTTGAGGAAAAGAAATTGAGAGTTGAATTCAAATTTCAAGGTGAAATTAATAAAATTCAGCTTGCTGGTCTGTCCCAAACAGCCGCCACCAAGGAGCCAATCAATGGAGATATCAACAAAGAACAATCCCAATTTTGTCATCATCCAAAGAAAGGTAAAAGTCCTTTGATGTTCTATGATAATTTATTGGATTCTAATGGTTACACAGGACAGTCACATAATGGAGTCAAATCAGATTTACTAAGGGCCTATAAGGATGATATTATGCATGAGATAAGGGCACCATTAGATTATTTTTTGAGTGTTGTTCCTAACTCAAAAATTCTGAGTCAAAAGAGTGTCAAAGGCAGCCCATGGTATGAGAAAATCTCAGTTTTGTTGCTTGCTGATATGACATTGCTGGTATGTTGCCCTCACACATAGCTGGTTGGGGAAGGTGATCAGATTTCATGCTTGTTATGTCCTCCTATATCACCGTTGATTGGACATCATTATGCACCTCATACTCCATGGAATAATGAGGTAAGAAGTGTTTCTTGTTGTATGGATTCTTGGGCTCAAATTCAAAATTGTTTCCGCATGTGGAATATAGATGCATGTTGAGCTCTACAAAAAGAAGAATATCTGGTTTCAAAATCAATATGGAGGGAAATTTTATCATGATGTGTTTGGGGCATCAAAGGCATGATGAAGGTTCTGATTTTCCATTTCATATTTTCCATTCCATGATTCCATAAATATGAAAGAGTTAGAAAGAATATGGTGGAAAGGCAGCACCCTTACTCTAATGTGTGGCACACACTACTTATCATCCATTCAGGGTGAAGGGTTTCTTCATAACCAAGGGGTCACTAGGCTTGTAGAGAGTGGCACCATCATACCTTGCACAAAGAAAATAGTACAGCTCAATCCTCCTAGGAAAATATGAGGTATGTGATGATTTTTTTGTGATTAAGTTAGCTAATGATGAAGTAGTTCTTGGAGTTCAATGGCTGCAATCTTTGTGGGAATTCACCCTCAATTATCATGATAGAGAACTGAAATTCTTTGACAAAGACAAAGAAATCCGAATTCAAGGTATAAAGGATGAAGGGAGTACAATGGAAAATGCTTGGAAATCACATTGTGGTTTGCTTTCTCACAGAACAACTGATTGCAAAAATATTATCACAACTGAGTATGTCAAAAATCAGTTTGCTAGTAACATCATGGAAGGAGTTTGCAAGAAGGAACAACATAGGACAGTTGTTTTGGGGCAGCAAGGCACTTGCAATCAGAAAATTCTCCACAACGAAGGTTACTCACACTTGGTAAGAATGTTTATTACTATAAAGTGAATTCCGAAGAGCTTTGGGTTGTAAGTCATCTTTCTAACATGAATGAGATGAGTTTGGAAAATGTGGATCATGAACCCCAAATCATTATGAAAGTTATTTTAGGTCTTGTGGCTATTATTTCCAGCTGGTTCCACGTTCTATTTGTAGCCACCAAGTGGATTTTGATCACAGGCAGAAGTGGTGTTCTTCTTCTAGTGACATTTTGACAAGGTAAGGGTAACTCTCACAAGATGTTTTTTGGCCACTTCACTTCTGAACTTGAGTAATGAAATGCAATGCTACAACCGAGATGAGGTGTTTTTCCCAATTTCATTTGTTGGGTTGTGCATATCTTCTTGGGGAAGCAATAGAGGGGCAGATTTGAAGACATTCTTTTTATTTGAAATGGTGGGTAAGAGGGTTCACTCATTGAGAACAATTAAGGCCAATGTTCCAACATATTTGGTATTGTTTGGGACGAAATTCCGGGCAAGGTATGGCTGTTATACTTACATACCAACACTCATGAGTTCTGATCCGAGCCAAATTTTGAAGAGATTAGTTTGGGGCAGCTTGGAAGCATCTTTTGGAGGCCAAGGTAATCATTATGACAGCTGTTGCATTTTTGTTTTATACGTTGTCCGCAATAATTTCAGCTCTCTATCCATTCTTTTGACAATGAGAGAGGAGTATCCAGCCATGAGGATGAAGGGTTTGCAATCTACTATCATTGTTGATGTGTTTTCAGCTGTTATAAGAAGGATCCCAGCCACTATCCTTCTGATTTTAGGGAACAAAATACATGGTTACAACTGTGTTTGGGACAGCAGGAGGGAAATTGGGAACAACCAATGTTTGGACAGTATTTATGAGGCCTTGGCGAGCAAAGAAGAAGAACCAGTCATCATATCCACAAAGCAAGAGTGGATGAAGAAGGGGACACATTTTTTCTTTGACAAGTTTGCTTTATGTGTAGGTATATCAAAGGAGGAGTAGCTGAGATTTATTTGGGATCCGGGTACTTGTAATTGCTTGGGGACAGACAATCTTGGGAAGGGGGGATTGCCATGTCCCTTTTTGAAGGCTGATTTTCGAAGACCTTAACCCATTCTTCTCCCCGTGGGTCTAAGGAAGAAAGCAAGGGGAAGATCTATATTATATTTTTATTGTTGTTTAGGTAGTTATTTTATTTATTATCATGTATCTATTGGGAAGCCTAGCGCTCCAATAGAAGAAAACAGTTAGGAAATAAAAGTATTTTGAGCATGTAGGCTCCAAATACTGATTAGATATTTAAAAGCACTTTATCTTAAGGGGTTGGCCATCATTTTTATTGTAAAGCACTCCTTGTGGTTATAAAAGGAGGTTGCACTTGGCCATTATTGAATTATGCTTTTGGTGAAAGTTTTTCATATCTTTGTAAAGGTTTGCTTGTGAAGAACCTTTCCTACCTCTCAAGGATCTCTCTCAAGGACGAAAAACCCTTGGGTTGAGACCCTCATCCAAGGACGAAAACCCTTGTTGAGAAGCTTGTGTGTGCAAGTTCGAAACCCCACACTACACTTGGTTTTCTACACTTCATTGCTGGTTACATCTGATTTATGCCCGAAGTGACTTACTTGGGGAGTGTTTTGGGTGAAGTGGTTGCATTTTTATGTGAACAATTTGCATGATTGGATCCTCTATATTTTCTAAGGTGAAATATTCCATTTCTATCAATTGTTGAGTGTATTTGAGTGATATTTCTCAGTTCTGAAAATTATTATTTAGATCTGCAGTGGGTGGGTTGCATGGTAAATAAAAATAGCACTTGTGGATTCCTGATTTTTAATCAGTTCTACAATTGTTTGTTAATGATGGTTTTATACTAATTTTGGTCCTAAGATTCTGAAGGATTTTTGCTTAAGGTTTGACCCCTCTTTAAGCCTCTTTGAGGAACTGTATTTCACTTCTCCCAGGGAAGTCACTTCCCTAAGAGCAAAGTGATTTAAGCGTGCACAGGGTTCCACAGGTGAATTTATAACAGCGGTATCTATAATCTGCCCTAATTCTGATTCAATCAACTTTTAGCCATTTCCTGAGTCCCCCTAAAAAGAGACATTCTAACTGCATTGTGAAGGATCAATCATGGAGGGTTTGTTGTGCATTCTAACCACATTGTGAAGGGTCAATGTTCTTAGTTAATAGAACACTGATGGGGGCTAAGTAACACACATGAAGACAGGATTGTAGGTAATTTCCAAAAGAAGATAATTCCAATTAGATGCTTAAGGTGTAAAGATGGTAAGCAAACTAGATGTTATTTTTATAATCAAGATCGTATGAATCAACTTGCTATGGTTTTGTGGGACTCAAGTTACTTTCAAGATTGCCACTTTTGGATGTATGTAAAAGCTACAGATAACTCATCTATTGAGAATGTAAATTCAGCCACATGGATGATAAAAAGGGGACTTGATAAGACCGTTAAAGCATTAAGTGGCTATGTTGGGGAAGAGATTACACAAAATTTTCTGAATAAGGAAATGAGATACTACTACATGAGGGAAGATTTCAAGAAGGCTGAGATTACACCGAAAGACTTAATCACTCCGTGTTTCTTGAAGACACACCAATTTCCCACAATTTGGTGGGGGAAACGAGGTTTGCAATAATTCAGTTTTCAGGAGCCAAGGCGAAGTAATGTATCATGCTATTGTTTGGTCTGTGAGGGATGCTGTTATAAATGTTTGTGTTGTCAACATTTCCTGTTTGCCAAATACTTTGCTAGCTGCCACACGGAAGAGAACAGTCATGAAACGGGATGATTTTTCAGTCTATTGAAGCATTGCCAATCATTTTTGGGTTGTTTCCAGCCCCATATCTTTGGCACTGCAATATTCCGTGAGGAGTTTTCACTTTGACAACTGTTGTACCGTTTTTTATTCGCTGTCCGCAACAGTTTCGACTTCTTATTGACTTTTTTGACAATCGGAGATGAGTATCCAGCCATGAGGTTGAAGGGTTTCCAATCTACTAACATTGTTGATGTGTTTTCAACTGTTATAAGAAGGATCCCAGCCACTATCCTTCTGATTTTTTGGGACAAAACGTACGGTTACAACTGTGTTTGGGACAACCTGGGTGAACTTTTGAACATCCATCACTTGAGTGGAGAATATGAGATGATTGCAAGCAATGGGAGCAAACTTTTCTTCATATCCATGAGGCATGAAGGAACAATGACGAGGACAACTCTTGTTTTCTTTAAATAAGTTTGTTCCATGTGCCGGTACAAGTATAAAAATGAAAGATAAAATGAGTTTGTTTCCCACCCAAGAAATTGGTGGAGCATATGGAATTGTAGCTGAAGATGGAGAGGTTTTAGTCCTTGTATGGTTACCCACCACCTCTCCATCAATCACATTACTGAAGTTTACAGGGGTTTGTCATATTTGTATAATTTCTATATTGCTGCTCATAATATTTTCAGTCATGAAACTGTACACATGTACAATTTAAGAGGATTTGCTTGCATGGTAATGATAGTAGAGAGGCTCCACTAGTGAAGACAATCTTACAAGCCATTCTAGTGCTGAGTTGGAGGGAATACCAAGTGACTTATGACTACATGACTTATATTCAGCTTACATGCAAGCTATGTTGTGCAATATCTTGTAGGGATTAGCCCATGATAACATTATGGGACCCAGTGGAGTTCAAGGCTATAGTCATGGAGCAAGTGTATGGGGTACTTGGGCATATGAGCTTGTGTTGGCAAGAGCTCTTTCACTTGACCAGTACAAGATCTAGATTATTAGAGCATTACAAAATATTTCTTCACTTGGGCATGAAGGTACGTGGGCATGACAACTTGCAATTGCTTGTGGGCAAGCAATTTTGGGAGGGGAGGACTATAATGTCCGCTTTACCAAGCTAGTACGGTTTGGAGACTTCGAGTCCATTCCAGTTCCTAGGGGCAAGAAGAAAATGAACAAGTGAATTAATTGTCATGTTTTTTAGTGATTTTCGTGAACATTTGTATTCTTCTTTAATAGTTTTCTGCATAGGTCAGGTCGGTTGAGTTAAGAAGGTGAAAGGCCAAAGTAAATATAAGAGAAAACCATCCTTATGAGGCCGGCCCTAGCTTGGAGACACTCTAATCTGTTTTGGCGCCACAACAAGGTAGAAAGAGGGTTGGCTTGACTCATTTGAGGATCATCATCTTGTTTAAATTAACATTGCATGGTTTTTGGGATTGCTCAACTGCTTCCACTTAAGGGCGGAAATCCTTGGTGTGTCCAACAACAAGGAGGTCGAAAACCTTTCTTGTTTAATTGAAGAACTTGCATCCCGGGGTTTCCAAATAGCTTCAAAATGATTGATTTTTGAAGATACTCACTTAGGGTTAGATTCTACAGTGATTTTTAGCTCCTCTCCTAGGGGAGTGACCCATCTTGTGGAGGATTTAGAGGGTTTCTAGGGCACAATGACATCCAACTCAATGATCATCACATTCGTTATATTATTAGCAGTCAGAATCTATATTTAGACCTTTATTTTTGGGCTTGGAATCCTTCATTTCCAATCACTTTTGGAAGGATGTTTTTTTCAGATAGGTAATAAAGTTTAGTTTTGAATGGACTAAAAGACCCTATACACAAAAAGTCTTGGCCATAGGCCACCAAGGACCCAAGAGTCAGAGTCATTTCTTGTTTAGGACACTTGCATCCGTGGCTTGTTCCAAATAGCTTTATCACAACATGCATTGGGGCTGATTGCTCAACCTGCAGGGCGGAAATCCTTTGGTGTGTCCAACAAGGAGGTCGAAAACCTTTCTTGTTTAATTGAAGAACTTGCATCCCGGGGTTTCCAAATAGCTTCAAAATGATTGATTTTGCAGATACTCACTTAGGGTTAGATTCACAAAAAGAGTCCAAGGCACATAGGCCAACAAGAGGAACCAACAACACCGATTCAAACCAGCTTGACAAAAAGTGTAGAAAAAAAACAAACCACAGACAGTCTAAGTATTAAACATACATATTTTTTTTAAAAACAAAATACTTAGAGCAACTAGAAGCACCAAAACCTAGGAAACATAGAAAAAATCAGCCAAAGGGCAGCCATCAGTCCTCCTTGCTTTGTGCCTTTTTTCTTTTTGTTCTAGTGCTCGGACCCACTTCTTTGTTCCCTTTGCACTTGATGATGAATTTGGAAGGAATTTTACCCTTGTTCTTCTCCTCAAGCTCCTCATTGTCTTCCTCATTAGTACTACTCAATTCTAGATGCATATTAACCTCATTCTTTTATACTTGCATTTTGGCAATCTGATCATACAGGATCAAGACTCTCTATTCTTGCATGATGTACTCAACATTCAGGCCACCAATATGCTTGTTTTGGATATCAATCTGTCAATGGCATTCTTTAACCTCCTGCACCAAATTTTTATTGACCACTAAAATAGTGTTTACCACCGCTTCCACTCTAAGAATGTGAGCTTCCCAATCAATAGTATCTCTGGCTCTTTCCCTATTCCCCACACTTTCCTCCCTGGGAAAATCCCCCTTTTTCAAATCACATAAGATGTCAGAAAAACCAGCATGACCCTCTTGCTGGCACCCCCTTTTCCTTTTTTTCATGTGGGATGTCAAGGTCTCATTGTCTGAATCATCACTTTTATCCTGAGGTCTAGGTGGGATAAGGATTCTACCTTTCTTGAACATCAGTAAGATAAGGCCATGGTGGAGGGGGGTTTCCAGCTTGTCATTCTGGTAGTCGGTGATGGAGATGGTCAAGGACCAAAGGAGGAAAAAAGGAAGGCTCATCTTCTGGTTTCTACAAAGGTAGTTCAAAATGGACAGGTGGTAAGAGAAAGACTTCCTAAATTTTCCCTCGAGTGTGAGGTATTTCATCACAACAAGACACACATCCAACCACCTATCGAGCAAGAAATTTCTGGCTATACCATCATCATACTGAACAATATTTTCCCTAGGACCGAAGAAGGTGGAAATCTCATGTTTTTTCCTAGTTTTATCTTTAAATATTTTGAGACCATCGATGGACATACCAGTGGCTTCGGCGATGGTGTTCTCTGTGACCTCAATTTCAGTGCCCCTCATCTTAACCCGGCCATCCTCCCACGCTTTCCCAAATTCATTGCGGATCATGGCCCTGCAACTTCTCAATATAGATGGACAGACCACCCTGCGAAGAAGGCACCATAGTGTACCATCCCTTTTAAGATGCATATAGGCAGTAGGTTTGGTCCTCACCCTATCCCCACTATGATAATCCTACCATAAAAACTAGACACAGTAATGAAACCGAGAAAGAAGAAGGAACAAAGACAGAGATAAAACAAAATGTGGATATTAAAAAACTTGTCAATATTGCTATTAACATCCACACAAGTTCCGTCCCACATATCCCCGTAATTATGAAGGTTTATCTCATCAAATATTTTCCTCATTAATAGAATTTTTGATATTATTCCAAGGTAACTCCTCATGTTGTTAGCTCATCTATCCCTTGAAGGTCATTCCCATGATTTTCCAGGCCATCCACAGTCTTGTTGACACTCCTGTACACGTGTTGTATCTCGAACCCTAACAAAATGTCCCATCATTTTCTTGGCCTCCTTAATTATTTTCTTAAGCTTTCATCCCATGTTATCATTGTGCTTTAGGGTGTTAATAACACACATGGAATCTCCTTCAATAATAAGGTTTTGAATATTCATGGTTTCGCAGAGCTTTAATCCCCACAACATAGCTATGGCTTCAACATGATTATTTGAGTGAGGCCCAACCTGGCCAACATACACCCTTAAACAATCCCCCTTATGATCCCGAACAATCCCTCCCCCTCCAGCACTACCTTCCCTCACTTTTTCCGAGTCATCAAAGTTTAATTTGCACCATCCAGAGGGTAGGAATTTCCACTTTACCTTCTTAATTTTATCCTTCCTATCTTTGCCAATAATCTCATGAGGAACTTGAGATTAAAATTATTTAGGATATCTAGGTCTAAACCCAAGGGAGGTTTAGTAGTCTTGCATTTAACAATTTGAAAATTATCCTTGAGATTCTGGATGATACATCCTCACCACCTTCTTGGGATAAGAGCCTTGCTTTTTGAAAATATTGTTATTCCTTTCGATCCAGATCCCCCATAGGATATGCAGGAGGGCCAAATTCCATAATTCCTTAACACTGTCATGGTGGAAAATGGAATTCCATTATTTAGGAAGGTTTGAGATATCCCTAGGAAGGGTTAGCTAAATTTCGAAGAAGTTGAGCACCACCGAGAAAACCTGAAAAGAAAAGAGACATTCTAAAAAAAGATGGTTATAAGTTTCTTCGTGGTCTTTGCACAAAATACACCTATTGATGATTATCATTCCTCTTTTTCTAAGCTTTTCCACAGTGATAATTTTCTTCTTGACAGCTTTTCAAAAAAAAGATTAATTTTTGGGATAAGTTTTTTGTTCCAGATTCTCCTCCTAAAATCATTAGTAGGGATTTGTTCAAAGTTAAGCAAGTAGCCAGATTTAACTTCATAATTTCTAGAATCTTGTGTTCCTCCATATTAGTTCATCTTGACTCTGTCTAGGAGGAATGTGGCAAAACTTAAGTTCATTATTGAGGGTTTCAAAGGGTAAGAGAGGTCCACTGTAAGAAGGTGGAGGAATAATCTATTTCCATTTCATGTCTTCTGTCCGGTAGTCACACACCCTTTCACCAAACGTATCTTTATAGAACAAGAAGTAAACCTTCTAAGGTATATCCTCTTTTAGAGCTAGATTTATAATCCAGGAGTCTTCCCAGAAACTGATCTTAGCTCCATTCCCCAAATTCCACTTAACACCTTTATTCATCAGTTTCCTTGATTTCCCCAAATCATTCCAAAAAATGGATCCTTTGGGAAGATCTTAATCCTTGAAAAAATGCAAAGTACCTCCAACATTCCGTAGATATTTCACTTTCATAATGTCCACCCATATGTCTTTGTCTTTATGTAACCTCCATCCAACTTTGGCAATAAGGGTCTAGTTCATCATTTACATGTTTTCAGACTGAGGAAACCTCTCTCTTTAGGGATTTTCACCTTTTCCCAAGCTATCAAAGGTATCCTGGTTTTGACTTCATTTCCTGACCAAAAAAATCTTTTTTGTATGCCTTCAATAGCCTTTCTGATTTTGTGGGGCATAATAAAAATAGACATTGTATAAGTTGCCACACCTTGCATAGATCGTTGAAGCAATTGGAATTTCCCATCTTGAGCCAACAATGTTCCTTTCCAAGAGGAAAGTTTCTTATGAAATCTATCAATGATTTTATTCCAACTAGTATCATCCATTTTTCTACCACATAAGGGCATACCAAGATAGCTAGCTGGGAAGATTCTTTATATTGCATTCCAGAATGGTGGCGAGACGTTCTTGTTTTTATTATTCCACATTGATGAAGTAACATGAACTCTTCTTGAAGTTAACTTTTTGGCCTAGACCTCCTCATAGTTCTTAGTAATGATTTTGAGAGACCTGGCTTCCTGGATAGAAGCTTAACCCAGAAACACCGTGTCATCAAAAAATTGTTGAAGATATTGATTCTCATCCCCATTAGCAAATTTAATTGCCTCAATTATCCCTTCATTTTTAGCTTTTGAACGAAGCCTACTCAAGGCTTCAGCCACAATAATATATAGAAAGGGTGACAAAGGGTCACCCTGCCTAAGACCCCTCTTAGCTTTGAAAAAACCTTTAGGTTGACCATTAATAATAACAAAAAATATTGAAGTAGTGATACAAGATTGAATCATATTGATAAAGTGACTATCAAAACCCAACTTATGAAGAAGCTTAAGAAGAAAATTCCATGAGATCCTGTCCTACGCCTTCTGCATATCCAATTTTATAATCATCCCTTCTCTTTTGGATTTTTCAATTGAGTGGATGGTTTCATGTATGGAAATGATGTTGTCAAGAATTTGTCTTCCTGGCACAAAGGCACCCTGATTGGGTGAAATGAAATTGTTGAGCACATCCCTCAAGCGAAAGACCAAAATTTTTGAGATTATTTTATAGACCGTGTTGCAGAGACTGATGGGCCTGAAATCACCAAAATCTTTGGCACATGGTTTGTTAGGTATCAGGGAAATGAAGGTATAATTTACTTATCTAAGCATATATCCTGAAAGAAAGAAATCCTACCACCGCTACAACCTCCTTTTTGACAATGTCCTAGTACAATTGGAAGAAAAAATTGGAAATCCATCAGGCCCAAGAGTTTTATCTCCCTCCATGATCGACACAATGTCTTTAATCTCTTCTTCTGAAGGAATATCAGTAAGATCCTTATTAATTTCTTCATCAATGACCGATCCAAAAAGCCCCAACGTGTTATTAGTAGCATTAATATCTGGTTGGTTTTCCTTAGAAAAAAATTGTTTGAAAAAGGAGGTGATAGTGTCAGCTATATCTTTCTCCTCATCAACCACCCTCCCATCAGGTCCCATGATTTCATGTATCCTTTGTTTGCTTTGATGGTGGCCAAGATGTGGAAAAATTTGGTGTTTTGGTCACCCTCTTTTAACCACTGAATCCTAGATTTCTGTTTCCAGTATATTTCTTCCTTGCACAATATAGAATGGAGCTCACAGAGAAGGACTCTCTCTTTTGCTTTATCCTCATCATTCCAAACTCCTTCCATAATTTCCTCCATTTCTTTTAATTCCTCATAAAATTTTGTCTTTGCAAGAAAATGTTGCCAAAGGTCTCTTTATTCCACTTTTTAATATTATTTTTGACATTCCTGAGTTTGGTAGCCACTTGGTACATACAATTTCCTCACATTTCAAGGCTCTACCATTCCTCAATCCTCTCCTCTAGCTCATGATTGGTAGTCCACATGTTTTCAAAATGGAAGGGCCTTCTTTTTGATATTTCAAAATCACCAGGTTTAAGAATGATCAGATTATGATCAAAACTAATGCAAGGAAGGGAGGAGAGAATAATTTTAATCTTGCACCCATGGTATGTTGACCAGAAATCCATCTAATCTTATATGAATAAGGCCATCTCCACTCCTTCTGTTATTCCAAGTATACTTAGACCCACTTAGCTCCAAATCATTCCAATGAATGAAGTTACCTAAGTCTTCCATGCTTGTTGAATAGGAAGTTATTCCTCCCTTTTTATCTCCAGGAGTAAGAGGGGTGTTGAAGTCTCCTCAAATAATCCAATTGATCTCTTTAGATAGACTCCTAAAACTAGTTAACTCATCCCATATAATATTTCTACCAGAGCAAGAGTTAGGATCATACACAATGGAGAGAATAAACTTACTTCAAGAAGTTAAATGAGTGAAATAAACAGCTAAGTGGTGTTTATTGTTGTAGAAAGGAACCCCACTGACCACTTTTTAATCCTAGAGGCATATGAACTCTCCAAAGGAACCAAAAGATGGTTGGCCATGAAACCCCGCTTCCTTCCAAAAATAATTCTGAAATTCCATCATCCTTTCATTTTTCATTTTAGATTCATGCAAAATAAGAATGTCCGACTTCCTTTCCTTCGTAATATCTTTCAAAATCCTATGTTTACTCAGTTTGTTTAAACCCTAATATTCCATGAAATAATTATCATTTAAACAAGTTGGATTTTTTACCTCTTGCCAAGGATATTTTCTTTCCCTCCATGACTTCCTTTCTAGACATTCATTCTCTCTTTTCTTTCTCATAAGGTCTACCAAGGGAGGCTTTTGTCTCTCCAACATCAACCTTATTAGCATTCCCTCTTGTTCTAGGCATAGCCTTATTTTTGGACTTCTTTTTACCTGCACCGTATTCAGAACAAGGGATTCCACTTCTTTGAAAGCTTCATTTCCTTCTTCTCTAGAGTTTGTTGGCAGACTCTCAATAGGTTCCTCAGATAGAGACACTTTTAGATTTGGTTTTGAACCATTGTTTGTTTCTGAATTTCTCTTTAGATCTTCTTCTACCGTGGGGATATCTTCTAAGTTGATATCCAACACACTATACATGTTACTGGTAACTAACAAAGCTTCCACATGTTTTTGAGCGAAAAAACTAACATCAAATGTATCTTGCACTATAGAACCCATGATGTTGTCTTCATATAGTTCTTCAACTATCACTATCTCCTCCACATTTTCCATTTTTGACTCAGCTACCTTGTCGTTGGTCTTTTTCCACCCTTCATCCTCAACTATTTCCTCTAAAACCGGTTCTGACTCATCATATCCTTGAGCTTTACCCACCGAGGGTTTATTGACTTGCTTCCATGTGGGATTTATCTTCGAGGGTCCACTAGCATTAGGTTGCATAATTCCTTTTCCTTTCGAATCCTCCTTAATGGTTCCTTTGTTTTATTTGAGCTGGGCCTTCAATAGCCTCATCCTTGGCTTTTGGAAAATTTTTAATGTTATGTCTCGCCTTAAAACATGAGAAGCACATGAAAAGTGCAAACTCATAGTCAACTTTCTGAGTGTGGACACCCTAAGGAGCCTTGAGATCAATGATTCTGGGAAGGGTTGTCTTGGGCACCACATTAACACATAACTTGACAAAAAGGAGTCAAGATTTGGCACATGTAACATGATCAATGATAACCAGAGCCCCAATGGCTTTTGCTATCCCCTATAAAATATCCATATCCCAATATTCTAAGGGCAACCCTGGGAGACTGACCCAAATAGGATATTCCTTGATAACTGTCTCCAACAAATTGAAGCCTGGTTGCCACTTTTGCACCAAAACAACTGCTCTGCCCATAAACCATGGCCCATTGGCAAGAATCTTTAAAAAATCCCCCTCAAGTGACAGGGATACCACAAAAAAGGCGTTTGCATAGGAAACAATCTCCATTGAACCTTTGGGCATCCACTTCCTGGTTGCCCATTTCCTAAACTCCTCAATATTTGGTTGACTTCTTGGAATTTTAGCCAAGATAGTGTTACTCATCAAAGCCCGAACACGTTCGCCAACCTGTTCCAGGATGTCCAAAAAAACTCCATTCTCATTACAGACTGGGCTTAGGTTAAAGAGAGATACATGTTTAGGTTTGTTTCCTGCCACCCTCCTTGCCCACGTGATTGCGGGCCCCTTCTCCAGTTCTGCTTTGTCCCTTTCGACTGTGAAGTGCGCATCTTTCTTGCCATCCAAATGATTCTCCTCGTGAATCTCTGCATCCTGGTCGCCTCCATTTTCTTGCTCATTCTCTAGTTCAAAAATCCCGCTCGCACTCATGTTCGACTATGGTAGTGTAATCCCACATTGTGTTTACTTTTGTAAGAATGTTCAATGGTGTCATTTTATTTAATTAAATAAATTTCAGCTGTGGTTTGAAGGCATATTTCTTGGTTAATAATTGTTCTAAAATATTTCTAAGTTGCCCTACATGTTTTAGATGGTGTGAATGATGCATTTTTGAAGATATATTGCATTTTCCTTACTGTAACAAAAATTCAGACTGCTGTACATTGTTGTCCTAATTTTAGTTGGCTGTCATAACTTTCAGTTTACCATCTATCAGGGTTTGTGTTGTTTCCTTGTTTTTCTAGTTTCAGCCCTAAAAGGGACATAACAGTGGTATCAAAGCATCATGATCAAGAAGCGCACAAGGAAACATGACATGACATGGACAAGAGGATCTTTTGACATGATGCGACAACATACAATAAACAAGATCGAGTATAAGTAGGAACACATAAGTAGTCACTAGCACAAGCATAGAGCAATCAATGTAGGGCCGATGGCTCTCACGAAAATTTCATAGTCATTTTAGTAGCTGCATTTAGTATTTCCTTAGCTTCACACTTCTAAAAGTCAAAACACCCAAACTCACCTCAATTTCTACGAGAGCTTTATTTTGTTCAAATAGGAGAAAATTCCGCCAAGGGGACTTTCCCCATCGTTCAATTTTCCTATCCTACCCATCTAACCATCCTGAAATTAAATACAAAACTAAACTTGACAATTGCAGCTGCTGGCCCCTGGCATGGTCCTCTACATCTTCTCATCATTTTCTTTGATTGCTCTTAAATACGATATTCTAGAGCTTCATAGTCTCAAATTCCATGAAACTAAATATACCAAATGAAGGCTTTGATCCCTATTGATGGATTACAAACCAAAAATTCAAACATTCAAAAATTACTCATCAAATGTCGTAAAAATGCCATAACATTGGAACCATAGCTTGTATCGACAAATCGGAAGAAGCACTAGAATGTTGGCATCACAAGTAACTTTATGTTATTTAAATAAAATTTAAACAACAAATTCTACAAATCTCTTATTTTCCGGCCTGAGAGATCAATCTTTGACCTTTGTTTTCACATGACACCCTATACCTTATTTTCATTCCTTTTTCTAGCATGTTAGATTGGTTTGTTTGCCCGGCAATGCACCTTATACTTTTTTGTGTCTCCTAGACCTAATTTAGCTTGTCCGTCGTAGGCTATCTTGACCTATTTTAGCCAATCCATCATGGGCTATCCAGACTTGATCTAGTTTTTATACCCTTTTTCTCTTTTTTGGGTCTTTCAGACTTAAGTTAGCCTTATAGGCTATCTAGACCCAACCAAATACCTCTATTTCCTTTTTGTGTCTTCCGAACCTAATGTAGCCTCTCCTTTGTAGGCTATCTAGATCCGTCCTAACATCATTCCCCTCGAGAGTGTTTACATTATATGTACTTGCTTTTCGACTAACCTATGCTTGCGTTGCATTTTTCTTTGTAGTCTTTATCACTAGGGTTAACATAACTAGCTTTTGTGCTTGCCGCAGTCAAGACGAAGGATCATGCACGTGTTCACTTTTGTAGAAAGGTAAGCCGAGGTAAGTATATTTCATTATATGTTCAACTTCTCAATGATTTCATTGCAATTATTTTCGTTGATTTTAGAACTATGTTCATTTCAAAACGCACTGTCTTGAGTTGTGACATGTGATGAGCTTTGGGTGGGGCATATGTATACACCTTATTTTCGTGTACAATTTTTTGTCCCAGGACTTGTTGGCACATTAATATCCTTGAACATACCTCCTAAGGAGTACATTCAAGATTGGAGTGGGCCAACTTATAGCACATCATGAGAGATCATTGTGGCATTTCCTTCTATACTACCACCTTTTACACCACCTTCACATCAACATTACTTTGCACTTCTTTTTCCATTCCCCTATCTAGGACTTTCTGTCCCTCATCCTCCATTTATCCTCTTCTTACCCTTGTCCTTGTAGAACCCCTTGATTGTCACATAGTCTAATGTCATCGGCTAAAATTGCCCAGTGACGTCCTACAAGATCCCCTATTTCATTGGGTAACCATATGTCACCTAGTATCATTGAACAATTCGTGCACAAATCCGGTTGATGACGTTGGCTTAAAACTTTGTTTCTAGAGTGTAAATCTGTCATTTATTTCCCATGCCCATGACGTTGGTTGAAACTGAGTCATGACTTCTAGGGTGTAAGTCCGTATATATAGGCTTCCCATTTTTCATTTCTCACATATCATTGAATAATCCACTTTGCTTGTGGTCACAAATTTACCTTAGTTGATGTTGATGTTTAAACTGAGTCATGACTTATAGGGTGTAAGTTTGTATATATAGGGTTACCATTTATCATTTCTCAATTTACCATTAAACAATTTGCTCTTCTCATGCTTGCAAGATTTCCTTAGAGAAGGTGAAAAGGGCTCAGGGTTTAGAGGAAGCTTACATCAAGGAAGACAAGTTGAAGCTTTCGGCCATTGAAGACTAAGAATGGAAGCCAAATCAACAAGGTCTCCTTAGTCTTTGGAGTCCTCAACTTGAGGTTTAATTAGGTCTTCTACCCATTCATCTTAGCTTCAACCACAATAGTCTCTTACAAGGTGCGAAAAGCCAAAGGGGGAGATTAATGCGCTGACAAGTTAACCTCGGGTAAGTAGCCCCTACCATAAACTCTTTCCTTTGTACTTAGGTTGATTTTTTTTTTTTGTATCATGTATTAGATTGGATAGAATAGTATATAGTATATACATGCCCTCTTATTGCTATCTTTACATTATTGTCATTCATTTATAGCTCTTGCTTTTGCCTAGTGGCTAACCCGTTATACAACCTTTATATTAAATAGCTCTTGTATACCATCTAATGACACCCTGGATCTAGTAAGGTCCTACACCATATGTATTCTTAGTGATTGTGTGTAGATTCTCCTTTTAGATCCATTACAACCAGCAGTGCTCAAGACCCTTGTCTAGAGCCCCAAACCATTGTGGACCGGCAATTTGTGTGTGTTGGCCCTAGAATGGTCTTCTATTTTATCATATTTTAGAGGATCCTTTATAGATCATTCTTGGCTTACATACAAGGTACCTGCTCATAGGAATGGAATTTGGGTCTGTGGTGTGAAACACATCATTCCCGACCACTTGCTCTAAATACTTTGGGCTTAAGGAGTCTAATATTATTTCGAGGGTTTGCTTGACTTTAATCATTATTACTTTTTTTTGAATGGCTTTTTATAATGTATTTTTCTATATTATTATTTCTTTCAGCCTTAATCTTATTTTTAGTTATTATTTTGGAAACGTTTCCCCACGTTTCCGATTGGGCAGGGGTGCAGCATGAAACGTCCTCGGGACGTTTGGCGAGCAAGGGGGACGTCTTGGGGACGTGTGGGGGGACAGTTCGGGGACATTTGGACATCCCCAGAACGGTCGAGGTACGTCTCGAGGATGTCTAGATGTCCCTGCCGTCCCCTGCGACTTCAACACCCTTTAATAAAAACACATTTTAAACATTTTAAATTATTATTTTTTGATTGAAAGGTAATTATAACTTAAAACAAACATTCCTAACCTAACCCTAACCCTAAAAGTGTCATTCTATGTTATAAAATGACAATATGGGCTCATTCCATATTCACACTAAGCAAGAGCAAGAGCAAGAGGTATTTATAATATTATTTGTAAGAGCAAGAGTGAGAGAAAGAGCAAGAGCAAGAGGAAGAGCAAGCATGAGTAGAAATTCAGCAAGAGCAAGAGGAAGAGCAAAAGTTTAGAGCAAGAGCATATTGCAAGAGGTATTTATAATTTTATTTGCTTACAATACATTGTTAAAGTCTCTGTTTTTTTAAAATTTAGATTTTATTTGCATTTTTAGGGGCTGTGTTTTAGCTTTTGTATGTATATTCACAATGTAATCATGTTTATAGTTTGTAGGATTTTAAAAAAGGCATATTGCATAGGGTTTGCTTGTAGTTGTTAGATTTTTTTTAAAATTATATTTTTAATTCCATTTGAAAATTTGGATTATATTTGCATAGGGGCTGTTTTGTAGTTTTTGTATCTACAGTCACAATGTAATCATGTTTATAGTTTGTTTTTACAAAATTACTATTACATTTTTTTTTTAGTTAGATTCTTATTCCATTTTAAAATTTAGATTCTATTTGCATTTTTTAGGGGCTGTTTTTTAGTTTTTGTATCTACATTCACAATGTAATCATGTTTATAGTTTGTAGGATTTTACAAAATGCATACTGGTTAGTTTTTTTCTAATTACATTTTAAAAGTTAAAAATAAAACATATTGCATAGGGTTTGGTTGTCACTTATGGTTATTTTCATTGTTTATAAATTAAAATTATGATCATTGCTTATACTTTTTTTTTAAAATTAATTCATTACATAATCAATCAATCATATAGTTATGGTTGTTTTTTAATTCATTGCAACAATCATCACCATGAGTTCTTCTTCTGAGTATGAGTATGAATCAGAGCAGGAGAGGGTTGAACATGAACTTGAGATAGGTGTCCATGGAAGTGTTGGTGATGCCACAATGGGGGAAAGTGGAGAAGGGAGACAAAATGTAGTGGCAACGACAACTGGTAGTTCAGCTGGTAGTGCTACCAATTGCCCCTCTCAAATGTTGTCCAAATTTGCCATTGGACCATTTGATAAGAAGAAGCCATTGCAACAATTTGCTAAGATAGTTGAGAACCCCAAGTCTGGAGGGGGGAGCAAACTATGGAAGTGCAACATATGTGCACTGACTTGGCATGGCAGTATCACTAGGACCAATGCACACTTGTTGCACCTTACAGGAAGGGGGGTTGGCGTTTGTAAGGGCCTTTCACTAGAGCAGAGAGTTGAGATGGTGAGAATCTTCAATGGAAATATCACGGACAATGTTCCAGAAGTTCATGGTACTGCGGCTAACACTCCTTTGAGCTCTCATAGGACTGGCAAGCATAGTAATACTTTGGTTGGTTCTAGTTTTGGAATGTCATAAGTGGAAAGCAGAGGGAAGAGAAAGGCCGTGGGGGCAGCCCCCAATCCAGTTGTAGAAATGTTTGATTCAAAGGCAAGGGAAGAGGCAGATGATGCTATTGGGAAATTTTTCTATGCTGCTGGGATTCCATTTAATGCCACTCGCTCTCCTTATTACAAGGAGGCTATGGCTAAGGTTGCAAAAGCAGGTACAAGTTATGTGCCTCCTGGAGACACCAAACTGAGGACAACAATCTTGGATAGAAACTATTCCAAGGTTAATCTATTGATGGAGGAGATGAAGGTCACATGGGTGTCACATGGATGTAGCATTATCATGGATGGGTGGACGGATATTAGACACCGTCCTCTCATCAATATCATTGTCTCTTGCAAAGATGGACCGTACTTCTTGAGAGCAATTGATTGTTCTGGGAAGCGGAAAGATGCTGAGTTCCAGTTTCAGATTTTGAAGGATGACATTGAGGAGGTTGGACCTTCAAATGTTGTACAGGTTGTCACAGATGCAACTTATGTGTGCAGAGCAGCAGGCAAGCTAGTGGAGCGAGAGTATAGACATATTTATTGGACCCCATGTTGTGTGCATGCCATGAACAATGCACTGAAAGACATAGGGAAGATTTAGTGGGTCAACCAGATAGTGAATGAGGCTAGGGATGTGCAGAAGTTCATATGCAATCACCACACATCATTGGCACTTTTTCGAAATTTTTCGAAGAAGGAATTTCTGAAACCAATTGACACCCGCTTTGCATCCTATTTTATTTTGTTGGAGAGGATGTTTGAGTTGCAGGAGCCCCTGCAAATTATGATTATGACACAGGATTGGACTAGGTGGCGTGAGTCCAAGACAGAGCAAGGGAAAAGAGTGAAGGATGTGGTGTTGAGGGAAACATTTTGGGTTGATATGAAATACATCATATCAATCATAGCTCCAGTTTTTAGTGTCATCAAATATGGGGATTCTAACAGCCCCAATCTTGGTGAGATCTATGAGTGCATTGACAGCATGCTTGGGCAAATGAAGGCAGCTATTCGGGTGAGGGACCCCACTTTGGAGTTCTACAATGAACATATACAACCCATTATTCAACAGAGATGGGAGAAGTTGAACACCCCTCTTCATATGGCTGCGTATGCATTGAATCCCAAATGGTATGTGGAAGAGGCCAGGTAGAGTTATCCCTTTGGATGATGATGAGGTGAAGAAGGGCCTTATGAAGGCCTTTAAAAAAATGTATACTCCACAGGAGGCTTCACAGATCAGGTTGGAGTGGCTCAACTTCATTGAACTTGATGGGTACAAAACATTAGCAAAGGCGGATAAGGTAACATTGGCACAGGAGAAGCCAGTGAGTTGGTGGCGACTGTATGGGCTTCCAGGATTGCTGCGACCACTTGCCATTCGCCTCCTTTCCCAGGTTTCTAGCTCCTCTGCCTCTGAGAGGAATTGGTCTACATATGGTTGGATCCACTCTATTAAGAGGAATAGGCTTACCTCTGCGAGAGCGAAGAAACTTGTAGCTGTACACAGTGTTTTGCGTCTTATGGATCGCAAGACACCTCAGTACAAGGAGACTCCAACATTACGGTGGTATGTAGATCCCGAGGAGCCTAGGTAGGTTGAAGAGGACAATACTGTGCAACGGGGATTGATTGGGCTTACCTTTGAGGACGAGCATGATAGTACCAGCAAGGAGGAGTTCATGGATGTTGCTTCAGATGTTGATTCTGATTTTTAGGCTGATACTTGTTCTTTTTTTTTGTAATATTGACAATAGACAATTGTTGGTGTATTTGAATATGAGATTAATGATATGAATATCAGCTATTGTCACTTGATCAATCATAAATTAGAATGGTTTTAAAATTTATTTCAGCTTATTTAATTTTGAGTTCAAATTCAAAATTCAAATATGACAGATGTAACTTACATTAACATATTGATATTATGAATCATGATATTAAAGAATGTATTTGATGTTTATGAGTTCAAGTTTCACCTTATTTAAATCTCAAATGGTTTTATTTCAGCTTATTTATATAGTTTAGTCACTATATCTTTATATTTTAAATATTTATATATTTTTTAATTAGCCGTCCCCTCGCCATCCCCCCGCCGTCCCCAAAATTTAGAAATTTTTTGCCATCCCGGAGTCTTAGGTAAGACTCCTACAGATCAAAAACTTCCTATGTCTTCATTCAACTTGGAACATGAAACTATTCAGTGGTACTAATGGTTGGCATAAACATACACTACGTTCACATGGGTGAAGTTCAGTAAACACCTACTCGCTAGATTTGACCCTAGTGAATATGAGTACTTCACATGCACATTGAAAACTGAGGCAAACTAGCTTTGTCTGTGATTACCAAACTGAATTTGAAGGATTGGCTAGCTGAACAACGAGATTGGGTGAGGAATTTTTCAAAACTTGCTTCAGTAGTGGATTGAAAGATGTTAATGTAGAAGTATAAATGTTCAAATCTGCTACCTTGATGGAAGCAATTGGGTTGGCTTAATTAATCAAAGACAAATATACAACCCACCATTGACCATTTAAACCATTGCAAGTTAAGAATCCACAACCATCTTGGCCAAATCCCAATTTAGGATTCGGACTAACAATTGTCAAGTGCCTGACTCATGAGGAAATGGCCACTCACAGAGCCAAAGGATTGTGCCATAATTGTGATGAAAAATATGGTCCAAGCCATAAACACATTTAATAGAAATTGTATTTGCTAGATGTTGTGGCACCTTCTGCATCTAACATATTGTCTGACACAGATGACAATTCAAAAGATGAACAACTTGATTAGAATACTCCTAATGAAGATTGTGCTGGAAATTTTGGTCCATGCCCTAATTGGGATCACCCCCCCTCCAAACAATTGAATTAGTAGGATACTTCAAAGGGCATTACATAATGATCCTCACTGACTCGGGAAGCACTCATAACTTCATTGACCCGAGGTTGGCCAAACATGGATCTTGTATGTGTACCCATGCAACAACTTTGAGGTGATGGTAGCTAATGGAGGCACATTGGCTTTTAAGGGAAAATTATGCAATGTCAAGTTTCAATGGGAAATTACAAGCTCAAACCTAACGTGTTTGTACATTCACTAGGTGTCTACTACATTGTCTTGGCTGATTAGTGGCTTCAATCCTTAGGACCTATCCTTGAGATTTTTGCAAATTACGGATGCAATTCACAGTTACTCAATAATACACTTTAATTTGAATGGTATCATGACCTATGCAGATGATTAGTTCTCACTGCATGGTGAAATTGGTCAAAAAGGTTCTGTAAGTATGGTAGCTCAACCATGTGTGGTTACTGTGACACAAATCGACAAAATTACAACTCCATCACAAGCACTTGTATGTGTTCATAGAGCCTATCGAATTACCACCACACTGTTCCCATGACCATGCCATATAACTAGTTTCGAGGAGTCAACCACCAAACATTTGGCAGTACTGTGACCCGTACATTTAAAAAATTTAAATTGAAAAGATGATCAAGGAATTGCTAGATGTAGGGATGATTCGGCCAAATGTGAGCCCATATTCTTCTCCAGTGCCCCTTGTTTGCAAGAAAAGATGGGTCATGACGGTTATGTGTAGATTTTGGGAATTAAACAAACTTACAGTCAAGGACAAAGCACCCAAGTCCAGTGATTGATCAATTATTAGATGAGTTGTATAGGGCTTGTTTCTTTTCTATGCTCAATCTAAGAGTTGGCTACCCTTATATTTACTTACAGGGAGATGATATCCCCAAGATAGCCTTTTAGACTCATGACGGCTACTACGAGTTTTTGGTGATGCCTTTAGATTTCCCAAATGCATCAACTTTTGAGAACCTAATGAACCAGATGTGTTGTCCTTTGCTTTGTAAGTTCATCGTGGTTTTCTTTGATGACATCTTGGTCTACAATAAGACATGGGAAGAACATTTGTCCACCTGGACCACACTCTATAGCTCCTAGCTGACAATTAGTCATATGCGAAGCACTCCAAGTGCTCTTTCGGCACTACAAAGATGGAATATCTTGGTCACATTGTCTCAACTGAAGGGATTAAAGTGGATCCCAAGAAGATTGAGGATATGCAAAATTGGCCCAAATTGAAAACACTCAAAAATCTTTGTGGGTTCTTAGGTCTTACCAACTATTATCGTGAATTTGTTGGACCATGGTAAGATTGTGGCTCCCTTGACCACCATGCTATGCAAAAATGCCTTTGCGTGGTCTACACTAGCAAAGTGTGCCTTTGAATTTCTCAAACAAGCCATGTGTACCTCCATAATCCTTACAATGCCAAATTTTTCGAAACCGTTCATCATTGAAAGTGAAGTCAGGTATATGAGTTGGAGCTGTATTAATGCAAGACAGAACACCTTTGGCATTTAATAATAGGGCCTTGACAAGGAAATATCTAGCAAAATTCACTTATGAATTGGAAATGCAAGCCTTTCTTCATGCAATAACTTACTAACGGCCATATTTGTTGGGTCAACATTTTTGCATCAAAATGGATCATCACAACTTGAAGTATTTCTTGGAATGTGTATCATCGCTAGGACAACAAAACTGGGTAACTAAATGGGATATGACTATGAAATTATGTACAAGGATAGAAAATGTGTTGTTTGAATCGTTATAGTTGATCCAATGTTTGAAGTTTCGATTACATGCTTGTTTGGAGACGCATTTTAGAATGGGGGCACACTATGAACATGTGAAAAGTGTGGTTGAATGATACACACGTCAGTTGTGACATGGGTCTAAGAGGTAGCATGGACGGGGTTCGAAAATCGTCTTGACATGCTAGAGGTGTTGATTGATAAGAGTACTTAGTGGAGTTACTCCATCCATGGAGCAAGGAGTCTTGACCATCTGTGATACTAGGATGCATTCTGTTAGGAAAATTTGAATGATTATTGGTTAGTGGGCTGAGACCTAAGTCACAAAAAGAGGTCACCATTTCTATGTAATAATAAATATCTAGTTTAATAAAAGAAGGAACACGTTCCATGATATTTAATTTTTTTCCACATATAGTATGTCATAAAGTTCTTGAATCTTGATAGACGGAGAAGCTGAAAATAAAGGATAAACTGATTATCAAGCTGGTTGATAATAATTGATTTTAGTCGCATTAGAACAATGACTGAATTCTATAAGTCTAGTATTTGCATTCAATGCTATTAGAAGCTTCCTTGATTTATTACCTCACCAATGTTTTCCATTCTAGGTCTCTAGTTATTGATATGGCCTCTTCTTCGATGGTCAAAAATTTGAGTAATGATTTTCAACACCATATTAGTTGTATTGGTATTGAATGGCAACATTCCATGTATTACAATTGGGATGGACTTACTGTCTTGAATGAGGCTAACTTCTTTTACGGAAGTTGCAAATTTGTATGAGGCCTCTGCAAGGATTTTATTTGACATTTCACCCTACCTTGCCTAAAAAATATTTTCAACCTCATTACGTGAGATGGTAGACTAATCCTTTAGGTATATATATCCATTTTTACCTCATAACTCTTTTTAGAGGCTTACTCATATGGATTGGCTTGGGCAGAGTCGTTGGTGTACTGAGATGATACTGTACATTCTCTAGATATCCCTTCCCATCACTTTAAGGAGGATATCAGTATAGCACATTCAGGATCTCCCTCCTCTTGAATAGCCTTATAACCTCAAGATTGGCCTTTCATTTTTATCATTTCCTTTATATTATTCAGCGGTATATAATTGTTTGTTTAAACCATCTTTGGCAGCGATAGTCATATGGCCTTAGATTCTCTCTTGGTTGGTAGAGTGTTTTCTTTCATTAGCTGACCATAAAGATAGATCATCATGTCTCAGGGAAAAGTGAATTTGCAGGCTAAATTCATTACAAGTAAAAGAGATAAAGGAACATTCTAACTTCTTGTGTCTGATTCATTTCATAGTAGGTGGTATTTTGTCTGATTCATTTCATAGGAGGCGATGTTTGTGTCTAATTGCTTCTTTTAGATTTCTAGACTATCAAGTAGCTGGCTCTGTATCTTAAAGGAATGGTTTGACTTCAGACGCTACACGTCAGAGCCTCTTTTCTAGATGTACTCGGCATATCACTTCTTCGTCAGCATATTGCTAGTGGCAATAGTGCGAGCCACCTTCAATTGTAGCATATATCAAAGCTAATGGACATTTAACTATCTGGTATTTTCCTTTGAATTATACTGTTTTCCACTCAAGCCATGTTTGTAGTTCCTTCACTTGGAGAGCTGTGGGACTCTTTCATTTTAGAGCTCAGTGTAGAGCCTGAGGCTGCATTAGTTTCCTCATCTTTTATCAAGATCTTCAACCTAGGATGTTTCGAGCGATTTTAGATTTCTAGTCTCGAAGTAGCTGGTCTTGTATCTTAAATAGATGGTTGACTTGAGATGGCATTTGCTCGAAATCCTTTATAAATCTACTCAGTATATTATTTCTTTTTTTCAGTGTATTGATAGTGATGATAGTGTGAAGCAAATTTAGTTATAACATGTATTAAAAATTCTTATCTATTTGACATTTCCCTTTGAATTATACAACCCTAAGTAATTCGTTTGGGGTACTAGTATGGGTATGAAGAATCAAAGACTCTTATAAGGGATCTCCTTGGAATAGAAAGGATCTTTGTGCTATAGAATCAAGTAGTCAATGCAAAGGAAAGATGTAGTGGGATGGTCATTTTGTTTCACCAATCAATGAGAATTGAAAGCACTTGTTTGAAAAATGTCTCCTTAGGATTTTGCTCCTTTGCATCAATGACGGCCTTTATCTTCTCAATCATTGAGTTGATGCCATTATTTACTTCTCTCAAACATGGCTAATCCATGTTAGTGAAACAAATCATACTCATAATGGGCTCTGTAAAACTCAACTAATAATTTACATGGGCCCACCAATCATCATCTAAAATCATACTTTTCACTCTTTGGGCCTGCTCTTTGCTCGACTCCTTCCTTACAGTCCACATGTGGCTGATGAACATTTCTTTAAGTGCCTCTTGCACCCTCACAAGTCAGCTGGAGACGATTGTGTGAGAGGCAAACCTTGTCTCAACAACCTATTAGAAAATTAAAAACAAAAAAGATTAAAAAATTATGAAAATCAGAAATATGCAAGTACTAAATAAAAAAAGTCAAAATTTAAACACAATGATTTTATCAAAATAAAAAAATTGTAAGTATCTTTAGTAGCTTCAAAGACAATAAAGATCTGAAGAAGGCCTGGAAGAGGTGATGGTTTGTGAAAAACATCAGAATCTCCTAAACCTTGGCATAAACTTCTTGATCCTTTAAATTTTTCTGGCCATTTTTCGCATCATGAGGTTGAGAAAGTGGACAATACAAGGTGTCCAAAAAATGTGCCCATACTTGGCCTCCAACAACATTCCCATGGCCTTGCAATTTTTTACGTTATCCTTTGTGACTAGGATAACATTTTGAGCCCCCACCGTCTCAATGTAATTAAAGGAGATGTTAGCAATGAACTTAACATCCTTCACACACCCCTCACAATCAATGGTCTTCAAAAACATTGCCCCTTTAGGGCACATTGCAACCACAACAATTTGAGGCTTGTTTCTTGCATCTTTCCATCCATTGGAAATGATGGAGATCCCCGTTTCGGCACATGAGTCCCTAATTGGCTTCAAAGAATACACATCATGTTTCTTCTCCTTTTCCAATAGGGTGGTGTAGGGCTTCTCAAACCCTAGCTGTTTATAACCTTTAGGAACTTCATTGATTGCTCTTATCATTTCTTGCCAGTATGGTGACCCAACCACATTGAAGATCAGCGACGATATCTCTAGCCTCACTTTGAAAACACCTTTCCAATGCTCCTTTCATTCTCTTGTTTGAAAGAGGAGAATCCTCTTTATGTGTGGAGGGTGATGCCAAAAATGGATGTGCCATGGCCACAACTGAGGAACCACTATGAGGACCTGGGGAAACTGGTGGCTTCCTCGATCCTTTCACTGTCTTTGACAACATGTGAGCTGATTTCATGGCTTGGGCTGCATCTGCATCTTCTTGCTTCTTGACGAATTCAAGGATTTGTGTTTGTGTCTTACGAGCACCGGCCTTTCCCTTGCAACCTATGATTCCTGCGTTAGATATGTGACATAAGTGGGCTTTAACCTAACCATATGAGCTAACATATTCAATATTGCACCAATTGCGTTTCCAAGTATAGTTTCCACCACTTGAAATCTGCTCTATCATTGTCACATGCCTTGAAAGCAGTGACTGTGCTTTAAATTTGAATTGGAGTTGATCCTTGGAGGTAGAACTCATTGACATTGTCCTATATCTAGTTACAAGTTAAAAAACCAACTCTATATTACCAAAAAAAAATTAAAAACAAACCCTACATTTACTTGAGATTGGACAACTTGTTAAAAAAAGACCAAAAAAGAACAATACAAGTTTGAAACTTTACCTTAGCAGCAAATGGGATCCTTAATCAGAATAGGAAAATGATTATGGTTATGTTTGATGAAGCTTCGACTTTAGATCAGCAATGGAAGTTAAGTATGCAATGAGAAAATGAGAGGTAAGAGCTTTTGCTCATGTTTTGCTTCTATGTTTTGTGTTTTTTATCTCTTTTTTTGTGTTTCTTAAATTTGATGGTTTGAAAACTGTTTTCTATTACATTTATTGTTACTTCATGTTTATTTTTTTAGCAAAAATGAAATTAAAAATGTTTTTTTGCATTGGGTTCTTCACAGGTTCTGCTTGGATTTGCCTCGGGTAGCCTATGTGATGTCCCCTTATGGACAAATTAATACAATCGGAATATTCTGTAAAAAAGACACTTATATAATAACACAATTCTAAAATTGCCCTTTTATTCTGAAAATTTAAACAATACAATTCACTGCTATAATTTTTACAAATTAATTGCAGATCTGAAACCCTAGCTGGATAAATTAATTGCAGATCTGAATTTTTACAGCAAACCCTCACTGATAAACTTTTATTTTTATTTTTGGAATTTATGGAAATAAATACAGCAACATGAAACACACTGAAAACAAAGGTTTTTATTTAATTTTCCAGGCTGCACATTAACAAATGACAGCTGACCAGTATAAATGTTATTTTGGCTGGGAAATGATGTCCACACTGAATTGCCAGCCCTAGAAATATGACGCCAGCCCTAGAAATATGATGCCAATCCTAGAAATGATGATGCCAGCCCCTTAGAAATGATGACACAAACCCTAGAAATGTGATGCTAACCCTCAAGGATCATGACAATCCACAAATTGATGCCCTAGTTGATGTCTTTGGTAAATTTGATAACTTCTTGAACACTGCCTTGATTATTTTATCGCTCCTGATTTTCTAATGTTGATCCGATTTGAAGATCAAATGCAGTCCCTCAATGGAACCACCATAGAAGACTGGAGGGTTTTCGTCGTCAGAAGCTGAAACATGAAGTAGAAGCTCAAATTCACAATTTAAAAATAGCTGGTTGAAAAGTGATGCCCAATTGAGCCCAATCAACCCACTTTTGTAGTTTCACTTTCACGCTTTTCAGAAAAAACACTCATAAAGCAATGTCCCCTTTTATTTAATTTTGATTTGCATTTAATAATGTTCATCCTATTTAATAATAAAAGATAAGTTGCCTTTTTATGAATATAACTTAAAGTTACATTTTTGGACAACTTTAGTAAAATTATTAAATTATTTCCCTTACACCCAATGTTTTAAAAATCGGAACTGGACTCAGAACTCGTGGACGGTCGGACTGGAAGGGGTTGAGATAGTCAGACCAAAATTTCGAACCGAGCAATTGGATTGGGACTAGATCGGTTTAAAATTTGTGAACCAATTTACTAAACAATACATAAAATATTACAATTTTAATGAAAACAACATATTTTAAAGATTCCTAACCATGATTACAAACAATTAGAGACAAAACTGTGCAAAGTTTTCTCATGTATATACCATGTTAAGGGTAAGTTTAGGAAAATGGCACCAAGTGCAGCATGATATCCGAAAAAAATACATAAACAACGAGGCTATAAATGAACTCTAGACTCCTAGAGTCCAAAAAACAATATGCTACACGCTACTACATGTCTGGTTATGATATCAATGATCTAATCATAAATCATCACTCTACAATAAAGACAACTAGATGGTTGGATTTGAAAAAAACACATCTTTTAAATGTTAAATTAGTGCTTATTTTGAGTAAAAAACAGTTCACGACTGGTTCAGGCTGGTTTAAGCATTCTTCAAAGATGAGTTTAGTACAAAACCTGAGTTCCTGAATTGGTTTTTTTACCAGTTTCTTCCATTTATTATTGAATTGATTGAACCAGCCAGTTCTGGGTTCCGGTTCGGACCGATGTGCAAAACACTTCTTGCACCACCACTTTAGCCTACGAGGAAAGAAGCTGGAGAACAGGCTAAGGGTCTCCTAACTGGATTAGATTTGAGAAGGGAACATGACAGTCTGCCCTTCCCAAGATTGTGAGAAGGGAGATTGCAAATTAGGATGATTAAATAACACCTTGCCCAAACTTTGGATCATGTTGGAGCACCTATAGAGTCTGGATCCAATGTCTGTCAAGTGAAGCAACTTGGTGTAATATTGTATCACATTCCCCAACTCCATTACCCACACCACTTGTATGCAACCCTTGCAACTTAGGAAACAATTTGGCCAATAAGTGTGTATGATCCACAACACAAACTTCTGAAAATTCCGTGATGAATCACGAAGAGTCTCCTTCCAACTCCAAGTAGTATTAGACAAGGAGTTGCAACTCACTCTCAAGACGATTATCTTCAATTGGATAATGCTGAAAATGTCCATAAAATCCCACAAGGCCAATGGTTGACACATGTAAACATTGTTTTGTTGTTGCACCACTTGGTTTCTCCTATGTGATGAAGAATCCGAAACACTTATTAGAGGTTCATAACCGAAGCCTTGATTTCCAATGGATCCTTCAATAATGTGCAAGCTGTACCGTCCAAAATATGGCGCAAATCAGACTATGGGCTGGAAACAAGGTACAACAAACACAGACCAGCTGGAATCTCATATGATTCTCTGAACTATGGTGGCTGAAATGTTGGTTCCCTTCAGCTGAAACCTTCTACCAACCTTATCCAAGCATTGAAACTCCCTTAAAATGTGCAAACTTGCAGCTGGTTCATGACTGAAAATTGTCAAAACCAGCAATATAAAGATGGTGCAACAATTGTAAAAATGAACAACCTGTGCAAAATTCAGCGGTGTGATCAATTTAGAAGTGGTGGGCAGCATGTAAGGGCTGAAAACTCTCCATTCGTAGGTCAAAAACTGATAAAGTAAAACTTTCCATGACTGAAAATTCCTGCAAATCCACCTGTATGAGTCCAAATGAAGTAATGCGGTGGTTGATAATGGCAGATGACAGCAACATCAAGGCTGAAAATCAGACTTGTAGCTGTCTTGAGTGTGTTCCCTCTAACATTTGATGATAGGATACTATCACCACTTACTTCCTTCATATCTTGTTGATGATCCTTTGCACAAATATCCAAATTTAAAGTTACTCCACCATGCTTATGCTGCGTTACTTTGATATTTATGTGGACTTATCCTTGAGGTCTTCTGATGGTGCCCATAACTTTCTCATACGAAGGATATATCCAACACAATTCGTTAACTTTTGATGGTATTCTTTACTCAATGGCAATCTCGGAAGTGCAAAAATCAAACACCATGCAAAGTTAATCCAAAGTAGACCAAATACCATAACGAGAAGATATCTCTCACCTAAGCCTATGTCATACAAGTCTTTGCACACCTGTATCTACCCCAAGCGCTGAAATTTTTTTGTGCCTTTGTGACACAAGGAATGGTGAAGCCATATTGTATCATCTCATCTCTTCGTGAATTCTCCTTCATACATCCAAGGGTGGTCAACTTGTATGTAGTCTTGATTCCAAAAACACCCTACTATGCTTAGTCATAAATTCTTGAACATCAAAATAACACCCATTCTACTTACCATCATCTAGCATCAAGCATCCCGTTGTGACTATCCCTGTTAGGTCATCATTTATAACCTTTTCTTCAAGTGTGGGACCAAGCTCCAAGTTGTAATCTATGAATCATGAGCCATGATCCTTCACAACATACCCTATGATTCCTCATGAACTTCCTTTCTATCCAAATGCAAATGATGAAAAATTTAATAGTGATATCAAAGCCTCTATCCTCTTTGACTCTAAAAGGATCACCCGGATCCCATATGCAAGAATAATCTTCATGGCATACAGGGCAAGTTTTATCCTCGATTCTATCTCACTTTTTAGCATGCTTATCTATAATGGGCTGAATATTCAAATGATATGATTGTTGTCTTGAAATTGGGGTTGTGGAACTTACCAAACATTGTGCTGCCCATGCTACTTGCCCTCTACAAAAAGCTCTCTCCATCCTCTTAGCGGTGACCACTTTAGGAGCTCCCTTGGTCATGCCATGAAGCACAACCTCTTAACCATCTGATTTAAACTTTAGGTCCATAGTCTGATAATTTTGAGTGAATTCCCCCGAAGAATGCAACCATTGTACCCCAAGTAGTATGTTTGTTACTCTTATGCCCATAACATAGAAGTCATTACTTTCTTTGTGCCTCCCCAATGTATGATTAAACTGCCGAATTCTCTTGGCACATGGGCTGGTGAAGCCATCAACTACAATCACCTTCAAGCAGTAGCCTTTGAAATCTATTGCTTTCAATCCCATCTTGTCTACCAATCCTTCATCAATACAATTGTGAGTTGCCCCACTATCAATCAACACTGTGACCTTTTGTCCCTGCAAGACTCCCCTCACTCTAAAAGGATGATATCCAGGAGCACCTAATAATGTGGCAATGGTGCCTTCTTGGGTGTCTACCTCTTCCTTCTTCTCATGTTCTGCTTCATGGGCTGTAATCTCCAACTCATCTTCTTCTGTTTCCGATTCACCATCGGATATAACTTCTATGTAATGTACTTGTCTGTGCCCATGCCATCTGTGGCCAAGTTCCCATGGATCCTTGCAAGCGAAGCATAGTTTTCTTCTTTTGGCCTCATTCCTTGTTTCCATCTCCTTACTTGCTTTTGGCAGCTCCTTTTCTTGAAACCCTCCTTGTTGGAATGGTTTTTTTGCTCCCCATAAGGTGCTAACTTTGGCTGCCCAAAAGGTGGTCCTTTGGTGTCGTACAGGCAAAAAATTACCCTTTGGAGCTGATGATTCTAGGTTCAATGCCCTCTTAATTGCTTCTTGAAGAGACAAAGGGTCAAAAGCTTTTAGCAAACCCTTGAGTGGTTCAACCAATCTTTTAACAAATAAAACCACCAATTTTCTTTCAGTTACATCCGGTACCATCACTGATAATCTCTGAAATTCAACAATGTAGCTATCCACGGTTCCTTATTGTTTGAGATAGTTTAACTCTCTGAAATAGATCTCTGGATCTTTCCTATCAAACCTTTCTATGAGTCTTTGGTTGAATTCCCTTAAGGTAGAGATAGAGCCATTTCCTTGGATAACCATGCCATGGTACCACCACTCATGTGCTACTCCTTCCAAATGAAGTGGAGGCTACAAATAAAGCCTTCGAAAGGGTGCTAACAAAAATATGCAATGTGCAAAGAGATGACTGGGACGACATAATACCCGCAATGCTCTGGGCTTATAGATCAAACTATAAGAGAGTTATGGTGTAGACACCATTCCAATTAGTTTATGGAATAAAGGCCATCATGTTGATGGAATACATTGTGCAAAGTCTTTGCATTGCAATGATCACAAGGCTAGGGGATAAGGGGTGCATACAAAATAGGCTGTTGGATTGAACGATAATGGAGGAATATAGGATCATTGCACAATGGAACTAGGAAGCGCACAACAAAGTCAAAAAGCATGGCATGACAACAATCTGTGCAGTAAAGAGTTCTAGGCAGAACATATTGGTTTGCGAAAGCAGGTTTAAAGCACACCTGAACAAACTGTGAATCAAATAGAAAGGTCCTTATGTTAGTCACCATATAATCAAATAAGGAACAATGATATTACGGGATCTCTAGGGAAATGTGCTAATTGACAAGATCAATGGGAGTAGGCTAAAAGCCTACAACAGATAAGTGTGCAAATTCTAGAGAAAGATAATAAGTGCCTTGTGCACGTCAATAGAGTAGGAAGCTTCAAAATTCATGCAAGTTTGGTAGATAAGAGTCTGTATACTTGATAAGTTTGTCTTCAAATGTGTGTTAGATAAGTTAAAGATTCAAGGATCACCTTTAAATAGCCGGAAAAATGAAAGTGGGAATTCAAACAAAGAAAAAAAAAAGTAGAAAACAAACAAGTTTGGGAAACCCAAACAAGAAGCAAGACAGTAAATAAGATAGAGAGAAAATTCAAAAATTTGAAATCATAAAAAGTTACCAGCTCACCAAATTGTACGATTGACATATCAAAAAGCCAAGATCTCACAACAAGTGAACTTAAGAGACAAATTGTGTAATATCCCCTTTTGGGATACTATTCAAATCTGAAAATCACTTTTACCCAAATTGGTGCTAGAAAGATTAAACCCTCCTAGTTTGACCTCAAATAACCCAATGTTAGTTTCAATACAACCCAAATGGGGTTGAAGTGAGCCAAAGTGATGGGTTAGATGGGAGAACTAGGTAGGAAATTAATTTTTTCCAGATCTGAAATTAATTGCAGCAATGAATTTAATTAGAAAGCACTAGAACGGCTGAAACTTAGAAAATTCATAACTTGCTCAATTTTCCATATTTTGCCCTCAAATAAATTGCAGATTATTCTATAAATTAAGACCTTTCCAAAGAGCTATAGATCTGAATTTTTAGATCACCGTAACCATCTCAAAACAGGTCCCAACGTCTGAATACAAGTCGCTCGGGTTAGGATTATTTGCACAAATTATTTCCAGCCCATATAACTGAAATAATTATTAATTTGCAGCAGCATGTAGATCTATCCAAAAACACCTCAAAATATGATGCAAAATACCACAAACACTGTCGATTTGCTTTATATAATTTCCAGCAGTGAATAAGAATAGAATAACCCCAAAATATCAGTCCCACACTTGGAAAAATATGCCAAAACAGATTAGATGGGAAATATTGCTTATTAATCCTTGTAACATGCCAAAACCATACCTAAATCAAGTCACCATAGCTGGAATAAATGCAACCACAGACCAGATTTATTAATCACTTCAAAAGACACCCAAATGTGTCCAAAACATCCACCAAAACAAGTCACTATGGCTGGAATAATTGTAGCATTAATGGCAGATGATAAATCACTATTAAGCTCTCCAATACTCAACAATAACATGCAAATATTCTTCTCAATTAATGGTGCCACACATAGGATGAATATATAATATGATATCCATACAATGCAAGCTTTAGAAGGTCTCACACCCTCCACAATAATGGTGGTTTTGAAGAACACCTTTGTTTGAGATCTCAATGGGCATACATCTCTCTTCAAACATGAAGAATTTTTAATAAAATCAGCATCATGTCCCCAAGGGGTTGCCATTTTCCTTATATAGCTTTTAGCAATGCAAATCTCCAAGTTTCCCTCCTTCCTTTGGTGCATTTTCTCATGTAGAAGGATCACTTTAATCATGGGTCACTTTTCCTGAAAAGTCACATTCGAAAAAGAATATTAATTGCCTCTTTTAATATTAAAAATAAAACATGAGAGGACAATTAATTATTTTAATTTTTAAAGCAAAGGAGTAATGACATTTCTCCCTATTTTTACCCTTTAATCCGTGGGATGCGTGGATTAAGGGTTTTCCCATATTTTTAATTAATTAATTTCCCAAAAAGGGGACATTACATCAGCACCGGATCAAGCTAAATCCCCATCGGATAAAAACAATTAAGGTTGGGTAGATCAAGAAAATAAACGGCTCAAAAACAATGCCTTTCATTCAAAAGGGGCATAAATAAGAGAGACCACGCAAAAAGATCCAACCGTATTATGCTAAAATTTGAAACTTCATTTGTAAAGTGAGAAAGAGTTTGAAAGATAGAAATTTGAAAACCACATGATGGACCCATTCACCCTACCCATTGGTTCCAAAGACCAATTTGTTCAATATGATGGAAGAACAAGGTATCGTATCCTTCCCTCAATGATTCAGAGAAGGAAGACATGGGGATTTACCCAATGTTAATGCAAACAAAGTGGAGTGATCCACCCCATCATGAATTTGTTGCAAGAGTAGAGAAAACATGGGGTGTATAAATTTTGCCACAATCCAAATGGAAGTTGCAGAAGGGAAGATAGTGGATCACAGAAAAAAATAGGACCTCAGTGCGAGGAATCAATTTAGTTGACCGACTAGCGTGCCTACCATACATGCGAGACCACCCTGAGCTCATGTAGACTATTGTGATTTGGTATTTCATGGTGTAATTTTGTTCACTGCCTAAGACACAATTCCCATAAACGCAACTACAGTTGCTTGAGCCACTAGATTTTCCGTATCAAGGTCATATCTATACTCCCCTATAAAAGCTCTAGGCCTCCCATTAAGTAATCAACTGCAACTATAAATGGCCAATTGCGCAAGGGACGAGGAATACCTTTGGGTAGCCATTAGAAATCAAGTGGTGCGGGTTCTAGTATAAATTAAGTTCCTGAACAATGTTCGTAAGCTACCCAAGGTGGTAAACAAGCATTCCTTGAAGGCGCAGTAGATATCATCACACGGATGTGGGAAGATGGCACTAAGTTTAATTGGCCGGAATTTCTCGCACACAAGGTCAACAACAATAAGTGCAAAAGATAACAAAAATGGGGGAAAGGTATTCATGTATCAATGGTTAATAATATTGCTCTGCATTACACACTGGCGCACCCCCGAAGGGTGTTATTGAAGTTGAAGACGTGTACTACCCACATAAGTGGTTTGCACAATCCATTCTAGAAAAACCGTACACAACTTACCAATCGAAGACACACAGAAGATGGGAGAGTGGCTCAAGCGGATGAGAGAAACAGTCAACGTAAACCCTCGAATACCAAAGGAAGTTTGTGCATACACAACTTTGTATGCCAAACTTAATTACACGATGGGATTGTATTGCGATCAGAAGGGGACAACGCAAAGCACTTAAAGACCCTCCCATTCTTCATCAACATGGAGATAGCGCAGGAAGAGCTTAGTACAACATGATCATGATTCCCACCAATGTGTAGTTGTGCATTGAGAGGCCACCACAAACAACTATTGAAGGAATACAAACTAGAAGAATTGTGCAACAAAGGCTTGAAGCCCAACCTTGTAGAGCAAAGGAACTCCAGACATGGAAGACAGATTAAAGGGAAGGAAAAAGCTACTGTGCAAGCTCCAAAAAGTCAATTGCAAGTGGAAACCGATTCCAGATTACCAACGTGGTTCGCTAACATAGATTTTGCGGATACAAAAGTTTCAGACGTAAAGTGCACATAATGGCACTTGAAGATATGGGCTTAAAGATGTATTCTACCCGAAGAAAGAGAATGGTTCATTCATGGAATGTAGTGTCAAAAGCACAAACTATGAACCCAAGAATCAAACCTAAAGAAATGGTGGATCTGCCATATATGCCAATGTATCCTTCATGATCAACGTAGGCCGTGAAGATGTCACACAGGAGCAATTTTTGAAGAATACAAACCAAGGACTCAAAGATGCAGGAATCAACCCAAAAGGGGTTTGAACCACTATTGCAAAATTGAAGTTTAGAGGGGAAATTTCAGTGACACCCACCAAGAAACATAAATTAGACACCAGCCCATTCAAATTTGTGTGCCAATGGTTTCTACCATGGCAATCAACAACACTTCCCTGGGCAGGTTTCACCAAGATCAGATCAAGATAGTGTTAAGAAACAAACCATCGTAGGAATGTGAACTATAACAACACTTAGGGGCGGCAATTCTCATGCAATATCAAGCTTTAGATGGGGAGTTAACACACACAAAAGGGCTTCATTGTCACAAGAAGAGGCAAGGCACAACTAGTCCTCGTGTAGCAAGTAGGGAAAACAAATGCAACTCAAGCTAAAGACAAACAATTGCAAATAGAAAATCAAGGCACACAAATAGAATAAAGTTGACTATTCCAAAAGCTGCCACGCCCAAAAATAGGTATGACCTTCTCCTCCATCTCCACAAGAGCTGAGTACTCCAGAGCATGCCACGCAAGAGGAAACATTTGCGCAACCTACACTGGCCACAACTCCTAATTACGACAACCTCCTACCAACCAGGCAAAAGTATAGTGTCTGCTCTATAATGACAGTGCGAACAACACTAATAGGAAGAACAACGCTAAGAAACAAGAAGAATATCGCCAAGGAAGCTGCGAAAGCACAATAGGAGGAGCAAGAAAGGAAGCGCAAGTACTAGGAGGGGAAGCAACAAAAGATAACAACTGCGTAGGTTGAGCTTGAAAGGCCATGGAAGAAAATAAGAGGCAAGAAGAGGAGAAGCAGAGAAAAGAAACAAACTCTAGGCCAAGGCAAAGGCATAAGAGAAAGCAAAGTAGCAGGAAGAGGCCAAAAAAGAGAAGAAGAGAATAAGAGAGAAAGAACAATACTAAGAGAAGAAGAGAAGAAGAAAGAAGAAGAGAGGAAGATGTTGAAGATATCAAGAGAAAAGAGAAAGACCTATAGGAAGAAAGAAGAAGAGCATAATTCAGAAATAATTCGAAAAGGTGACACAAGATAAGTAGTAGGAGCAAAAGGCTTAAGGATACACCAACCACTGTGGAAGCAATTGCGTTAGTAGAGGTAGAAGCCAAAAAATCTCGCCGTGCACAGGCCTCACTGCAACCAACAATAGAGGTAGAAAAGGTGCAACCAAAACCAAAAGGACAACAAACACAATTAAGTACACAGGGTAACTGCTCAACTAGTAAGTGCTACAAAAGCTGGAACAATAATCAAGTGTTGAATAGTCCTTTAGCGGAAAGAATACTGAGGTGACATGACTCAACAATGCAAACTTGAAAACAAAAGCTGGTCCTTTCCTCAATACACGTTCACACATTGGTAGCCCCCAAATCACTTACGCGAGTGTGCAAGCTACCACTCACAAGCATTGGTGGGGACCATTGAAGTAGACTTGGAGAAGCTGTATTGTAAACTCAAATTGAAGGTTTGCTTACATTATAGGCGAATATTAGAGTAACCACACTTCCATTGGCACATCAGAAAGTCACATTAGAAATGACTCTACACAATCTCAAAGCGCAAATTGAAGACAATTGTCCACAACTTGTCATTGATACCATATGTGATCAAGTAATGAGCGAGCAAATGCAACTAAGCATGCTATCTGTCAGCAAGCTAGTGGAAAATTGGAAGGAAAATGAGGTTGCAAAGAATAACAAGGTGCAAGTTGTCCAAATAAGGAATGAGGCGAAGGATGTAGAGCTCACTTTTGAAGGAATACAACAAGATGTTGCAACAGGCTGAGACCAATGTTTTAAAAATCGGAACTGGACTCGGAACCGTCAAGGTCCGGAACCGGACCGGTTCAAACTTTATGAACCGGTTTACTAAAAAATACATAAAATTTTATATTTTTAATGAAAATAATATATTTGAAAGGTTAAAAACCATGATTCCAACAATTACACAAAATATGCTAAGTTTGCTCTTATATATATGTAAGAAAGGTGTTTATAGCAAAATGGCACAAACTCCAAGTCCAATACACAATACATATATCATATATGAGATTCCGAAACAAAATACATAAACAATGAGGCTCTAAATGGCCTCCATAGTCCGAGACTCCAAAAAACAACATGCTATGATCATTGATACATTACAGATACTACAAGTTACCAAACTCTAAAATAAACTAGATGACATCAATGATCAATCATCAAACTCTGCACTGCTGCTGAAATGGGATCCTCAAGGTCATCCTCATCAATATCATCACCGCGCCTTCTCTGACTCGGACTCATCCAAATCCTTAGGTACATCTGCAACAACTGTATTGGCACGGGGTCGGGGAGTAGCACGAGTGTGACTAGTGCCTACTATGTCTCGTGACAGTGGCGGTGGTGCTGCTAATGGCTCATCAGATTCCTGATCCAAACCCATCCACCCCAAGTCATCGGGATCAAACTCTATTGGCTGACTCTCCTCTACCCATTCTGAGGTTGGATCTATATCATCCAAGACAATGGGATCAGTATCAAGTCTTCGGTTCAACAACTGGTTGCGCCTTAGCCGAAGGTTGTACTGCACAAAGATAAGATCATTCAACTGTTGTTCCAAACGGTTTCTCTTCTTCATGTGAATCTGCTCAAAGACGGACCAGTTGTGCTCGCACCCAAAAGCATTGCAAGTTTGGCTCAGGATCCGAATTGCAAACTTTTGCAATTGAGGACATTAACTACCAAATGAATCCCTCCAATGTGTTGTGATAAAAAATGTAAATGTTTAATTATTAAACAATGACGATAAAAAGTTAAAAACACACAAGTTAAAGATTAAAAGTAAAACTTATAACTTAAAGGCTAAAGCATAATTCAAAAAATTAGATAAAGATTGTCGTATGCTAAAAATTCATGATTATTCATTAAAATTTAGAATTTAATCAAATGAACTTAAAAAAACTTAGAATTTCTTACCTGGTTGGTCCACATCCCTTGCAATCTTTGCAAGGTTTTTCCCAAAGGTACCTGTGGCTCTGCTGAAGAAGCTGATTTGTCAGTGAACCTCAAGTTGTTGCATCTCATCAGGGACCATGCGCTCTAGGCACTCGTACAAACCATCTTTTACTTCTCCTGTTTGATCTTCTCCAAGCTAAGCTCTGTAATGATATTTCGGGTTCAAGAAATACCCAACTACATGTATAGGCCGATGGAGTTGATTGTTTTATCTATTATCTATGATCTCCCATATAGGCCCATACTTAGTTACCCTGTCTTTGTATGCTCGCCCTTATCTGCTCCTTTGTCTGATCCATAGCCTCATAAATATAGCCCATGGCTAATTTTTCCCATCCACCAACCGCAACACCTTAACAACAGGCTCGACAACTTTCACAATCTCTGTTGTTTTTTTCCAAAATAAATTATCAAAAAGTTTCTTCTTTGTGTCTTTCCCATCCTGTTTCTAGCTCCACTTTGATGCATTCCATTCATCACTTGAAAACATATTTTTCAAGTTCTGTTCTTGGGAAAGAAGAGATTGCAACGTGAGGAAGTTTGTTGCAAATCTCGTGATGGCTGGCCTAACAAGTTCTCTGCCCTCAGTGTTCTTCCTCATTAGGTTCAATACCCATGAGTGATTGTAGATGTATTTGGTGATGCTTTTGCCATGCTCTACAATGTTCTTGATCCAATCTTTTTTCCCTATATCCTCAAGCATGAGGTCTATGCAATGTGCAGCACATGGAGTCCAAAATATTGTTTTGTGTTTAGCCTCTAACATCTTACCAACAAGAACATAGAGGCATTATCTGTTATGATTTGTACAACATTTTCCACCCCCACCTCTAAACAATCTCATCCAAAAGCTCAAACAATAAATTTGCATCTTTCACCCTATCATATGCGTCTACTGATTTCAAAAACATTGTACTTTGTGGACAAGAGGCAAGAAAATTCATTATTGTGTGGTTCTTGCCATCACTCCACCCATCTGACATAATAGTGCATCTTGTTTTGGCCCATGAAGCTTTATAGCCTTTCAAATATTCATCTATGGATGCAACTTCTTTCTTCAAAAGTGATCCTCTCAAGTCATGCATACTAGGGCCTTTGAAGCCCTTACCAGTAGCAACAATGGAATCAAACATCGGCTGGTAATAAGGTGAGCGGGCAACATTGAAAGAGATATCTGCATCATACCACCATCTAGCAATGTACTCAAAAGTTGCTTCTTTGTATTGCTTCTTCCAATGGTTATCCAAGGTGGGCTGATTTTTTGTTGGCATGGAGGCACTAGCAAGTGTGGGAAGATGGAAAAAGGCTTTGAATGGTCTTTCTTTTTTGAGGATGGTTTTCTTGACTATGAGTGGATGGGGGAGGCATATACCGAAAGGGGTCTCTAACAGTCACAAAAGGGTCAAAGCAAGATCCTTCAACACTCAAGCATGTTCCCTCCTTCTCCCTATTTCAGCTTCCATCTCTTTTTGCCTAGCCTTCTCTTCTTTATGTTTTTCAAGCATGTTTTTCATTTCCAACCTAATGGCATCAATATCAGGTGCATCACATGGGGTAACTTGGCCTCTTTGACCAGCCAAGTGTTGTTTCAACCTATGAATCCCCCCCCACCCCCCATTGATGTGTTTCTTACAATATTTACAAAAAACTTGATTATCAATTACGTCTGCATGGGTCCATTTAGGGTCTTTTGTTTTGGGGGCCATTGCAAATGCAAATGCAAATAAAAACAAAATATATTTCAGATTTCTTATTTAATAAAATTTACAAATACAGGGCAAGTTTAAAATGTAACATACCTTTCAATGTGCACACAAATGAGGTGAAGAAATGCTCCAAGCTTGTATATGGGCCTGCACCCTCCAAATGTAGATGTGAATGCCACCACAAAGAGCCCACACTTGATGTCAAACAACACCCTGAACTCACTCCAAATGAACACTATTCAATGTTGCCCCAATCCTCCAAATCCTTACAAATAAGAGAGGTGCTCACAAATAGAAGTGAGGTGCTCACAAATGGATGCCAATATCACCACAAAGAGCCCACAAGCAATGCCAGACAAACTCCAAGCCTCCAACTTCCAAGCTCACTACAAAAAATAAACTCTTCAATCTTATGCTCACAAATGCTCACAAATGCTCAATGAGAGAGGTGTGAAGTGAATAGAGGGGGGGTATATTTATAACACCAAATTAGGGTTTAGAGAGAATTAAAAATTACAAAAAAGTAATTAAAAAAGTTGGTTATTTTTAATGTGGATCGCCATATAAGGCTAAACAGGGCATCGGACAAGGCCGATTTAGGACGAAACCAGACCGGTTTGACCGGTTTTAAACTCAAATCGGTCTGGTTCAGTACGGAACCGGCCGGTTTGGGCTAAAACCGGTCAAACCGATCCGGTTTCTTGAGCAGTTCGTGCAGAAAAAGGTTAAACCGGTCAAACTAGCCAGTTCTGGTTTCAGTTTACGGAACTGACCGGTTTGGGCTAAAACCGGTCAAACTGATCTGGTTTCTTGAGCGGTTTGTGCAGAAAAAGGTTAAACTGGTCAAACCGGCCAGTTCTGGTTTCGGTTTGACCGATTTTTAAAACACTGGCCGAGACACAAGCAAAGTAGATCACTTTTGAACTGTTGGATTGGAATACTCAGTTGTAGAACACAATGGCTGAGAATAAAACATATATAGATATGAGAAACACAATGCAAGGTAAAATGCTAAGTGTATCCAGTACTGAAGAAATGGATAAGGTGTTGCATATATCTTTTAGGGTCGAGACAATGTGGGTGACAGACTGCAAGAATGAGAGTGCAATACACTGCTCAATACATTTGCTGGAGTTTAAGCATAGAGAATGCGAGATTGACTAGAAATGCTGCAAAAGGACATTCAAAATGCCATCACTCTCCATGGGAGAGCTGCAGACAATGCAAAAGAAGATGCTTTGTATGAATTCATGCAAGCTTTAACATAGATGCAACTATACTTTGGCAAAGTGAATGAGGCGTTGGCATATTAAAACACATACAAGGGGGATTTGGAAACATTTCTCCTCGCAACATAAATAATGAAGAATGCCCCACGGTATGTTTTACTGAGACTGAAAACAACTCTTATAATGCCACCACCACCTTTCACTCCTCGCACTTAGCCAAAATTATCTAAGCAACCTGACAAACAACCATAAGGAGAAGAAGCAACACAATTTTGTGGCAAGTAATACAAATTTTGTTGAAAATGCGCAATTTTGATTGATATCTATAAGTAGAGCCGCATAGACTAAAAACCATCAAGGGTGGTCTATAAGGGAGTTTTTGCAGATTGAAAACCTGAAAGGGCAGTTAAGTAGTGTGCAAAGGATGAAAACCGGTAAATGGTGTCCTCTGTGCTAAGTGCAAGCAGAGAATCACATGGTGCAGCACAATTAGTACTTGGCACAATTTAGAAAGAAAAACACAAACAATTCTCTAGATAATTGAAGCAACTTTTGTCTCAGGACGAGACAATCTGGGAAAGTGCTGGAGTGTAAAAAGGATTAGAAAGCCGACATGGATGTATTTTGTATGATTGCACAATCCCATTGTAATGTATAATTCAAATAAGACAAATAATAGAAGATATAGTGCTCTCTTAGATAAAAACAACATGCAAATAGCCTCTTTTTGTAGAAGAATAAGGGACTGTTAACTCAACAGTTGCCTCATAATGTATAAAAGTATGTCCCATTGTAATGTATAATTCAAATAAGACAAATAATAGAAGATATAGTGCTCTCTTAGATAAAAACAACATGCAAATAGTCTCTTTTTGTAGAAGAAGAAGAAGGACTGTTAACTCAACAGTCGCCTCATAATGTATAAAAGTATGTTCCATTGTAATGTATAATTCAAATAAGACAAATAATAGAAGATATAGCGCTCTCTTAGATAAAAACAACATGCGAATAGTCTCTTTTTGTAGAAGAAGAAGAAGGGACTGTTAACTCAACAATCGCCTCATAATGTATAGAAGTATGTAAGTGCTATGCGTAGAAGGTTGATCTTGGATCCTAATAGAAGTCTATCATAATGCCTTGCATTCTTAAGCATGTCCGTGTTATGATTCAATATTAAGTATTTTTGTTATTTTTATGCATTTTCCTGTTTACTCTCTCTTCTTTCCATAAATTATGACCTCCCTTGAGCCATTGCGCAACTGTGAATTAAGGCCTAATCCATCCTATGTGTATTGCTTAAAGAACTTAATATGAATTAACCTAGACTACAACCTGTTACAAGTTCTGATGCCATGATCCAGGGACATCTGCTAACATATACTGAAAATTTAAGCAATACAATGCATGGCTGTAATTTTTACAAATAAATTGCAGATCAGAATTTTTACACCAACAAACTTTTATTTTGATTTTTGGAATTTATGGAAATAAATACAGCAACATGAAACACACTGATTTTATTTAATTTTCCAGGCTGTAAATTAACAAAATACAGTTGATCGTATAGGTAGAATTTTGGCTGGGAAGATGTCCAAACAGAATTGCCAACGCTAGAATGATGACACCAGCCCTAGAAATGATGATGTCATCCCTAGAAATGATGATGGCAGCCCTAGAAATGATGATGCCAACCCTAGAAATGTGACGCCAACCCTCAAAGACGATGACAATCCACAAATTGATGCCCTAGCTGATGTCTTGGTAAATCTGGAACTTCCTGAATGCTGCCCTGATTATTTTATCGATGCCGATTTCTGATGTCGACTTGATTCGAAGCACAAATGCAGTCCCTGAATGGAACCACCATACACGATTAGTGAATTTTTCATCCCCAAGTCTTATTCACCGAAGAGTTTTTGTTCTCAAATGCTGAAAGTTGAAGCAAAAGCTCAAACTCGCAATATAAAAATAGGTGGTTGAAAAGTGATGCCCAAATGAGCCCAATCATGCCACTTTAATAATTTCACTTTCACGCTTTAATTTTGAGTTGCATTTAATAATTTTCACCATTTTAGTAATAAAACACAAGTTGCATTTTTATGAATATAACTTAAAGTGGACAACCTAGTTAAATTATTAAATTATTTCCCTTGCACCACCACTTTAGCCTATGGGAAATGAAGAACAGGCTAAGGATCTTCTAACTAAATTCGCCCGGGTTCTTCTGTGGTAGAACTTGGACGAATCCTCTGCACAAGGTGAACCCTGTTGATTTTTCTGCAGAACCGGACCCGTACCTTGTATGCAGGACATATCGGGGCAGGGTCTTGTGGCAGGAGGTGGCAACTTGGTATCATAGATCAAAAGCTATAATTATATAACAATACACATTTTTTTTGCTGGAAAAACATTAAACATAATATTATTGAAAATTTAAAAGTATATGAAGTTATGAACAATATAAAAGCTAAGTTACGAAGATATGGATACTGAAATGGGCATGGGGACAGCATATTTCGAGGACAGCTATGATAAAACATTGAAACGTTTATACAAATATATATAGAAAACATATTATTGAAAATTCAAAAGTATATGAAGTTATGAACAGTATAAAAGCAAAGTTACAAAGATATGGATACTGATATGGGCATGGGGACAACAAATTTTGAGGACAGATATGATACAACATAAAATGTTCATGTAAAAATATATATATATAAAAGCAATGTATCATATATACTTATGTTATTCCTCTTCAAATTAAGAAAACATGTATGCTTTTTAAATAGATAAGGTGAAGGACTTTGAGTCATTGACTATTTGATTTGAGCCTCACAAATTGTGCAAATTCATATGGAATGACATTTGTACAAAAGGGCTGTGCAGAGTGTCCAAAAAGTAGTGGAGTGAGTTTGTTCATTAGAAGCCTTTCAACGGTACAATGTTTGACTTTGAACCATAAGAAATTATAAACTGAATAGCAGTTGTCCTCCCCCAGCTCCAGCATAACATAGCTGTAACAAGTGATAAAACAGCTGGACATTTTCAAATTTGCTGGATATATTGTAAAATATGAGAAACATGGTTGTCTTGGGACTAGAGACACAAACTAAATTTGTTTTTAGTCTTTCCATTGCTTCCCCCATTAGAGTTTGCAGTGCATCCTATCTTTGTGTGAAACCTGCTGCTTGACATGTAGAATGTGCATATCCTGGTAAATTTCTTTAAAGTCATCCAACTAAGAGCCTTGAAACTAGGGACTTTGAAATCTGCACAGAAATGGTAAGGTGAACCATACTTTGTCAATATGAAGGTTTAGAAACTTCCAAATGCAGTATGAACAAATCTAAAAGTTTCCTATACGGTTTTCTTAGTCTGATGGTGAATGAATTAGAAATATCACCCATTTCGCAGACTCAAGGGCAAGTTGATATCCATGTGTGGTAGTGGAGCAAAACAAACGTGGATATTGACTCCAAGACTAGAAGAGCATCTTGAGGAGGGAATAGGAATTGTAGGGTATAGGAATGTGTAGTGTGGAAGGAGACTCATCACTAGGTACATATGGGCATGGAATTACATAATGGCTGGGTCGTGACAAAAATTACCCTGTACAGTCTCTGTACTATGGAGAAACATAGTTCTCTTGGGAAAAGAGACAGAGAAATGCAATTGTTCTAATTTTCTCATCGCTCCACCCATTATAAACTATAGTGCATCCTATCTTTGCAAGATACATGATGCTTAACAAGTGCAGTGTGTACATATTAGCCAATCTCAGTTAAAGCCCTCTGCCTATGAGCCTCAAAACTAGAGGTTTTGAAATCTGCACCGAAGTTGTAAGGCATAAAAAATAACTTCTCAATGTAAAGACTTAGCAACGTTAAATGTCAGTATGAACAAAACCAGAAATTTTTTATGGCCTTCTCAGTCTGCTGGTAAATGAATAATAAATATTAATCATTCAGTGGTTTCAAAGGTATGTTGAGAACCAGTTGTGATACGGGAGAAAAACATTATGTGGATATTGCCACCAGGACTAGGAGAGGGTGTATAAGATGAGAGACTAGGAAATGTAAGGTATCGGAACTGTAGGAGTCAGAGAGGAAGGGGTGTCATCACTAGGTACACATGGGAATGGAGTTATAAACGGATGGGTTATTTTGCAAGGTGGTATTTTAGTCTGTTAACTCCACACACTACAAAAATTAAATTGTACATTCCTCATGTTTTTGTATATTCTATGTTTTTCAGTTCCATGAAATATAATATTGGGTTAATATTTACAAAAGGAACTTTTTTAGTGTCCAAACAATCCTCTTTGAAGAGTCATTGCCTTCATAGATGTACTCTGACTAAAAAAATGGTTCAAAGAATTGCTTTGTTTTTGAGCTTTTTAATTGATATTCTATATGGCTGAGTCATCACCTTAGAATAAGCTGGTTTTGAATTTTTTTTGAGTGTAAGCTATTTTTCCAAAATTCTCCAAGTTTGACTGAGTTTTTTCTTGTCTCAATGCTGCTTTATCGTAATAAGCTGAGCCATATTTGTGAATATTTGGCCACTTTGTAAGAGTCTTTTGACATTGCCGACAACTTGATGATCTTCCGCATAAAACAAAATGATGTTTGAGGCATAGGCTCAGAAATTAAAATAATGTGTTAGGCATACACTCAGAAATATAATCTGAATCTTCCCTGAATTTTTGAAATTGAAGTTGCTAGAGTAGCTCTATTTATGACAACAGGGAGGTCGTATTTGTTGACACTATTGTTGCAACATAAAGATCTTTTCACGTGTTTTGATTGACCATCTTGTTTTGTATGATTGATTTTGAGTGGCTAGAATTTTTTGTTTGTTAAGGTTTCCAATCTGAAGAAAGAAATTGATGCAATTCAAGCAAAGGAAATAGCACAGGGTGGTTTAACGCAAGGTCAACAGACTCAAATAGCTCGAAATGAACTACGTATGGATCAGGTTTGGATTTTAGAACTAACTTTTTAAAGTCTCATGCTTGTCATATTCTGAAGAACATTGGACAAACAGATATCTTTTTACCACATTTTCATGTTGGCAAGGTCTTTTAACCGATGCTAAGATGATAACCTGATTGTTGTTTCAGATTGCTGAGGAGCTTGAAAGTTTAGAAGAAACCCTTAATGAGAGCATCCAAGAGAGCATTGGGGCACGAACTGGAAGAGTGGGTTTGAAAAATATGAAAGGAGTTGTTGAGGACGAAGATAAGGGTCAGAGGTAAATTCAAGTGATATCTTCAATTATACACTTAGCTTTATTTTTTCAGAAGTATATATTATAAATACTCCTGGAGGGTTATCTGGAACTAATGTTTTTAATGCTAGGAAGAGATTACATTTAGGTTTTATAAACATTTCATACTTGTAAAAAAGATGTTTGGCAGTCACACCTTCTGCTATCCAGATTTTTTTGTAAACTTGTTTAAGTGTAGATACATCACATACAACTTCTGAGTGATTAACTTGTGTTCCATCTGTATTAATAAATATGGACTCCTAAAAATATTTGAAGTGTTTGCATGTGTTTGTGAATGACTTGGGGGCACAAGCATGCACTACATGCCCATAATTGTGCTTTTGAAGACCTGCTGCTAACCCATGCTATATAGAGATTTAGTTTAGGTTTTATACAGGTTTCATACTCGTAAAAAAAATGTTTGGCAGTCACACCTTCTGCTATCCATAATTGATTGTAAACTTGTTTAAGTGTAGATACAGCACGTACAACTTCTGAGTGATTAACATGTTTTCCATCTGTAATAATAAATATGGACCCTTAAAGATATTTGAAGTGTTTGCATGTGTTTGAGAATGACTTGGTGGCAAAAGCATGCACTACATGCCCATAATTGTGGTTTTGAAGACATGCTGCTCACCCATGCTATATAGAGACATTCAAACTGCTAGGATAATATGAGGTAAAGTCTGGGGACAAGCCAAACAATGCGTCCCATTTTCATTTCTTATATTTATAATTGGGATGTTTGTCATAATGATGGTTTTAAATTCAAACAACTCACAAAAAAATCATTAACCTTTTGCATTCATCATTTTTACTCTAAATAGTAAAAATATTTGCTTCAGTGTATGGGCACTACATAGAGAAGGAAAAACATTCCAACTGCATTTGCAAATTTGAACTTATATTTGTGTATTGGCAGCTTATTACAGCTTGGATGTTTTCCTTTGGGGCCATTTGGGTAGCAAGAGTAAGTTTTAATTCTTCTAAGCTTGGTGAACATCTCAACAAGATGAAGTTGTGGATTTTGAGATGTATTTGGGCTTTATTGGGGTTATGCTCTTACTTGAAGAAAACAACAAAGAAAATGAAAGTCGTTTTCATCTCCATTTTAGCGAGGAATTAAATTGTTAACAAGGACAATTATATGGATGGAAGTGATGAAAACGTGGATAATGTAAATTAAGTATATAATACGTTCAATTTCAAACTAAGGATATATTTTTGAGCCAAAGGCAGATATATTGGTACGAAGGTCCCAAAGGGGAAGGGCACAAAACTTCAAGTTCACATGATGCAGTAAAGAATATGTAGGAACTACTTAAAGACGGAAAAACATGCCAACTGCATTTGCAACTTTTAACTTAGATTTGTGTATTGACAGCTTATTTTAGCTTGGATGTTTGACTTTGGGGCCATTTGGGTAGAGTGAAAGTAAGTTTTGCATTTTCCTCAAAGCTTTTTGTAATTATATATGATTTAATCAAATAAAAAATCAAACATTGCACAATAAAATAATAAAACCAGAGATATTGTAATTCATTTGGGACAAATTCCCAATGGAGAGATTGCATATAAATAGCTCAATGAACTCCTATAAATAAGAAGTCAAGGCTAATCTCTAAGTCCTCTCAATATCCCAAATATCTCTGAACTATGAGTTGTGCATTACAACTGTTTTGCACACTCATATATTATTTTATAAATATAAAAAACTATTACTACCAAATAACGCAAACCACTCCTAAGTGTTCACACTATGAATAATATTTCTGTAACAATCACCCCCTTAGTGTGAATATGGGGAAAGCTATCTCCTGTACCTGCTCATGATCTACAAAGAAATGAAGGTTTTCAATGAGTATCAACAACTCAAACAATATGAGGTTTTCAAAGAGAACCTCCAACTCAGAAAATGGTTTTCTAGTGGAACCAACCACTACATAGCAGCGTATATTATTTTGCTCATATCATTGTTTCTAACATAGAGGGATTACAAGACATAAATTATGCTCATGCAGGAGCTTTAAACAGGAATGTTACTTCTGTTCATTATTACAACATAAAATAAACACACCACACAACAAAAATAAAAGGTCACCAATACCATGAAGCAATCTCTTTGTTGGTGACTAACAAGAGATGCCAATTTGCCTCCATCCTCCTATGCCTCCATCCTTCATCAGGCACTACTTAGTATAGGTAGTCAGCTTCATCCTCCTTCTGTTCAAGTTCTTTTCCACTCACAATTCCCTAAAGGTTCTTGTTCATTAATTGCATTTGTATTTTCGCCTTCCATGTGTGAAAATTTAATCCATTGAATTTATCTAATGGAATTTTCATAATAGGTGTCGAACTCAGTCGAAAATGCACCATTACAATAAACTTTAAACACTGAAAGTAAAATTTTCTGACAAATTTGTCAAAAATGGAAAAATATATTATTTTGTTCAGCAACAGAAAACACAGGATCAATGTGTAGAGATCGAAAAAATACACATTTTTAAAAAAAATGGCACATTAATCTAAGTTACCAGCTGAAAGTTATGGCAATTTTAAGTTATAGCTCCAACATCTTCCTGGACCCTTTCCAAATTTGGCAAAAAAAATTTCTATGCTTATCTTTTTTTCATCTGTGTCCAAAAAAGGAAAGAAACGCAATACCTCTATCACTGCGGATCTGGATATTGTAAGAAGTCGCGTTGCAGCCAAGTATGGATTCGCCTGAGTGAAGTGTCACCGTTGTTGGTAGATAAACATGTAGGTCGCAGATTTGATTCCAATGAAACAAATTCGTTCCAAATCTAAACGCCTTACAAACTCCTACAGGTTATCATTGCGGTCTAACCCGCTCTGATACCAAATCTTGTGAATATCTATGATTTAATCAAATAAAAAATAAAACATTGTACAATAAAATGATAAAACCAGAGATATTGTAATTCATTCGGGACAAATTCCCAATGGAGAGATTACATATAAATAGCTCAATGAACTCCTATAAATAAGGAGTCAACGCTAATCTCTAAGTCCTCTTAATATCCCAAATACCTCTCAACTATGAGTTGTGCATTACAATTGTTTTGCACACTCATATATTATTTTATAAATATAAAAAACTATTACTACCAAATAACCCAAACCACTCCTAAGTGTTCACACTAGGAACAATATTTCTGTAACAAAGCTCGCTGAACATCTTGACAAGATGAAAATGGGCAATTTGAGGTGTTTTCAGGCTTTACTGGGATCATGCTTTTATAGCTAGAAAAAAATGAAGAGAATTGAAGGGTTTTTCATCTTCATTTCCGTGATGGATTAAATGGTAAGGAGTATAGAAATATGGATGGAAGTGATGAAAAAGAGGAGGATTAGATGATTACAAGACATGTTCAATTTCAAACTAAGGATTTGTTTTTGTTCATTTAGGAAAATGTGGCTCCTGCAGATCTGTGTTGAATCATGCAATTTATTTGTGCAAAGATTTCAGCCCTTAATGAGAAAGGGAAAAAATCTTTAAGTTCACGCAATGTAGTAATGAATACATTGGCACCTTCTCTTGTTTGGGAAGTTATTATATACGTAATTAGTCCTAATTATGTTGTGACACTACAACTTTTCAAATAGTCATATACCGATAGGTCATGCCCCCTCATATGTGACCCTTGAATCATATCTAATTCTATTCCAGTTCATAACTTTATGTGATAAAAGGGGTGCACTAAATTAGAAAAAGAAAGGAACTCGTATTTGGGCTTCTCCCAACATAAAGAGGTATTGAGATTGGATTTTGATGGGGCATCAAAAGGCAATTTGGGATTGGTAGGTAGTGATTGAGGCAACATTGTGCTGGTTTATTTTGAAGCATTAGGAAATGCAACAAATAATTTTGCTGAAGCAAAGGCTTTATGAAGAGGATTACTACATGAAAAAGAAAAGGGATGAACAAACTTTGAAGTTAAGGGGGATTTGAAGCTCATTGTCGACATAATTAATATGAATGAATGCAGGCATTGGTAATTGTGTCCCATCATAAAAGATCACAAGAAATTGAGCAAAGATTTAAAGGGTGGCAGTATTCAGTCATATTCAGAGCTAAGGTAGTAAAGTGGTAGACCTTTCTGCCAATAAAGGTGTGGAGACAAATAGATCCCTTGGTCATGAACTCATTTTTCTTTCCCGTCCACTAACCTATGCTCCCCTATCTATGCTAATGTCTAGTGACATTCACCTTTTGGCTCCCCCTCCTATATATCTCATGTCAATAAAATCTAAAAGTCCTTCGTTTTCTTATGCTAACTGTCCTTCCTTTCCCCATGTAAGCAGGGTCCGTTAGGAATATGATTTTAGCACTCACTTATTGTGTGAGATAATTTGTGTTAGTGAACTTATTATCTATTTGTGCGTTAATGAATGTGCATGAATTTTGATAACTTGCTATTAGATTGGGATGTGTGAGAGAGATTAGGAGATTAGGTGAGTTTTAGTAGGGATTTGGATAATGCCCAACTCCCTGCCTTTAGGAGATCAAAAGGCTTTGTAATACCCCTCTCGTTACCACCCTTTCGACTCTAGTTGCGTGAGCTCGAGTTGGCCCTTGGTATTAGTGAGTTCGTTGTTCTAGCGTCGTGCTTACGATTTTGGATAATCTGGAAAATGAAACAATAAAATACAGTGTAAGAAAAATGATAATACCTTTCTAAAATTAAAATTCTAGCTGTTGATAAAGGATAAAAGTAATTGTATGGATATTTATCTTGGATATCTCATCATTCCTATAAGGTCAAGAGCGCAATTTCCTATATCTAAGAAAGCACTAAAGTACAAACCCCAAGACACTTTATTTTGGTGGGAGTCAAGTCTTTGTATAACGCGGGTTATTACCACCTCCATGGTGTTTAGGAGGATCCATGTGACCTTAGACACGAAGTGTGTCCACCAATAACAAGGCCGTTTTCGTTGTATTATTATTATTGTTATTAAAGTTGATGAAAATAATTACGTAATACAATAAGTATCTTATTGGGGAGTGGTTGAGGTTCTCGTTAAAGAAAATTTTAAAATAATTAAATAAATAATAAAGTTAGTGTAGTAAAAGGGAGTTTAAATAAATTTACATAAAACATAAAATATTCCTAATTTGCTCTAACTGCTTGGGGCTTGTGCCAACCCCATTTCAAGGAATGAAATAATGAAATTTTTGGTGTTTGTGAGAATGTTTTTATTCAATGTCCAGGCATGCATGAGAGGATTTTGGAGATTATTTCTAGGTCAGGGAATGTCATTGCAATTTTTGGGCATGCATGTATGCCAAATAGGAATGGGCGAGTCTGGAATTGTGTTTTCTTTGGTGAAAAGGCTTTTGGAGATTTTCAAGATAAATGCTTGTAGCAGGTGTTAACCCTGGCTCCCCAACCTGTTAGTCCCTTTCCCTTTGGCCGTGTCTTCTCTATGCTACGAGAGTGAGTTTGGCAGTGGATGGTTTTTGCATTGTATGTCTTATTTTGTTGTATTTTAGTGTAGAGTGTGGATTTTGCTTTTGACAGGTGTGAGTGGACTGTTATTTTTTGGGCGCCCAAAGAGATGTGGTCTTCAACAATGCGTTTGAAAGGTGTAGAGGTCAGATTCCATAAACCTTGCCACCATCCTGCCGTCTTATGCCAAGGAGGAGGCTTCATAACAGGGGTGGACTCCTGCCAATTGTTTAAAGAAGGGATTTTTGTCGGATGTTGATGCTTGCACGCGCATTGGTAGACAAGTACGAAAGTGTGGAAGATTTCTGTTGTAAAAGGAAGCGTTAGGACTGTTTTCTGTTTATTAAAATGCCTCAAAAAAATGTGGTCATGTGGATTGTGATGATTGCAAGGTGCTGCACAAAAAGGATTTGTTTAGAAGACTTGGAAACTTTCATTCAAATGCAAATTGGGAGCTGAGAAGCCCACATAGGGTTCATGGACTGTTTGGAAAATTTGGATGTCATAGAAAAGCTTTGCATGGTCCCTGTGTAGGGACATTGAATTGTTTGGTTAAATGCCTCACAAAAAAATGTGGTCACCTAGACAACAATGATTATTGGATGCTACACAAAATGGATCTGTTGAAAAGGGCAATTGGGCCACTTTTGTTGGTAATGGTTATGCGCTAAGGTTTAAGTGTGGAGCGCATTGGTGCGCATGGGCTTGATTGTGGCAGATTGTGGTCTGTTTGTTTAATACATGGAGCGCTTAAGTTGGATTGCGTTTTCAATATGCCAAATATGGAGCCTAGAGAAAACCATAGACAACCGGCAAAGCATAATGGGTAGGTGTTTATTGTTGTTTAAGTGCAAGTGACCAAGATGATATGTATGTAGTTTCGGAGGATAACACAATGCTCGTGAACTATTTGACGAAAATCCTCTTCAATTGCATGGTCTCGCAGATAGTGAATGTGGACCGCTTGGAGCCCAGTGTACCCTGGTTCAACTACTATTAGACATGGTCATCTTACCCTCTATGATTTTAACGTTTCTAGTTTTCCTTATTTTTAATGGACTTGTTAATCAACTAAAGAAGAATAATTTGTTTAGGTGAATTAAATGAGATCGTGTTATTCAATAGTAAATTTTCACCTCTAGTTTTGTACGCAACCAAGACCAGTAACCATGAATGTAAATGTCACTACACATGATTACCTCGTGAGATGGTTGGAAAATACGATGATATTAGTTTTGGATAGGAAAACCATGCAGTTAGTGGGTTAGACTTGAAACTTAGTAAAAACTACTTCTTGAGACCTTGTGTAATCTTAATAAAACCTGTTTTTAATGAGGCACAAAACATCCCTATAAACCCCGAAATGAGAAAATCAAGCTTTGACCATGTTCCTTGTCACATGGAGTGTTCAATGAACCCTAGGTTGTTCCTCGGATGTTTATTTGAATTTGTTTCGTAATGTGTCTAGGAGCCCAATGAGCTAGTTCACAGTTTTAAACAACTGCTGAAAGTTAAAAATGCAGTTTGGTTTTGACCCTGGTATAGAGATGGATTTTGGCTTCCGCATACCTCTAGTTTTTCTCTGTGTCAATCATTACCAACCCTGAGTTTGGAGAAAATCACCTTGCAAGTTAGTTTCCTAGATAGGTTTTGTAGGACTTCGGTCATTGGGTGATGATGTCATTTAGGTGCATTTACGATTAGAAGCTCTCGGAAAGACAGTGCGCCAATTGAACCTAGTTCTCCAGTTAGGGGTTTTGTTAGCTCTGAGTGTTTCCGTGTATATAGGGGAGTAGGTAGGAGATTAGTTCCCTTGTATGTTTGAGTCTCGAAGATGATTTTCGAACGCTAATTGTTGAGCTACTTGTCAAAATTTGGCGCTCTTTGGAAACTTGTAACCAACTGGAGAAAACTATCATATGGCCTTATCCAAGCAAAATAACGATCGAGAAACCTTGTAAACACAAATACATGATTGCAGGAAACCTTCTTTTGATGCTTGCTTGAAAAGAAATTGATTGTGGAAGAATAGTTTTTTTCTCTCTTCTCTCTATCTCTCTTTGGTTTTGATAATGAAATGAAATGGCATTCATTTGTAACTTCTTACCCTACTTAGAAGTGTGTTAAGTATTGTTTCAATATTATTGGAAAACTATGAAATCATAATTTGTGCTAGATTTTAGGTAGATGCCATGCCAACAGTTGTGCTGCCCATGTGGTGGTTGTAAGGCACTTGGGACGAGAAGAAAATTGTAGCGTTACTTGTGCTTTTGTAATAGCGGATAATATTTGAAATACATGTAATATTAAATGGATAAATAAACACTATTGTTATGAACAAAAATGTTATTTTTTGATTATTTTGTGACGAGCTAAGAAGATTTCCTAGGATATTCCGGTATTTTGGGGAAAATGGGCTTTCTATACCCTAGGAGTGATTTTGATTATAGGTAGGGGATCAGGGGCTAGTAATGGTACACCCTAAGATTGCTGAGGGGTCCACAAAATCAATTGTTTATCATGTGGGGTTGCGATGCTTTTCAGGCCAATATGCCCAGTTTAGATTCTGTCATAGCTTATATCCTAGTTCTTTGGAATGTTTTCGGGATTGGAAGGCGAAAGGGATATTTCATCCCATGAATTTTGATTTTGGAATTTAATAAATTCGAGTTATCATCTACAACCATGGTGGCTAAATATTGATACTTGAACATGGGTGATAATGATTGAACATTGATTAGATTTTTAATACTTATGCTACCATGGGTGAGAAGGTACTTACATGTCATGAGGTGTTATTGTCTACCCTACATAATTATTATGTCAAAAATAAATGTAACCATTAGATAGTAAATGACAACTATTGAAGTGATACTAGAACAACTTATTGGGTATTTTGTGATGATAAGAAATCATGTAGCATATTGGTACCTTGAGGAAATGGGCATTCAATTTAGTGATTCTGCCCCTCCCCTATATATCTTGCTAATGGAGTAGATGTACATTTTAACTAGAAATGAAATGACCATTTGTTTAATGTGCTCCTATGTGAAAGTAATGATTATGTATTCTTGTGTGCTTTACAAAAATACTTGGGAAACTCTACAAGCAAAGAAACCACCTTATATAGGAATGGTTATGGTCCGACCACTATTAGGAGGTTATTTTAAAAGTTATCCAAATGACCCTAATCTAAACCCGTGAAAGGTTACCCTTGAGCATTGTGTTATTCGTGTGTCGTTCACCTTAAAGGGTTTCTTGTGCATGTGGAAGTGTGCATGTTGTTATAGTTATAGTTAAGGGTACAATGTCACCTTGTGACATGAATGATATATGTTTTAACAACGTTTTTAAATGGGTGTCTTATATGCTAAGCCTCTTTAGAAGGGCTAATCAATGTATGTGTATGGGATCGTAAGGGCAAATAAGGAAGGTAATGTTTCTTCCTTGTAATGTGATCAAGCAAACTTTGGTAAACCGCAAAGTGCAGTGGTTCACTCATTTTGTTTATTACCTCAAAAGAATCTCGACTCAAATTAAATACAGGCTAATTAATCCTTGTACATGAGTGTTTTGGAGAGTCTAGGGTGACTCAAATAGTTGTTTGTTGAGGGATCTCTTAGAAGGTTCAGTTGCGGATGAGATTTGCATTTAGGTCCCGCTGTCCAACTAGACACTGTAATGTGATTAGATCAGACACATGTTGGCTGCAAGAGGTGGAATGTTATCAGCTACTTGAGAGGATGTCCATGCCTTTACCGTATGCCACTGTGCTTCCATCAAGGCTCCACCTAAATTCACCCACCTCCTTAAATTCTTCACCCACCACTCTCCATCACCAATAACAAAAATTCATTCGTTTAATTATTTTGTTTTGTTTTATTATTTTCATTTCATTTCATTATTTTGTTTCTTTAATATTTAATTTTCTATTAATTTAATTTATGTAATGAAGGCGAGATTTCATTAACCACCGAGATGGGGTTCAAGCTCAAGTTCTAATTGGAAGTGGGCATTGCTGGTTCCCATTCGCCAGAGAAAGGAATTCGAAACTGCACCCAAAATTTGAATGCTGGCCGTTAATTATAATCGTTATTATTATTATAATTATTATTATACATTCGTGAATTTAAATGACAGTCAATGCAATACTCAGAAACGGGATCGATGCAGTGATAAATGGGAGGACACTACTCTAGTGAGACATTTACAAATTCGATTAATGTTCGATGACAGCCTCAATATGCAGTTGGACACCAAAATTTGTCCCGAGATGCTTGGCAAGGTGGTTATGAGTTGTTTTTCTTCTCTCAAGAAGGAAATGGATTAAAATCTAGTTAACTTGCAATTGTTCCCTCAACAAAACACACCGACTGATGTTGTGAAGTTTGGCAAGACACATCACCTCACGAAGAGGGACCACACCCTCATCAACCTGATGTGATGGGGAAAGGCTCTACAGTAGGGGTATCTACACTAACATATTTTATTTCCTAAGGAGCCATAGAAGGAGCAGTAACATATTCCAAATTATTGTTCATAACAGGAAGGATAGAGGCATGAGTGTGAATATCATTTTTCCATTCATGAAAAAATAAGGAACACAAGTAGAAGTATCATTAGTTCATTCATGAGGAAGAGAAGAAACGCAAGTAGAAATATCAGTGCTATTTGGAATAAGAGAACTTGTATTTGCATTAGAATCTATGGGAGAAGAAGGAAGAGAACATTCATTTGTACATTCATCATCATTGCCAATTTCCATGTCATTATCATAAGAATAAGATACACCATCAATTATTGCATTAAGTGGAGGAATAAGCCAATTATACAAAACATCAGAAGAGGAATCACTTTCATCATTACTTATATCAAGAGCGGGAGAAGAGAGAAAATCCCATTCGTAAGTATTAGGTGCTACATCACGAGTAATTACCACATAGAATGAGATGGGGCAGGAGGAGTTCACAATTCCTGCATCAAAAGAGCCTCTGGATTCAGAGGGGAGGTCTCCATACTTTGAGTTCCAGCTAAAGTATGCAGGAAGCTCAAACAATATGCTTGGTGATTTCGTCAAACATGTGGAAGCCAACCAAATGCCCAGTGCATTTTGTCAAACAGTAGACAATCTGCTCAGAACCTATGTAATACTGAAAACTGGTACGTGGTGAAATGACTCCCTTTATGTGGCCAAGTCAATTTGTCAATTGATTTGATATGGAAATCTAAAAGAATATGAAATCTCTCATGAAGCTCCCATGATTTGCTGATTTGGGGAGGCCACGAACATGGAGGTCGAGTGCCTTTGTTTGACGTGCCTTTTCCTCTTCAAATTTTGCTTGGACAACGATTTCCACAACTGGAGGTGCTTTCTTTCCGTTAACCACTTGTACCCACAAATTTTGTTAGTCAACCTGGTTTTGGATCGACTATTGTTGGGCTGTGGTTTCCTTTTTAAGGTGTTCGTGTTGAATGATTATCTTGGATTGCTTGTTATGAATGTCTGAAAACCACTTCATTAAGCTGCTGTAAGCATGGGGAATCTGCGGGGGTGGCTTGGGTTTGTTCGAGCTTAGTGATTCTAGCTTGCAAATCGGTGATGCTTGCAATAGGTGTTTGAAGAGTGACATGGTCTGGTCTCTCTCTTGCTGCTGCTGTTGGAAAAGTGAAAGGAGTTCCTGAAACTTGGCACCCATTTTTTCAATAGAAGAAGATCCTGTTCGATAATCTGCTGTATTGGATTTTGGGGGTCATGACAGTGCGGATTTTGGATTCTTGAAACATAGAATGAGATGGGGCAGGAGGAGTTTGCAATTCTTGCACCAAAAGAGCCTTTGGATTCAGAGGGAAGGTCTCCATACTTTGAGTTCCAGCTAAAATATGCAGGAAGCTCAAACAATATGCTTGGTGATTTCGTCAAACACGTGGAAGCCAACCAAATGCCCAGTGCATTTTGTCAAACAGTAGACAATCTGCTCAGAACCTATGTAATCCTGAAAACTGGTACGTGGTGAATGACTCCCTTTATGTTGCCCAGTCAATTTGTCAGTTGATTTGATATGGAAATCTAAAAGAATATGAAATCTCTCATGAAGCTCCCATGATTTGCTGATTTAGGGAGGCCATGACCACGAAGGTTGAGTGCCTTTTCCTCTTCAAATTTTGCTTGGACAACGATTTCCACAACTGGAGGTGCTTTCTTTCCCTTAACCACTTGTACCCACAAATTTTGCTCGTCAACCTGGTTTTGGATAGACTATTGTTGGGCTGTCGTTTCCTTTTGAACACCCATTTGAAGGTGTTCATGTTGAATGTCTGAAACCACTTCATTAAGCTGCTGTAAGCACGGGGAATCCACGGGGGTGGCTTGGGTTTGTTTGAGCTTAGTGATTCTAGCTTGCAAATCGGCGATGATAAGATTTCTCTTGCAATAGGTGAAGAGTGACATGGTCTGGTCTTTCTCTTGCTGCTGCTGTTGGAAAAGTGGAAGGAGTTCCTGAAATTTGGCACCCATTTTTTCAATAGAAGAAATCCTGTTCGACAGTCTGCTGTATTGGATTTTGGGGATCATGACAGTGCGGGTTTTGGGTTCTTAAAACATAGAATGAGATGGGGCAGGAGGAGTTCGCAATTCCTGCATCAAAAGAGCCTCTGGATTCAGAGGGGAGGTCTCAATACTTTGAGTTCCAGCTAAAATATGCAGGAAGCTCAAACAATATGCTTGGTGATTTCGTCAAAACACTTGGAAGCCAACCAAATTTCCAGTGCATTTTGTCAAACAGTAGACAATCTGCTCAGAACCTATGTAATCCTGAAAACTGGTTATTGGTGAATGACACCCTTTATGTTGCCCAGTCAATTTGGCAATTTATTTGATATGGAAATCTAAAAGAATATGAAATCTCTCATGATTTGCTCTAGAATTTTTATTTATTTTTAATTTTTAATTTTGTAATTTTGTCCAGCATATGCATTGTCCCAGATTTGGGATTGAAAGTCTTTGTAACGTCTGGCTCTATACGAAACATCTGACCAGCATCTCTACCAGACCAGTCGCGAATGACACCCTTTATGTTGCCCAGTCAATTTGGCAATTTATTTGATATGGAAATCTAAAAGAATATGAAATCTCTCATGATTTGCTCTAGAATTTTTATTTATTTTTTTAATTTTTAATTTTGTAATTTTGTCCAGCATATGCATTGTCCCAGATTTGGGATTGAAAGTCTTTGTAACGTCTGGCTCAATACGAAACATCTGACCAGCATCTCTACCAGACCAGTCGCGAATCAGGACGTGGATCGAAGAAAAAGGGGTGTTTCCAGATCGTGGCGTCCCAAAGATATTCCAACAGTTTGAAAGTAACCCTTACTCACATAGCTACACATAAAGCTAGAGTTCCTGTTTTAATTCATGAGTAGATGATTGAACGGAAGAAAACACAAATCCCATCTAGCAGCTTCTTTCTAAATGTGCTTCATCCCGTTCCAGCCTGTCAAAAAAGTGTCGAAATGCTGGAAACTCTTAGTAAAAGCTCAACAATTTAAAAATAAAAATATATTATATCGTGCAGAAAAACCAGTAGCTGACAGATTAGGATCCCCTTGAAGACAAGAGGACAAAGAGGTTCTGGCCAAGTTCTGCCTCAGAACTACCTGCTCAGATACTTTACAGCCAAGTTTCAAAAACCATCAAATTCATCCTTCATCCTTTTCACGGAGCTTTTTCTGTGCCAAATTGAAAAAATTGCTATTCACTGAAGGGGAGTTGTAATAAAAACTATTGGAGTTGCCTGTGGAAAACAAGGCTAAAAATTGACCTCCACTGTTGGCTTAGCAGAAGCTTAGTAACTTTGGTGGTGCTGGGCCAGTTTGTCTAACCGAGCCTGTGCTGCAAGGGTTGTCTATGAGTCTTGGAACATATCTGTTGGCCCTGTGACTGGTCAAGATCTGATTACTGTGTGGAAGGAAGAAGGTGAGGAAATGCTGGGACAGACTGTGGGTCAGTCCAAGTTTGAGCCTGTGCCCTAAGGATTTATAGTGGGTGTCATTGAAATGACAAAATTGGATACATTTCGAAAGCCCAAAATATCCTTGATCCTGGATATTGGCACTGAGATTGAGCCAAGAGGGATTGGGTTTATAAATGACTCAATTGACCTTTCGTATAATACATTGGAGATGAGTCTGGAAAACTCTAAAGAAGACCTTAATTATAATTTATAATCTGTAGCCAGAGTTGGCACCCCAGCTGGGAAGTGGCAATCTTATGGAGAGGTCGGCCTATGTTTAAGTGGTGAACAATAATTGTGGATTCTCATAGTTCTCTAAGAAAAAAATTCTTAGTCAAGCAATGCCTATGATGTATTGAAGCTATGTAACGCTGAAAATATTTTGACTAAAATTTAAATGCTTCTAATTCCTACATTGTGTGCACAATTCAATGTTCATATTATTAAACTTTGTTTTGCTTGAATTCTCCATAAAATTTGTTGTAGTTCTGCATGGTTATGAGTTACACCACCGAGGGATTCTGGGTTGAGATCATTTGTTGGGCATGGTTCTGACAAAATCTGCACACAGCAATGGATAGAATTATAAAGAAGAATTAAATGTATTTTCACTTCTTTAATGGTGTCATATACTTGAGAGTAAATCAGGAAAAATGAGAATCATTTCATTGTCTACCATTCTTGTACAAATTGCATTTAAACAGTTGCAGAAGCTGAACCAATCCATGCAACAGGCACACATACGTGTCCTCACAAAATAGTATGGGGCCATCCATCCATTCATCAATGCACAATCATGCCCACTTGCTTAAGGGCATGGATTGCTATATCTAGTGTAGAAAACTCGAGATATTATGACTTAAAAATCATGATCACGTTAGTCAATGAGGAACTTTATGGTGGTAATCTATCAGAGAAAGAACTTGTACGCACACAAACACATGTATATTCTTTATCACTTTTCTATTTCCTAATATTGTTAATTGGTCAGTTTCTAGAGCTATTCTCATTTGATGCAGAGCCCTACATACACTATTCAAATCACGAACAATTTTTTGAATTAGAAGCCACTAATCCACTATTTAATCACCCAAAATCAATAACTTGTCACTTTGTTCAAGAAGGAAAAAGTTGCTCAAATGCACCCAAATGCTTAAAACACTGAATCAAATCTCAAAAATCTTTTTAGACATGCTTATAAACACCAAACAAACTTGCTAAAGTCATCAAATTAGTTTCATCACTCCATTTGTCATACTTTTCCTCCTAGACCTCCATATAACCTTCTAGCCCTAAAAACCTGTTTTTCTGACATAACTCCCAAAATATGGACTTATTAATATTGATGGTAAAAATTTTAAATACCATTTAATCTCTTTTGTTTCATATCAAATTTCAGAGTCCAACTCTTCTCCCATAAAAAAATATTCTAATTTGAGTGTTTTCTAGCCGTCACAATTAGCCCTCCAAAGGTACAAATCTTGAAACTGGGAGAATTCTACAAACAACCAAATCAAAAGTAAAGAGTGTTCCAGATTCCCTTTTGGGCAATCTTGTTTTTTGCCAATTTTTATCTTCCAACTCTTTCTACATTCTTCCCAACACCAAGGTTGCTCTTTTTGCTTGTTTCTTAAGCCCTTCACTGGGGTTTTTAAGTCAAATTTTATGTTTTGATCTTTATCAACTTATTCAACCTCATGAACACTCTCCACCTCTTCAATCCACACTATTCAAGGTGATCTAAGTGCCCACATCATTCACTAGCTTCAAAATATGCTATTTAGCATGTTTTGGCTCTTAGGTTTTCTTGTCTTGTTCTTATACTGTCACAGTCCTTCTATGCTCTGTTTTCCCACTTTCTTTAGACCTTCGCAAACTCTTCACTTCCTCAGTGTTCCCTTATCACTCCACGTCCTTAACCCACCTAAACCACTCTCTTGTTTATCTCTTCACTTGCTAGCTTCAACTCTTCCATTCATCCTTTTAAGGTTTCTTGGTTCCTACGACCTCTAATACTCTGTTTTTTTTAATTCTCTTCTTAGACCTCTTCACCGTGATTCTCACTCTTTATTCACTATGACTACTTCACTTACCTTCCCTTCTCAAGACCTTTATCTCTTTGCTTTATTTAAAGTACTAACTACCCAACCTTGTTAAGCATTCTTGGTTTCCCTCAGTCTATATCAGGGCAGTCACAAATGCCTCTTAGTTCTCAACTCCAAAGACTTCCAGTCACTCCCCAATGCCAATCAGTACTAGAAAAATACCTCAAACTCCTCAGTACGTTCCTAAAGACATTTGTTGGTCTTCATTTCTCTTTATACCTTCCTCTTAGAACAATTATCTCATACTGTTAAATATGACTGTCACAGTTGGCAAAGTGACTGTATTTTTCATATTTTCTTGTCCCAAGTATCTTGCAAACACTTTCAAGGGCATCATTTCATTCTTACAAATTTGTCCAACACTCTGATCCACTATTTCCTTATGAGACTCCCTTTAAGACAATTAATCTCTCTTTTAGGCCCTCAAATCTGGGCAAGCACAGTCACCTAGGAATTCTGAGTTCTCTCTCCAAACAGTGCTCTTTTTCATAGAATCTTACACACTTTCAACCCTCATCCCTCTTATACAAATCCTTATCCTCCTGATTCTCATCTTATGGTAGGTAACTATGGGTATTCATGGCAAAATTTAATAATTCTTCTTCTCAACCCCAAAAACAGGGTATGGCGGACTGAATGTCTTTCTTGCAAACTATTACTTGGTTCAACCCTAATATGGCTTCTGATGGTTCTAAAACTTCTTTGTAAGTTGTAACCACTCAACTTCTATTCCCTCTTCATGACATAGCATTGTAGCATTCAAACAAATCAACACTGACTATCAAGCTCAGAATTTTGTTAAATTCTTCTAACTTGCAAGTTCATTACCTTGTTTCACGCATGCCCTTAAACTCCTTAGTGTTTCAAACCTTCCAACAGGCTCCTATGCCTCCTTTTTTTAATTAGACTCAGTCTTATCATTGTACAAAACCCTACAACCTATAGAAAAAAAGTGCAGATTTGTATAACATTCTCCCATTCTCCAAGTTTCATGCTAACATTTAGCCATTATCAGACATTCAAATACTCATTCATTCATAAATGATGACAAATTACTCCTTAACCCTCCATACACTTTCATAACATGACTCTTGAGTTTCATTATGTCTTGGTTTCCTTACCTCAGAGCACAGTTCATTGTTTTCTTGAACATGGATTGTCTCATGCATAATTTCACTCTTTCACATCCTCCTTCATGCTCTCATTAGACCTGCACACAACTTATACCTGTATGAAACATTCACTCATGCATGTTAATGAGGTTAAAACCTAGCTTTCATTATACACATTAAATAAACCATATCAAATAGTTATTCAAAACACATATTTTAAAATTGTAGAAACTTGTATTTGATTTAACCATGCTCATTTACAAATCTTCAAGAGCGCTATGGTTGTGTCACAGAGATAACCATTCTCCTTCAACCTCTATTCCCTCAAAAACAAATTTCATTTGCATTACTCATGCAAGCATTATGAAGGATGAAGAATTAGATAGGTTTTCCATTTCTTCACTTATGTATGGTTTAGAAAACTAGAGTGAGTTTACACCTTGGTAAGGATGAAGTGAGAGAGTTCATTACATGTCCACCTCATTTTATTAATATCAAGCCTAGATTAACACCTAATTGACTAACTTTCTAACCCTAGGCCAACTGACTTGGTACATAACAATTCAAATATTTAAATGAGCCATTTTCAAGGGAAACTCCATTATGAGCTCTTATTACAATTTCATGAGTTTCAAAAATGGCTCATTTAAATATTTGAATTGTTATGAGTAGACATTTGCATTGAAATTGATACATATACAAGATGCTCCTGCATCATCATTTCACCACTATTTTAATAACTGGACAATTAATTTTTATAATAGGTTTGGTCCGTTTGGATAACATGATTGATCCATAGCTAAAACATAGCATCATAATTTTCTCCTCCACAGTCCAGTTTATTTAAGATCTTAATATTTAGGGAGGGGCTTGGAGTTCTACTTTTCTTTTTCCAAGATGTATAGTGCGTGTGGGGTCAAGGGACAAAACAGCGAAGGTAAGTGGAATCCCTTTTCTTGACTATATGCTTTGGAAAAATTTGGGGGCTGTAGTTGAATTAAAAAGCCATTTTCTGCCTTATTGCTTTGTATTCAGATTCAAAAGATATGGTATGAGCATGCGAATCAGCATATAATTGAGACATTTGTGCAATTCTTTGTTGCAGCGATGATGATGAATTCTATGACCGTACAAAGAGGCGAATGGGACCAGATCAGAAGGCAGAAGAGAAGCAAACTGTTGAGACTGCAGAGTCATTACTTGAAAAAAGGGAAAATATTGCTAAGGATATAGAGAACACAATGGCTGCTTTACAAGCCGAGGAACCCAGTAATCAGACATATAACAGTAGGGGAATCCTTGTATCAGAGGACCCCTTAGATGCATTTATGACAGGACTTTCATCTCAAATAGGTTAGAAACATTACTTATTACTATGTTTATTTTTTCTTACCTTCTACATTGATTTTGAAAAAGTGCAAAACAATGCAAATGTCTGCTCATTGATCTGTCTACATCAATTTTTCTGCATTGTACCTGTGTATCAATAAATTGGATTCGTATTCGGCTCAGATTTGTTGTTGATATTAGTCTGCTGGTTAGGGGATTACACTGATCCTGTATGCATTGATCAGTGAGTAAGTTAAGGACCAAATCCTTCTATCCAGGTAAGTGGGTGGAGAGAAAACTACCTGAATGGGTAAAATTCTTGTAGAGATAAGTACTTCAATGCTAAGCCATGCAAGTTTGGCAACCATAGTGCAGAAGACATAGCAGTCCTACAGTAATTCCTGTAAAAAATTGTAATGGTAATTTCAAGACTCTAATACTGTATATTTTCTTTTGCTGTAAATAATATATCCCCTTTTTATTTTGGTGGGAGGTGCTTGCGTAATTTTCACCTCCCTCAATCCAGCTTATTTAGACCATAAGATTATGTATGGGTTTGGCTGAGGTAATTTTCCAACCCATTTGGCTGTATTTTATGTCAACTCTACAAACTCATAACTACACACACACACACACATACACACCCATACACGCACACACATACACATACACACAGAGAGAGACATACACACATACACACAGATATCCACATCGTTGCCAAAATGAGCCTCCTGCCCAGGTTGAGCAACCAAAATGAATTGCCCTCTTTTATTACATCATTTTCATGCTTCATGATCTCTCTTTTGGTCTTTTGTGATCCACAAAAGTTTACAATTATATGCACCGAGGCTTTGTGAAAAGTTGAAAATTTTGGAGCATTCTCTCCTCAACTTTCTCTTCCTTACAGCCCACTTGAGGTCACTTTGAGGTCTGTCCATCTATTTTGACGGACCTAAGCTTTGCACTTGTTTTTTACTGTCTACAAAGTGAGCTAACATCTATCAAAGTTAGCCTTAAGGTGCTCGTGAACTCTTTTCATGGAGTGATGGTCATTATGAGGCAGCTTCAACTCTACACAATTTCACTGTTAGCTTTGAAGCATTTTGAGCTAGTTACACGCGCTACGGTTGGCCTTTGATGAAATCCAAGCTTTTCCTTGCTCTAGTAGTTGTGTTTGAAATGCTCGAAGATTTTGGCATCCCCTCACAGTTGAGTATAATCCATGGGAAGAGCTCCATTCATTTTTGGTTCGACAGTCACATTTTAAGCTCTTTTCATGGCTAAAAAATCGGCTAAGGCATGGAGGAATAGCCTGGAGTGTGAAGGCCTGTCATTGGTGCTACATGGCACTAGTCATGGAGAGTCGGTTCCCAGGAAGTCAGCGAAAAATCGGATAAGGCAGAAATAGAGTCAAAATCCAAGGAGCCGTGATTGGGCCATGTGGCATCCAATAACGGGCCGCCATTTGGACTAATAACTAAAGTCCTAGTCTGGGAGGGTGATGACAAAGAGTGTTAGTGGTTCATAGCTTGAAATATGTGACCAATGAAAGGTTGCCACATGGGAACCAATCATGGGCTGCCACATGGACCAATCACAGACTGTCAAGTTCTTAGGAAGGAGGGTATTGAGTAGAGAAGTGACCTCTAACACAAGTGCCCGTAGCCTATGAGGAAGAGATATGTGGAAGGTTGAACATCTACGAGGTTAAATTTGATGGCCTTGAGGCTATCATCCACATTTCAGCTTGAGATAGCCATAACAAATGAGAAGGGGGCACATGGATTCAACTTTGGGCAGGAATCAATGAACAACATAGCCAATGAAGAAAGGACAAGTGACAATGTTGTTACCAAGGTGAAATTTATTATGTGCACAACATTGGTAAATGCACATTTAAATGGTAATTATCCTCACATGTGTGAGAAGGATGAGGTGTAACTTGGGGAATGATCCTATCCCACCTTTCACTCAACCAATAACAATCTCTTACTCACCTCTTACTTTTCCTATATAAGGAACCTTTGTGTCCTTATGGAAAGTTAGATTGGAGCTTAGAGTCATTTCCAAAGTTGGTGGAGATGTAGTCTCTTAAGGGGATTTTTTCTAGTGCAACCATTGTTGGTTGTGCACACATATGCATTGTATATTTCCTTTTAGTTTAATACAATGTGCTTTTGTTGGTGAATCTCTTCCTCTCATCTACTACTTTGTGTGGATGCTTGCATTGCGGAGTTTCCACGGGACCTCCTCAATTCGTATATGGTATCAAAGCCAGATCTGTAATCTTCATCTCATATTTTCTCTGATCTGGATTTTTATTTAGAATTATTTGCATTATTGGTTGCAAATCTGAGTGAAGAAGAGTTTTTTTGAAGAGTTTTCTACCTTTTTCCATTTGAGTATTTTTTGGTGGATCTCAAATTCCCTTTAAAGGCTTTTTTGAATTGTGGATTCGATGAGGCACCAAACATCAATTAAAAAATTAAGCATGCTTCTTCCCAAGCTCCTAAGCATTTTTGTTTGATCCAATCCATCTTATGGAATTCAAAATTACTCCAATGGGTATTTTTTTTTGTGCCAAAATTGACTTTTATAAGTTTATTTTTAGTATTTTAATTTTTAGAAAAATTTAAAAATTTGTTCTAATGATTTAGCTTTTTCTAGAATTTACAAAAAAATACAAATTTAAAAAATCATATGTTTTGGAGCTTTTGGTGATTTTCTATGATTTTTTGAAAGTTCAAATCTATAGGGCAAGTCAGGAGCAAAGAGACAATGGATTTTTTTTGCATTTTTTCTAAAAAAAATGGGCTAGAAAGTATATTTTTGGATTCCTCTCTTCAAGATCTTTTTAGAAAGTATTGGTTCAAAAAAAGGAGCATTTTGGCACCTGTGGCATGTGTTTGAAGTTTCAACACAATTTGGTGCCATTTTGCATGCTCGACATCATTGGTGCATTTTCATGTTGTGCATGCACAACCAACACTTGGTCGACCATACGGATCACTCCCTATGGCAACTTGCAAGACAAGCCCTTGAATCCCACCATATGACCTTTATTGTGCATTTTTATCCCTTGTAGGCTAGACTTTCACCATTGAGCCCTTTCTTGGAGTACATTTCTTTTGAGGCTAATAAATTTTGATTGTGAAGGTTGGAAAGATTACCCAATTGCCTATTTTTTCATGATCTAAATAATATTGATGTTAATTTTTTGGGTTTTTTGAACCCATTTTCCATAATTAGCAGTTTTTATGTTTAGGTGACCAAATCATGTATTTTGGACCTTTATGAGGCCATAACTTTTGACTTAAAAACTCGGATTTGCATGATTTTTTATTTTTTTAAAGTTTGTATTTTTCACAAGCAAGGAGCAGCATTTATTCTGATTATGACATCAAATTTGAATGTTTTTCAACAAATGGCCTATTTGATAAAAGTATAATCATATTGGGTGGGATTTTTTTGTTGTACTACTGAGAGATTTCTAAAGTGCCATCGGGGGTTTCTAAATTTGTATACCTTCATGTGTGTGCGTTTTTATTAATCCCTTTTCAATTTAATTGTTGCAATTCATCAAATGGCATTTTGGGAACTCTCACTAGAGGATGTTGTTGTGCATTTTGCACACCTACAGTCATTGACATCGTTTGCCCATATTGACCTAGTCTTCACTCCCTAGTTGCATTACCATCCAATGTTGTGTACTGTTAATGCTTCTTTGGTTATTCAAGTATGTTATGTACCTTGTGTTTGTTCCTAGCGGATGCAGAGGCTTTTTTTTTTGTGCTCATAACATTTTTGTGCCAAAGCTTTTTGGGGTTTTCAAAATCATTTTTATTTCAAATATGTAATCGAGCCAACCATTATGCGGTTTTCAAAATCTACATACTTTTTAAGCCAACATTCTTTGGTTTTTCAAAATTCAATAACTCAGTTTCTATACCAACATTTTTGTGTCTTATTTCAACTGTCGAGAACATGTATTTGGGACCTTTATGAGACATAACATTTCCTACTAACTACTTTTAATGTCATTCTTTAGAGGCTTCATATTATTCAATATTCACATTTACTTCAACAACTTCATTGTTCTTTTTGTTGACTCGATCATTGTACATGGGCACCTCATCAGGCCTAGTTGTTGAGACCCATAGTTATGAGCATTTTACTTAATTCTCTTTTACCACATCACCTAAGTTGATCTTCAAATGTTGGTGTGTGTCATATTCACACTTGTTGTGAAGTCCACCTTAGGTAGTGTTGTTACCAAGGTGAGATTTATTATGTGCACAACATTGGTAAATGCACATTTAAGTGGTAGTTATCCTCACATGTGTGAGAAGGGTGAGGTGTAACTTGGGGAATGATCTTATCCCACCTTTCACTCAACCAATAACAATCTCTTACTCACCTCTTACTTTTCCTATATAAGGAACCTTTGTGTCCTTGTGGAATGTGAGATTAGAGCTTAGAGTCATCTCCAAAGCATTGTATATTCCTTTTAGTCTAATATAGTGTGCTTTTATTAGTGAATTTCTTCCTCACGTTTGAGTACTTTGTGTGAATACTTGCATTACTGAGTTTTCTTGGGCCTAGGTGGGAGCCAATCACAGGCTGACATGTGGACCAATCACAGACTACCAATTCTCGGGAAGGTGGAGAAGCGACCTTTGACACAAGAGCTTGTAGCCAATGAGGAAGGGAGAATATCTCGGAGGTCAAATTTGATGGCCTTGTGGCCATATCCACATTTTGGCTTGAGATAGGCCGTAACAAATGAGAAAGGGGCACATGGCTTCAACTTTGGGAAGGAATCAATGAACAAGATAGCCAATGAGGAAATGACAAGTGGCAAAAGCGGCCCTAAATCTAAAATTGATGGCCCCGTGGCCGTCAACTGAGAAAAACAACTTGGGCGGTTTCAAATGTCCATACCTTTTGATTCACAACTCCAATTCAAGCAAAATTAGTCTCGTTGGAAAGCTCTTGAGGAGTACTTCAACCTAGGAGGTAAGTGTTGGGTCATTATCATCCATGTTTTGAAGAATAAGAGATCAATCATAAATGCCAACTATCCGTTTTCTCTCTATATTTGTGAAATCATTGCAGTTAGTGGCAAACTTTTTCAATCAGGCACATTTTATCCCAATTGTGCAGATCCCCTAAAATATGCTTCAAGGCTGTTGGAGCAGATATTTTTAGTTGAGCATCGTTTTTGGAGCTCCATGATCGTTGTGAAGGAGATAAACATGAGAAAAGAGAGATATACTTCAATGATATTCCTTATCCTCTTCTCTCTTTCTTCCAATTTCTCCTTATCTCCTCACTCTTTTATAAATAGTAGTCAGATCTCATTGTAAACAAATCCTCCTTGAATGCAAAGTTACTCTCCTCTTTTGAGGAGTGATCTTTTGAGTGCCGAATCTTTGGTTTTTTAAGTTTTTTTTAGATGAATAAGATCTTAGATTATATTAACAAGTAAAATGATATAAGATAATTCACAAAAAGGTATGGAAGCATGCCCCAAAGCCACGAGTTCAGACTAGGCAAAAACAGAGCTTAGGTATACATTCGATTACAAAATATCAAAAAAAAAAGGAAGCAAGGAAGCTAAGCCGCTGCTGCGAATTGTTGTCCTGTATGGGGTTGATCTTGATCACGCCAGCCAGAACCAAGCAGGTCCTTGCTACTATCCGACATGTCCCAACCAGAGCCGGGTTGGCTTCCTTCTTTAGTATCTTCAGCTGTGGCCCGAGTGGGTGAGATGGTAAGAGACAACTTGGAAAATTTTTCAGGTGGAGGTGGGAGGCTCCAACCGTCATGAGTGCATGGCTCGGGGGCAGCTGACGAGCCCCAACCAAGTTGGCTGGGGCGGGGGGCATCCCAACCCCAGTGGTGGACTGAAGGCGGAGGGGAGAAGCTCCTTTGCAGAGGCTGACTGCGTGGGGACCGGTGGGCCCGACTGAACGAGCGAGTGCATTGCGAGCGGCTCCGACGACCGCCACCTCTAGGATGACCGCTGGCACCGCCTTGCGGCGGGAGCGAGGGAGGGGGATGACGACAGTTCACGAGCAACATTGCAAGGGGCGTCGCCCCAGTGCCGAAGGAGAGTTTGGAGATGCTCCACCTCGAGCGCCACCTTGTTTGCTTGAACTTGAATCTGCAACAATACATTCACGATAACCACAGACTTGTTATAAATAGAGAATTGTTGATCTGCTTCAACATTAGCAAATAAACAAGAATTCCTTTCTTTCCAAAGGCAAAAAAGGATTTCCCCTCTGAAAGCATGCCAAATCTGGGAAAACTTATGAGGCATCTAAGGATTGTCTCCTAAAAGAATATGTTGCCAAGTAAAACATTCTGGTCGGAAGGGGAGGAAGAAAGAATGAATCCAATTCCAAGCCTTCTGGGGCTTTGTGACAGTACCAAAAAAGGTGAGGAAAGGTTTCCAAGTGGCCACAAAAGGGGCATTTGGGGGCCGAAACACCAAGGTGAACCAAACGGCACCAATCGAAAAGCCTTGGTGAAGAACACACCACAGAAAAGTGAGCAATTTTGGGTTCCACACAGGCAGACCAGACAGTATCAAATCTCCTTCTCCAACTTGATGGAGAGGATTGTAATCCCCACCGGGTATTGAGCTTGCCCACCATGGGAAAATGAGGTGAAAGCCAGGCATAGCCACGACCAGCCGAGTAATTCCGGAATGGGGTGTCCATATACCACTTCTAGTCCGTCCACCAAGGACGAGATGGAAGCACAAAGATTTTGTGGATCATGCAATATAACACAAAGGAAATGATATCACGATCAGGCAAAGCCAATTTTAATTGAGCCTTGAGCTCATGCCAGGGACGCCAAGACTGAGCGCGTTTGTAAAAGAGGTCTTGGATAGTGTGAATGCCTCGCTTGAAAAGGCAGAGCACATGAATCCAAGGAACCTCGGCAAGACAACGATCCTGGAATTGAATGACAGGAGACCACCACAAAGAGTGGTGGTTAAATGAAAGGCCATTGTGGAAGCCATTGCCATTCCACAGAAGCCATGGTTTGATTTGCTCCCAGGCTTTCCAAATACTTTTGAGCACAAAAGTGCAAACCACTTTGATTGGAATGGGGGCAATGAGAAGATTGGCAAAGCCAATGCCTTTCCAGGCCGAACGGCCATAGGGGGAGCCTTCAACAATGCCATTTCGCAGAAGCACCTTCCAAGCTTCTTCCCCTTCTGTGCTGTGAATTATCCATTTGGCGCAGAGCGCTTGTCCTTGACGTAAAATGTCAATGAGGCCTAACCCTCCTGATTCTCTGGGAAGGCAACAAGTCTCCCATGCAACTCTGTGGAATCCTTTTCCAGAGGAAGCATTGGTCCAAAGGAAATCTTTGAGCAGTTTTTCCAACTTTTTGCACAACATTTTTGGAAGGGACCCTACCGGGGGAGTAATCCATGCGCATGGCTTCAAGCACTTTGGAGAAAATCTGAAACTTTCCCGCTAAAGACAACAACTTAGTAATCCAATATTCCAACTTTCAAGCCACCCAATGCATGACATACTGCCAAAGATTTGCAAGTGAAGCTTGAAAAGCAAAAGGAATACCGAGAAATTTAAACATTTCACCATGGTTGAGCATCTTCCAATCGTACATAGCCATCCAAGGGGGTGCGGGGAGGAAGGATTGTCTGTAACATTGTGTTTTACGCCATTGAATGGAAGAGCCTGAAGCTAAACAGAAAGTTTCGAGGCACTGCATAACATTGCTAATGTTACTTTCATCTTCAATGAGCGTAAGGAAGGAAGGAGTCATTCCGTGAAATGAGCCATTAAGCAGTTGGGAAGTTATCAGAGGAAGGAAATTTAAAACAATTCCCCTTGACAAGCCCCTGAGATTGCGCTTTGGCAAGCAGATAGCCAAACCCTTCAGTTACTTTCATCTTCAATGAGCAAGGACATAAATGGCCATTAAACAATTGGGAGCCAGGAAGGCAGACAATCCTTGCCGGATGGATCTGAAAATAGGCCAAAAGGGTAAGCCAAAGGGCGGGAGCCAGCGGGCATGTGCCCATTAATGGTGATATGGGTAGATGCATGCAAAAAATATCTTGACAGATTGAATGAAATTGGGACCAAAGCCCAGGGCTTGAAGCATAACAAGAATGAAAGGCCACTCTATCCGGTCATAAGCTTTCTCGAAGTTGATTTTGATGAAGAGGGCTTGCTGGTTGGATCTACGCGCCCATTCCATGCCTTCCCAGACCGCGATGATATTGTCAAGGATATAACGCCCTTGGATGAAACCAGTTTGCTCTAACCGAACAATGGCAGGAAGAATGTGTCACAGCCGAATGGCAAGAGCTTTGGCAATAACTTTGTAAGACACATTAAGCAAGGTTATAGGACGCCAATTGCTTATCAGCTCAGGGTCTCCAGGCTTAGGGATGAACTTGATATTCCCTTTGTTAATATGGGGGCCAAGGGACTGGTTCTGAAATCCTTCCATGTAAACCTGAAAAAGGTCCGGGCCAACTGTATCCCATAAGCAATTTGTAAAATTCGCAAGGGAAGCCATTGCAACCCAGTGCCTTGTCGTTGGCCATTTGCATGACCGCATCCTGTAAGTTGTCGAGGGAAAGCATGCGGTCACATGCAATTTTCTGTGCCTGAGAAAGCTTGCATGGCACCACGGCCAACCATTGATCCAAGGCAGCTTGTCGCTCCGCCGAAGGAGCTTGAGCTTGGAAAACTTGCTTGTAGTGATTAACAAAGGCCTGTAACATGAGTTGGGGATCCGTGAGCCGAGATCTGCCATCGCAAATGGCTCGGATTTGCTGAAAGGAATGTTTGGCTTTGAGCGATTGAAAAAATTCCTTCGAAACCCAATCCCCAACCTTGAGCTAGTGGAGGCGGGCACAAATTTGTGCGCCCCGAGCATTATTATTGTCTGGAATTTGAATTTTTTGTCTAAGCTCTTCCATCTGGAAATGCAAGGATTTGGAGAAGGGATTTCCCTATACCTTAAACTTTAATATACCTCTTATCATGGCTTAGATCTACCCTTTATTGTTGTGTTATTGTGTCTTACCTCTCTGTTATGCCTTGTGATTTATTGTGTGCACAATGTTTGTAGGATTTTAATTGATTGTGTCTGATATAGGTTGAGAGGGAGTGTCATAATTAAATGCAAATTTATTCTAGCTTATATCTTCCCTTTAGAATTGTGTTTTGTCCTCTTTCTTCTTATCTCATACAAGGAGAGTAATCGCCTCATTTCTTGGTGCATCACCATGTTTGTTTTTTCTATTTTATCCCCCCCTTTTCCTTGCAATTGGTATATTAGAGTAGAATAGTGGTAGCATAGAGTGTTTAGGATAAGAGCCAACTTTCTCCGGAGGTCTGCCTCAAGGAGCCAAGTTCCCACACCTTGCAAGCATTCCCATTGTTGCTACTGAGACACCAACTCTTATTTGATGCTCTTGGGTGCACATTTTCAGCAGCCAACATTTTATTGCATGCCCGATGGGACCATCTTGTGTTCTTGTTGATATATTTGCAATATTTGTAGGTGAAAGAACACATGTTTTGTGAAATTGTATGTAATGCCCCTTTTGGGCTGAATCTAAACACCAAATGAACTTGCACAGAACTAGTTAGTAAATTGAACCAAAACTGAAATTAAACTCGCAAACCCCAACAGTAGGTTGTAAAACTATTTTTATGATAGCAATCAGCCAGAAAACTTATAGAAACCCTTCAAAATATTATTCTTCAAAGCAAGAATTGATTGCAAGAAAAATTTACCGGATAATATTTTTTTTTTACCAATTTAATATCAGCTGGAAATTAATTATCAACAACAAATATCCTTTAAAAATATGGCTGGAAATGAAGAATTCCATCTCCAAACTCAAGTACAAATGAAGATTCCAACTACTAAAAATAGGAGAAACACAATGATGATTGAATTTGAAGTTGTTGTGCCCTAAAACGCCCCAAATCCCACCTTAGGGCAAGTCACCACCCTAGGAGAAGTTATGAAATTGGCCAAACAGCCGGTCCAAAACCTTTGCAAGCTCAAACACGGACTTGTGTGAGTGTCCCACACTCAAAACCATTCAAATCTGATCTTCCCTAGCTGCAAATGATGCCCTAGCACTAATAAATTTTCCTTGAACCTTTGTAAATCTGATTGTAGCACAAGTGTGACATCTGTATGAGATCGCCAGCGAAGATGTGAGGGTTTACGTCCTCAAATCTAAGTGTTGTTGAGGGATTTCATCCTCAAATGTAAGTGCTATTGAGGGATGTCATTCTCAATAGACCTCCATAGAGGGTTTCTGTCCTCAGTGAGAGAAAGCAAAGTGTGCTCCAACTTCAAGAGAATACATTCCAAAGTAAGCATAAACATCTTCCAAGCGAAGCGACCCCTTTAAATAGCTAAAGGTGGTGCCAAAAACCAAATAGAATCCTTCGAAGGAGGACCGACCTCCTTGGAGACATAATAGTTCCTTTTTCTTTTATTTTTCCATTGGTTTTTGACCTTTTTCCCAACCAACTTGACCCTACTTAGAAAATTACTTAAAATTAATGCAAAGCTCACAAAAATAACTGAAAATCATGACATTAACTTCCCTTGCTCGTTCCCTTTTAGCCCACGAGAAGTGGAATGGGCCCAAGGTCGTCAAAGAGAACTAGCATTGAGAAGGGGACATTACATTGTAGCTAAGATTTGGTGTGCTTTTAGTTTTTCTAGCTTTTGAACCATTTTCAACTACCTTGCAACTCAATTATTCTTTGATTTCTAATTTCCAATTGTCTTGTAAGCACATGAGAAAGATTTCCACAAGGGTAAGTGTTGTTGAAGGTTAGCCCTTCGAATTCTTGCAGTTACCAACTAGGAACAAGTATAGGAGAAGATCTCTGCAAACATTTGAGAAATTTCACCCTCATCAAAGAGCTAGATCCACTCAACCTGGTGTCCCTGCCCATATCCTTCAAATAGAAGCATAATTTGATTTCAATTTCAGATTTTAGAGAACATGGGATATGATCTCACTCTTGGTTAGGTCTTTGTCTTATATTGCTTTCCTCTACTTCGTAAGAGCTTTAAATTATGATATAGCATTTGTGATACAAACCATGGGTGGATTAAAACTCCCTTATGCTTATGATGTTATTTTAGCTGAGAATAGTTTGATTCGAGGAGAAAAGTTATCCCCAAGTCCCCCTATGCCTTTGTTTTTTGAGATAACACCCTCTGCTCAAGGTCATCCCCAACCCCTTGTAGTTCAACCACTTGCTACCATACCTAACACTCAAGTGAATGAATTGGATGAGGTCAAAACTCTACTCAGAAATATCGCTAATGACATGACATTCATGAAAAGACAACAAGCTCAACCTGCTCTTAGACCCTTTCAACCATATAACCCTACTTATCAGTAAAATAGATCTCGCCCTCAAGGCCAAATTGTCCCTGGTCGGTCTCAATAGTTGCATCCTGCCATTACTATTCCAAGTAGAACATTGGTCCCTGTGCAAAACATTCTAGCTGAAGACATGAGATAGTACTACCCTTGTGCACAACCCCATGACTCCAATGCTTGTCCTAATGGAACCTTGGGCCAAGCATTGATAATACAAAGTTCTTTGGTGCAACCAAATCAAGATTCAGAGCCACCTCAATCATCCACAACAGTTGTTGAAGAGAGTGTTGAATATATAATGAACCATTTGGTTCTAGGCAGTTATAACTGATAGCTATTTTGCAACTTTGTAACCATCATCCCTACATATAAATAAATCTCTGCTTGTGACATTCTAGTAGTGTAGTTAGCCTTCTCTGAATTCTTTCTTCTCTTTGCATATGCTAACATTGGTATTAGAGTGGTCAGTTCGCAGTTCGAGGAAGCCTTTATCAACATGCACGAATTGGAAGTTTGGGGAAGCCCTAGTAGGGTACAAACTAAAGATGTTTTTTCGCCGCTTATTATAGAAGACTCTCGAGAAGGGTCTGAATTGTGTTTGCCGTGGGCAAAGTTGAACCAATCACGGATGGCAAAAATAGAAATCGTGGGTTGTTCCGTGATCACGGGTTGAATACCCGTCATAGAAAAAAGCATATATACAGAAGCAAATCCATTCGTTTTTGCACCAAATCGTGGAGCAGCGCCATTAAAAAGACAAGGCAGAGTCATGGCTCAAGGCAATGTCCAGTCGCAAGGAGCAAAAAGAACAAAAATGTGGCAAAAACTGTTTAACGTGAGGCAAAGTCGTGGGCAGCAGGCTTCTTTCAGAGAAGAAATGAAGACAGACGCCGGCTCAAGAGTCCAAATCTGGACAATCAGACAGTGCTCTTGTCACTTGGTCAAAAGGAAAGTGGAGACGTCATTCTGGTGAGTCTTCCACTCGGTATCAGATCACATGTTAAAACTGTCACAAGGTTGGGCACCTCAAGAAGGATTGTCGGAAGCAGAAGTATGATCTTTCGCAGCAGAACAAAAAAACCATATGACGAGGAACATGTAGCAGCAGTTGCTGAAGAATGGGATTTGGATGACAGGCATGCTCTTTATTGTCTTATGACATCATGCTCGCATGACAGTGGTACTAGTTGTGGGATCATAGACTCTAGTGCATCTGCACACTTTTCATGTCGTAGGGACTGGTATGTGTCATGTGCTGCAAATATATGTTTTGAATCAATAGTACTAGCTGATGGAGAATCACTTGCAGTAGAAGGGATAGGAAATATATGCATTGTATTGAATAATGCTCATAAACTATTGGTACGGAATGTTAGATATGTACCTTTACAAAAGAATCTTCTATCTATTCGTCAATTAACTGAAAATCCCAATATTTCTGTGGATTTCTGTTGAATGCATGTCTTTTTAATGGTGCTGCTCCACGATCAAGGCATTGTCCAACTCCCTGGTACTGTTGTCAAGGTGGTAGGAGTCATAAAAGGCCTAAATATAACATTGTACACCTACCCTAGCATTACAATTTCTTAAGACATTTCAGTGATTGACCTTCCCCCTGTTTTTACCATATGCTTGTCTAGAGACTTAACTGCCAAAGTTGAAGGGTATTTATCTTCAGATTGGTTTCACATGCTTCTAAAAGCCATATATGGCACTAGAATAACCATTAGAGATGAGCCTATATCTTATTTCCATGTTGAGACTCATGATCCAGAGCCTGCTGAAGTAAAATGTGCATAGCCTTTGAAATTGAATCTAATCTTGAACCTCATGAACCTAGAGAGAAAGTTTGGATGAACAACTAGATGAGTAGGGATCAAGAGAGATGGAATTTTGATCCATATGACACATTTGAATAGATTGTTTGGGCACATATTGAGTCAAGATAAAATTGTCACACTCCCAACTTGTTAAAAGAGAATGAAGACTTGGAAGGCCTGTGGGAGACATTTTGATGGATTTAAGTGCAAGATTGGTGTTGGTGCAGGAGCTGTTTTGATTTATACCCAAGATATATAGAAGACTCTCTTTTCACATAGACTCTAATTCAATTACACCAATAATGTAGCTAAATATAAAGCTCTGGTCCAAGAACTACAAATTGCAAAGAGGAAAGGGATGAAAAGATGATAATTTTTAGAGATACAGAGCTAGTTATTAATCAAGTAAGATCTCAATGCTGTGCTAAGAACCCCTTGCTCAGATCCTATAAGCATAGAGTGTGGTATCTCTTGGAAGATTTTGATGCAATCAATCTATAAGTTGTTCTAAGAAGGCAAAATGTTAAAGTTGACAAAATGGCATTCATTAGAGCAAATTCTCGTAGGGATCTCCTCAATAGTTCCTCGGGATAATACTCAGTGTCTGATTGATTGCCATTGGAAGATTTTTGAGAATGACAAACATATTGTCAATTTTATTGAAGAGGCATGTTTTACATGAATTGTAATTTTGCAAGAAAGCTATGAAATCAATCATCCAGCTAAAGACAAACAAGTTGCCAAAAGGATTGGTCAGCATTAGAAAGTGCATTCACACCTGATGATCAATACAAAGGTTTTTAAAAAAATATGAAGATTAAGGATGAAGACTATGGTGAAGCGGATCATCTCACCTAAAAAAAACTCAAGTTGGGAAAGGTATGTACTCTAGAACAACAAGAAGCATTTGTGGAGTTATGCCAAAAATATGATGATGTTATCTCATGGACATATGGAGACCTCAAAGGATATAACCCAAAAATTATTTAGCACACAATCGAGTTGTCTCCTAATGTGAAACTTGTGAGGCAAAGCAAAGGCCAATCAACCCCATAATTGAACCCCTCATGAGAAAAAAATTGACCAAGCTAATTGAGGCCAATATCATTTTTCCATCAAAAATTCCTCGTGTGTTGCCAATCTAGTCTCAGTAAGAAATAATGGTGAAATTGGGTTGTGTAGACTTTAGAGACCTAAACAAAGCTTCCCTTAAAGATCATTACCCCCTTTCCCTCTATGTATCATATTTTGAAAATAGCGGGGCTGAGAGGTTCTCATTATTAGATGGTTTTCAAGCTATAATCATCTTCTTATCAAGAGTTCTGATTAGTATAAAAATAACCTTCACCACTAAATGGGGGACATATGACTATGGGAAGATGCCTTTTGGTTTGTCCAATGTTAGTGCCACTTTCCAAAGAGTCATGTATTTGGCATTCAAAGGTTTGATAAATGATATCATTCTAATTTTATGTAGATGATATTATTGCTTTTTCCAAGATGCAAGAGGATCATTGGATCACCTTGAGCAAACCTTCAATAGATGTAGGGAGTTTGGAGTGCCTCTCAACCCAAAGAAGTGTATTATTTTTATCCATGAAGTAAAACTTTGGGCCGTGTTGTGTCAAAAAGTGGTTTAACAATATACCCTAATAGAATTGCAGCCATCTTGGTCTTATCCCTCCCTTCCCACAAAAAGGCACTTCAATCCTTGGTTTAATAAATTTTGTAAGGAAATTCATCACTAACTTTTTAGGTTTGGTGAAACCTATTACTTTAATGTTGAAGAAGGGATGTGATTTCAAATGGACACAAGAGGGAGAAAATATTTTGATTAAATTAAACAAGCGATAGCTGAGGCATCTACTCTTATCAATCCAAATTTTGACAAAAATTTCATCCTCTATGCGTTTGGAGGGACAAGTAGCACGACGTCCATTTTAACTTGAGAGAATGAACAAGGTCTTATGAGCCCATTGCTCTTGCAAGCAAGACTCTCAAAGATCATGAACTGAGATACAATTTTTTTGAATAACATGCTTTTGCTGTACGTAGAGCTCTCAAAAGGTTCAGACACCTTCTGTTCCACAATTAAATCTTAGTTTTTGTTACTCATCCCAGCATCAAACAATATATTATGAGTGCAGAAATCAATGAAAAAGAGTTGCATGGATTACAAAGATCATGGAGTTTGATGTGGAAATCAAATCCACTAAACTGATTAGAGGAAGGGCCCTTTGTCAGCATCTAGCTGAATATCTTGTCCTCAAGAGTTGGTGTGTGTCCAACAACAAAGGTCACAACAGATGTGCATATGGAAAACAATTGGTTTCATAGCATGATAAATTATCTGAACATTGGTGAACTGCCCAAAGATTTTAGTAGAGCCAAGATGAGATATTTAGGTTGTGTGCCATTCATTTTGAGCTAATTGATGGTTTTCTCTTCAAGAGAAACATTGATGGTGTCATGCTTAGGTGTGTTGAACCTGAAAAGGTTGAATGAGTGCTCAAATAGTTTCACCAAGGCTTCTTTTGGCACCATTTTACCCCTCAAACAACTACCAACAAATATTATCAGATATGGTTACTTTTGGCCCACCATGTTCTTTGATTGTCACAAGTGGGTAAGGAGTTGCAAGGAATGTTTATTTTTCACAGGAAGGAGGCGACCCTTCTCTTCAACTAATTGTAGTAGATCAACCATTCTCTCAGTGGGAATTGGACTTCATTGGCATGGTGAATCCTCTTTCCAGTGTTGGTCACAAGTGGATGTTAATTGCCACTGATTATTTTACCAAGTGGGTTGAGGCAGTTCTTTTAAAGGAAGCAATTGCAAATGTTATAGTGGACTTTTTGGAAGACTTCATTACAAGGTTTGGAGTCCCTGACACTATATTCTTAGATAATGCTATTGCTTTTGTTGGTGCCAAAATGATTGATTTTGCCTTGAAACATGGTATTTACTTGAAAAGATCCTCCAATTACTATCCTTAAGGTAATTAGCTTGCAGAATCATCAAACAAAAAATCTGATCAAGATCATGAAGAGGACCATGGAGGAAAATTAGAGGCAATGATACACAAAGGTGAAGACTGCAGTGTGGGCAGACAAGATCACACCCAAAAAGTTCATTGGTAATTCTCCTTTCATGTTGGTATATGGTAGAGAAGCCAGCCTCCCAATTTTACTAAAGCTTCCATCCCTTGAGCTAGCTCATAGGCTAGAGTTAGAACACCATGATGCTAGAACCATCAGGATTGCAAAATTGGTCAAATTGGAAGAGATAAGAGAGACAACCAGAGGTAAGCTCCAAGATCACCAATGGGTTGTGAAGAAGTGGTTTGACAAGAAGTCTCATCCCCAAGACGTCAAATAAGGAGATGTATTCCTTAAGTGGGATGAAGACAGGGCTAAACCTTGGGAGACATGAGAAATTTGACACCATTTAAGTGGCCCATACCAGATCATGAGTTGCAAATAAAGTAATGCCTTTTGAGTTGGAAAAACTTGATGGTGAGTTTGTCCATCCTAGTCAATGGGATATTCCTCAAACATTATCCCCAAGCTATAAATGCCCTTGTACATAGTGTAAAGTTCCCCCTTTGTTGTTCCTTTCTTTTGTGTTTTTCCTTTTTTTTTGTCATCCTCCCCTTTTCTTGTTGGAACTCTAAACTTGGGTGCCTTCTCTAGATCTAAAATTTACAAATCATAAGTGTTATGCCCAAGTTTACTGAGTTAGAGATGCTGTCAAGAAGCCCTTTTTTGCTAATAAGTGTAGTTGCACACCCTGCATTTTCTCTTGGAAGATGTGTGTGTTGTTTTTTTTATGTACATAAGTTTTGTGAGCCATTCTCTGAGGAGTTGTTTGGAGGTTATTGAAGTGTTTCAAGGTTAAGATCCCAGTAGTGAAATGTTTTGAAGCTTACAAAATTCCTTTGTGAGATATCAGATGTTTAAGTGCAGAATCTATTGCCCAATGGATGCTAAGGCTATTGGGCTTTCCATTTAGCAGGAAAATTCCTTTTGATTCACCAGAAATGTTACCAAAATGAGCCTTCTATCCATTTTGAGCAACCTAAATGAATTGCGAGGTTTTACCACATCATTTTCATGCAGAGGTTTACAACTATATGCACTGAGGCTTTGTGATTTGCAGAGGTTTATAACTATATGCACTGAGGCTTTGGGAAGCGTTGAAAACTTTGGAGCATTCTCTCCTTTCTTTTCTCTTCCTTATAATCCACTTGAGGTCACTTTGAAGTCTGTCGATGTATTTTGGTAGACCTAAGTGTTGCTTGTGTTTTGCAGTCTACAGAGTGAGTTAACATGAAGCAAAGCTAGCCATGGGGTGCTCTTGAACTCTTCTCATGGAGCGATGGTCATTCTGAGACTTCAACTTTGCACGGTTTCATGGTTGGATTTGAAGCATTTGAGCTTGTTACACACATTACAGTTGGCCTTTGATGAAATCTAGGCTTTTCCTTACTCCATCAGTTGTGTTTGAAGTGTTCGAAGCTTGAGATATTTCCTCATAATTGAGTATAAGCCATGGGAAGAGCTTTGATGGCTTGTGGTTTGGCAATCACTGTTTTGTTCTTTTCACGGCTTCACATTTGGCCTCAAGTGGTTTTAAATTTTTTCTCCTCTACAATCACTTTTAGGATTTGTTTTCAGCTGGTAGAGGTTTTAATGATGTTTACAGCGAACTTTGAGATGGATTGTGAGCCTTTGCTTTCATCATCAAGACAACACCTTGGATAGAGCTGTGTTGCGTCACAAGCATGCACAATCACCCATTTTGAGCTCCTTTTGTGGATCTACAATTGGGTTTAAGTGTTTATGAGTGGTTTCAGTGCTTTGTAGTCGAAGAGTTAGCCTTTAAGAGGATTTTGTTTGCCCCTGGTTCACCATTGTGCTTTCAAAGCTTCAACAATGGCAACCCCTTTGTGTTTTGGCTTTGGGGATGATTCCCACATTTGCGAGGAGGTAAACGTCTAAGTGCTTATATTGAAAAACGCTCCCTTAGTTAAGTGGAGCAAAAGCTTGGCTAATTAACTTTTTTCCCCAAGTTTCAAATGACTAAAGCATTGAGGTGGCAAGATGAAGCTAGTTGGGATCATGCAACGTGGCGTGATCCCTAAAACTTGAGCGTTTGGGAGGTTGAGCCAAGGAAAGTCAAAAATAGGCTAAGGCATGGGGCATAGCTCAGAGCACGAAGGCCCGTCATTGGTACCACATGGAACCAATCACAGAGAGTCGGTTCCCAGGAAGCCAGCGAAAAAACAACTAAGGCAGAAAAAACCAAAAGTTAAAGTTAAGGAGTTGTTATTGGACCATCTGGTAGCTAATCACAAGTTGTAATGTCCCCTTTTCCAATCTAGTTCGATTTGAAGACTTTGAGCCCATTCCACTTCCCGTGGAAAAGAAGAAAATGAGCAAGGTGAGTAATTGTCATGTTTTCAGTTATTTTAGTGAGTATTGCATTCTTCTTTCAGTAGTTTTCTTATATAAAGTCAAATCGGCTAGGTTAAGAAGAAAGACAAATGAAAAATAGCAGAGAAAGGATCCATTATGAGGTCGGTCCTAATTGGGGGCATCCTAATTGGTTTTGAGTGCCACATCAAGGTATAAGAAGGGGTTGCTTTGGCTCATTTATAGATCATCATTTTGTTTACTAATCACTTTGCATGGTTTTTTGAGCTGATTGCTTAACTATCTTCCACTTGAGGACGAAAACCCTCTTGTGTGGCCAACAAGTTGAAAAACCCTCCTTGTTTCAGTTAGATCCTAGAAAGGGACATTACACGATCCTTGCCACAATTGGACAACACTAAAGTCTTCACTCCATTGAGCACTCTCCATAGAGTCCGAGTGTTTCCAAAGAGCTTCAAGAATGAATGATTTTGCAAATTTTCAGCTAGGGTTTGGTTCTACAACGATTTTCAGACCCTCTCCTAGGGGAGCGACCCACTTTGTGGAGGAGTTTAGGGGTTTCTAGTGGCACGGCAACATCCAACTCAGCCATCATTGTGTTATCTCATATTTTTAGCAGCAAATTTACATTTGGACTTCATTTTTGGGCACCCAGAATTTGCAGCCTTTTGATAGAGGGTGTTCTCTGCTGTTGACAAAGTTTAATTAAATCAAGGCTGTGGGTAACCTATGTTTGAGGTGAACCTCCAGAGAGGGTTGGTTCCTTTGTGAATCACCTAAAAACTGAAAATTTGACTAAGGAAAAGGGAGAAGGAATGCGGAAAAGGGAATTAAGGATTCACCAATAATTTGAACAGATATGCATGTAACTCTGCACACAGAGTATAAGCAAAGATCCACACACCTGCACAACTCTAAGTCATAATTTTCAAGGTTTTGGGAGAATGGACAACGGTAGAGGGAGTAATTTCGACACAAGGCAATACAGTTTACACAATTTCTATAAGAGGGTAAATGTGAGTTTTTTGTTTTCAGAGGAGCCCGTACAAGGCTAGGATTGCCAAAGCAAAACAGCCCAAAGTGTGTGGATGCTGAAAGAAGGTATTCAGCCTTGTATCCCTTTTGGTCCCCTGTAGCTTGACCTATATTTGCATGAAAGTTTCTAAGGAGAAGAGTCAGCCACCTTTCAGGATAGCCACATGATCCTGTGGACAGAGCATGCTTTTAATTAAGGTCTAACCAAGCTTCTACGGTGGCGCCAATGCTACAATTATGGTCGATGCAGTTGACTCTAGATTATAATATCTTAACCTGTAATCCCTTATGGCACACATTGACTAGCCATGCATCCGTAAGTGGCTGATTGTGGCTTTCACTTTAGCCAATCTCCTAGTTAATTCCTTACATCCAACTGTATTTTAGACATAATAATCAACACAACTTCTTGAAATACCAGGATGTGGAATGTCTCTGAGGCTTAACTGATTTGATAGCACACCGTAGCTGGTCCATCTCAACGAGTTTCATTTTATCCAATAAGAATGATGGGGTTTGGCTCAATTTAATGCAATGGAGTTTCAATCATATGCCAGTTCATAGACAAGTAGAACCAACCTATATCCCAGAACTCTTCACAAGTTAGTATTAGCACGATATTGAAAAATCCTTCATATAAATTTTGAGCCAATCTTTTTGTGCAACTCCAAATCAAGCCCTTGTGTCTCATAAAGCTTTTGAGTGAGTGCATTAAACTGGGATCAGTTTGGGTCATTATCATCCATGTTTTAAAATTGTGATCAATTCTAAGTGCCATCAATGCACTTTCTCTTTCTTTTAATGGATTGCAGTTAGTGGTGATCTTTTTCAATGAACACACATGTTCTCCCAACTGTGCAAATCCCCTGGAATATAAATCAATGCTGTTTGGGTGGATATTTTCAGTTGGGCATCTTTTCAGTCAAGCTCTATGATCATTGTGAAGAGATATGGATTGTAAGGAGATATTTTTCAGTTCTTGATCCCAATCTCCTTTCTTCTTTCTCCCTTACTCTTTCTCTCTCTTTTCAATAAATAAGGTCCACACAGTATTGTATAAAAGGTTCCTCCCTTGAATGCAAAGTTACTCTGCTCTTTTAAGTGATTGAGCTTCTGAGTGCCTGGATGCTAAGGTTTTTAAGTTTTTCAAATGCATTAATGAAACTTAATTCATGGGTGTAACAGACATGTGTATATCCTCAATTTTAATATATCTCTCATTGTGGCTCATTTCTGCCCTTTTTGCCATGTTATTGTGTCTAAGAAATTTTTTGTTATGCTAGTGAGGGTTATTGTTTGTTTAGTGAAAAATGCAAGATTATTTATTCACTGTTTGATATAGGCTGAGAGGGAGAGTTTAAGATTTAAATGCAAATTTATTGTGGCTATATCTGCCCATTTGCAAACTGTTTTGTGAATCTTTCTCTTTATCTCAATATACAAGGAGAGTTGAGATCCTAAGTTGCTTCTTGGTGCATAACCATGTTTATTTTCCTGTTTTCTTCCCCCTTTTCCCCTGCAATTGGTATAGATTAGAGTGTTTAATAGTGATAGCATAGAGTAGTTAGGATAAGAGTGCAGTTTCTCTGAGGTTTTCCTCAAGGAGAAGTTCCCACACCTTGGAGGTTCCCACATCATTGTTCGAAGAACCAATATAAATCTTTTGAAATTTAGATCAGATCTTGGGTGCCGATTAAATATATAATCTAGGTGCAAGCTTGTGAATACCAACCAGCAATGACTAGCAATGTACTTCTGTTAAGTGTTGTACCTATGCAGATAAGATTTAAGTTTCCAGTACACATGCCTTATTACAATAAGACCCATGTAGTAAGATCACTTTATCTTTTTATGGGTTAACTACTAAGGCTTCTGAATTCTAAATTTTATACAATGGATGCTAGTGACCATTGAAAATAAATAGATCTAGTGGTGATTATGCTTGCAAATGTATCAATACTGTTACTAGAGGAGTTTATTAGCTATATCCAATTTAAGTCTTGAAGTTGCACCACTCAAAGACTGTTAATCACTTGTCAGCTACATTTTGTTTGGCAATGTATTTTGTAAATTAAAAAAAAAACTAGTCTGATTTGTCTATTTGTTTCCTAAGATGGGCTGATGAATGTGATTATGCAAAATAGTCCAGAGATCCATGTGTGGAAAGCTCTTTAACATACAAAAAGCTAAGAAATGCCAAGTAAGAGGTGTAGTAATATTTCCTGATTTAGCACAAGGAAATCAATTGAGGTTTTCTTGTGCAAGCATCTTGGACAAGGAGGCAAGGAAGTATATAGTCTTACTGGATTTGCTGAGAAGTAAAACTTTGCACTCATCAATTTTGTCAATAAGAAGTCCAGATTGTAAATCATATCCTTAAATAGAAAACAATTATGATAAAATCAATATGGGGGTGTTAGATAGGAGTTAAATTTGAGTTCAAAATCCATTTTGATTAGCTATTAGAATTGTCTTACAATAGGATTGCACCATTCTGGACAATTCCCCAGAAAAAAAATGTGAATGCCCTTGGCAGTTGTGGATAACCTACATTCAAGATACTATTTGTGTAAGTGGCAGCATACTTTGGTTTCATAATGTATGTGATTTGTATTTCCAATTAACCTCACTCTCATGGGTTTCCAGCAGAATTTCACGAAGTAGAAGGCAACAGAGAAATTTCCCAAGCAAAATGGTTATGTAAACGTGGCAAGAATTGATGTTACATTGTTGAAAGCAGATATTTATCTTCATTTTGAATCATTATTTCCCTCTGCAGCAGTAAAGAAGACATGCCCACGTTAATATCCTTTCGGTGAAGTGCAGGTACTTTGTAAGGCCTAATAAGAAATTCCTACTGTGACGAACTTTTTCTATTTCATAGCAGACCAATATAAGAGCCCAAAAGACACCACAAAATAATAATTGCAAGGCCCCATAAGGGTTAACAATCCTCAGTATTTTGTAATTTAGCACATGTTTAAGCACATTAAATATTGGGAGCACAAAAGAAGACCAATATAGTTGTAACTTGAATTTTGTTATAAATTGAAAAGCATCACAGTCATAACAAATAAGGTAAAAGAAACAGAAAATTTTACATTGCATTTAAATTTTGAATTTATATAATGATACATGGTCATATAACACCATATTTTTTATGTCTTCTTAAAATGTACTGGTAGAATGTATACATATAAAATTCTAAGCTTTGCACACAAGCTCTCAAAACTCAAACCATTATAGTGTATTACTTCCACCTAAGTGAAATATACGAATTAGGACATGTCTATATTAGTTGTAGCTAGCTATTTCTTAGCCAAACTTAGGTTTTTTGGACAAGCCATGAATGCAAATATTATGCAGAATGTCTGACAACATCATGATTACTTGGAAGGGAAGAACTGGAAAGCAAACCAAATACTATCAAATAGGGAACTAAAAATGGAGACCAAATAACCAAGCTCTCTTGATCTGCACTGTGGGGCCCATAATGGTGGTGTGAGGACAATTGGTGATAAAAGGCTTGATAGTAACCTATTTGCATTGTAAAGGTGTACATGCAAAAGAAATACAGATGCAGAAAATCATGTACCTCATTCATGACACAGATAAAATAATGTTCCTCCTAAGTTACCAAAACGTTTTGGATACGGGTAGCGGGATGGGGTATCCGATACGCGGATACAGGCAAAAAATTTTTGGCCCCTGGATACAGCGTAGGATACGGCCGTACAAAAACTATATAAAAATTAAAAAATATATAAATTCCAGCCTACTAAATAGGAATTAACCACATATTATGCATATGAAAAGCAAAACAAACTAAATAACCACAACAAATTACTCATACATTCATAATTTCATTTGTCCCTACCATATCTAGTTGAGATGTCTATTAGATTTATGATTTATCTCATACATACTATTTTTATACATGTTTATGATGGCTTGTATTTAGTACATTCTTCAGAATAATGGTGCTATGAAAACTGTACCTTCCGTAGAATAGTTGTGCTGTGAAAACTGTACTTTCTGTTTTAACTATATATTAAATTTAAACTAGAAAAAAAAAAAAAAAAAAGGTTCATTAAATGCAAAAAAACACACACACACAGTTGTGGGCCTAGAAATGCCAGGATATGGCCAAGCAGGTCCGGGTATGGCCGGGTATGTCTGCAGACATACCCGGCCATACCCGGACTTGCCTGGCCATGTTTCCATGTATCCGGACCGTACCCATTCCGAGTTTTGGGGTACCGGTACCAGGTACCCTAGGGGTGCTGTATCCTGGCTTCTTAGACCATAAAACATTAAAAGTATACACGATACAATTAAAAATATTGTAAGGGAATTTTACAATTAGATGAAAAATGTAGTGAACAAACTGCTATGAGAAGTTAAAATAGAGGCCAAGATCTTGTGTAAATCGTATGCTAGTGCACATACACAACAACAGAGTTTATTTTCGTTGAAATGCTATAGGCTACATAGTCATCTACTTCTTACAAGTTACTTGACCATTGACTTATGATAATGCATTAGGACTCCATTAGATGCAACCGCTGACAATTCAGGTCCTTATTGAAGTTTTTTAACGTGTGCCAGTTGAAATGAATACTAGAATATGAAATGCACAATTTCTTAGCTACGATGGGATCGGCAACCTGAGGATGTAATTTTTATCTACTAATAGAAGATTTTGTTTTTTACAGTGAACTAGATCGGACGACTCGACTTCAAAACAAATTACCAACAGGCTTCAATCTGAAATGGACAGAGTTGTCATCTTGCTGAAAATTAGCAGACCCAACTGGAGAGGTTTCTCGGAAACAAGATTCACAGTTGTGTACATCAACACCTTTGTCAATCTATGGAAGTTGCTATTAAGTTCAGCTGGTAAACCTATGAACACACATTAAATTGTCTTCAGACCAGAAGAATCCTAACAAATTACAAAGAGGAAATAATGCGGTTGGTGCAAAATTTTCTGAAGAGAAAAGCTTTGTATTGACAGCAGTGGTTGATGGAGCATCACAACATGAGAAAAGTGGAAGTGGGGATTCTGATACCAGAGGTGAAGAGTACTCAACATGGGGGTTTTGATGAGGAAATTTTTAGCTACAATGAAGCAGCGGTGGCTTGGAGCTGTGCACGATACTGAAGACAAGGTGCATAATGAAGAGAAATTTATTCATCTTGAGAGTGTCATTTGATTCAATTGAGTTTGTTGGATATAAATTGATTGGAGAATAAAAGCACTTACAAGCAGCAATGAAGCTAGAATCTCAGTGTCTATTCTAGAAGATGTTAGAGGGCCTTGTATTAAGAAAACCAAAAGCAATAAATTAACAAGTCTAACCCAAAAAAAGTAAATCGGGAAGATAACGAAATTGAAAATGCTTCCTCAACCACAACTGGAGTGGGCTGCAGAAACATCTGCAGAAGATGCTGTTGCTTTGTTGCTGAGGCACAAATGGGGCCTTTCATCCCCCCCCATTCTGATAAACAGGACCAGAGTAAAGAGCAAAACGTAATCTGTAGCAACGAATGTGCTAGCATACGAATGTGCTCAGAAAAAGAAAAGTAGAAGACTTGGACCAGAGAAATGTCAGCTTTTTTGAAAGAAGATTGCACACGGTATGATGCAATGGGTGCCACCTCAAGGTAAATATGACTAGGAACATGGGTATGAGGTTCATTTAAACATCTTTTTGTTTTTAAGCATGAGGTCTTTATGAAAAATGTTTTGAAGATGGCAGCATTCCAAACTCTAAAATTTAAAGTTTAATATACAAGAACATGATTGATCTGTAAGCAAGATTTGTTTCCCTTATTTGGCTGTCACCCTAGAATGGGATGTATTAAAAATATTTCTGATATGCTTTTCCATATCATTACATTTAATGCATTCACATGCCTCTTGCACATGGGGGCTTGTTGGTGAAGATTGTCTTGAACTGGGATGCAATGAAATTGACTAGTTCAAGTTATTTGATTTTTCCAAGGTAATAGTGCATTTACTTTTGGATTGCAGGTCAAACGGGAGATGGGCACACTTCACTTAATGGCTAAATATGGATATTAATAAGCTCGGCCATCTCTAACAGAGCTACAGATATGATTGAGGTAATTCGAGATTAAGCTTACATGGGCCTATTTGGCATTATTCCAATTCACGGGGTTGCAAGCTGAAGGAAGCATCCTTACAAAATTCCCGTACTCACATCATTATTGATAACAATGGAGTTACTCCACATGTTCAAAACATACAATTATGGATTTGAGATGGCAGAAATAAATGATATTGACAGCCATGTTTCGTCTATTTCTTCCCACTAGAAATATTTGTTGAAGCAGAAGTACAAGTTTGGTTTACAATGTACATACCATATTTGGCTCACTTTTCCTGCAGAATCTGTGATAAAACGTTTCAGTGTGGATTCATTGAATTTTTTCAGCATGCTGAACACCTAAAATGTTAAAACTACTGGGTCATTGTTTCTTGGGATTTTCAGCATGCTGCAAGCCATCTTCAATGTACTTGTATAATATTATGCACGACTTTGTGCTTAGTTCATTATACAGTAGGTATTGACGCAAAGGTTGATCCTTCACAAGTTCATTACAAATGTTAAATGGCATGTATCTGATCAAGTGGAAATGCTAGGTATTGGCATTTTGTTATACCTCATTATGATATTTATCTGCCATTGGCTTCCATATTGTACTTTATCGATAATCACAGTACTGACATGAAACTTGTATTGCACATTACACTAGCAAAATAAGTTATTTAATACTAGTTAGCCACACATTTCATTTTCACTCTTATGAAAATAAGATAATATGTTAAAAAATTGTGTTATGAGGAAAATCCTTTCAGACTACAGCTGATTAACTGTGGTACGAGAGTGGTACAATTTGGCTGTATCCTCCTTTGAAACAATTCTCAGCGTCTGATGGAAGAAGAGTTGCAATGCCAGTTAACGATGCTCATTGTATAGAGTTGCTTTGGCCAGCTGTCTTTCGAAGACTTTAAAGTCTTATTTCTAGGTCTCTTGCTAGTAAAGAAATTGCATTGTTCTTAAAAATCCACAATACTGTTTAGAATGATAGAAAAGATAAATATTTATTTATTTATTTATATGCTATTCAACAGATTTTGAACATAATTATGGGATATTTGAAATTTCCCCAAATGGAACTATTTTGACTCTCATTCGGATTTTTAGCAAAACCCAAACTTGAAATGCAACTAATAGACAAGATACCAGATATGTATTATGCAGATCTGAATAAAATATGGGAAAAAGCGACTAGGATTTATTAAGAAACCCACATAAACCAGTCCTATTTCTTAGCTCTTTATTTCCAAACTGAGATATTTTTCAAGACCAAAATCTGTAGATTTAAGGCATAAAACAAATCTGAAATCTTCTTATAAAATGTGACTAGGTTTATGATTAAAGCCCAAAAATCTTCAATGAAATTATATCCTTTTTTACCCACAATTAATCCTGATTTTTACCAGTTATACAAAGATAATATACTGAATATTTTGGAAGCAAACAAGTTGGAAAATTCCTCAGAAATCTGCAGCTAAAGAGGACTGGAAAACAGCAGTATAACACCTTCCAAAGATTTTGAAAACACTTGTTTTTTATCACTAAAAAGTAGTACAATAGATAGCAACAAATTACAGATCATGAATGTCTTTCAAAGACATCAAAATGACCAAAAGATGAGTCACTCTGTTAGAGAAAAATAGTCTAATACTGCTGCAATATTGTTCATCACCCCTTTAATGCAAAAACTCAACACCAACTACTGGAAATAACTAGAAAGCAATGAAACACAATAGAATTTCCTGTGTGAAAATCTCTCACATTCTCTAAGAGGGTTTTCGTCCAATAAAGTCAATCTGAAGGGTTTTCGTCCTCTAGAGTCAATACGAAGGATTTTCATCCTTGGATTAATTTGCAAAAAACTCAAGGCTCCAAATGCAAGAGGAGAAAATATCAAATCAATCTGGAATGCCTCTACATAGGTCAACCTCTTCTTTATATAGGAAATGGGACCCAAGGTGACCTTTGGACCTTTGGACTTCCAAATGAAAGTAACCTTTGGACTTCCAAATGACATTTTCCATAGGAGGAATACAAGACAAATAATATTTTATCCTTCCTAACTTAATTATTCCTCTTTGGCGGGAGAATAAATTATAATAACTCTTTCACAATAATATTTACCCCTTATATTGACCATAGAGATTATTATTTATTTTTATTAAGCCAAATAAATTAATATAAGTGCTTTAATGAAAAAAAATTATAATAATTTATTGCGACTTAAGTCACCCTTATATTTTTCCTTTGGTTGTCGGGTTGATAAAATAGGCCAAAGGACTTCGATTGAGAAAAGGGGACGTTACACTATTTAATTGTGTTTTTTAGTAATTAGAATGGGTAAATATTTGTCTAGATCTAAAAAAAACCATAAATGTGAAATTGCAATGTTTAATCTTTTAGAGGGCTCAAAACATGTTGTACGGATCTGGGATGTATACAATATATTTGTTAATAAGTATAAAAGTGCATTTCTTAATATAGGCCATTGTGAAACATGCCATTAATGATAATCATCTAACCCTAACAATACACTAAATCCTGGAAAATAGAAGGGCTACTAAGAGAAATTAATGATAATCATCTTACCCTTATAACACATTGAATCCTATAAAAGTGGAGGGGATACAAAGAGAAATTTGGGGTCAACTTGAAGATCTAGAATCGAAGATGTTTTGAAATGGGCCTTTTTCAAGTTTGAGCCTCACATTTAGATGTTTCCACTTATGGTAGACTTTTGGGTACCCATGCCCATAGTTGCCATGTGCAAAAAGTTAAATTTGTGGCAGGAGGAAATTTAAGGGAAGTTTGGAATGTCAAGAAATGTTATATATTTGTAGATAAATACACAAAAAATGAGAAATAAAACTATTTAAGGAAAAAGATGGAAGATATACGTACGAAAAAGAAAGAAACTGACATGGTAAGAAAGAGGGAGATCAAAGATGAAAGCATGAGATAGTAAGTGAACAACACCCAAGACAAATAGAGCTTGGATGGACAATTCTAGATGTTCCCAAAGCATGGGAAGAGGGTATAACATGGGGTGATCAAAGAATGGGATGCTTTAGGGGAAAAGATGTGGAAACCAAAGAAAATGATCAAAATTTGGAACGAATTAGAGTACATCTGTACAAGTGATTGTAGATGAATTTATCAAACCAAAGATAAAATTTCTAATTAAGAAAAACTTGACGACAAATTCAAAAATGATTGTGAATAATATTAAGGCAACACCATGTAGACCTCCCCATCCAACTCTTTGGACTGAAGCAATTGAAACATGACCATCTTAGCTTGTATTCATTGTAGGAGTAAAAAACCAACTCTCCAGCAGGCGAGACAACCATCTTTGCAGTAGTGGAAGAAATAACCATCTCCTTTTCATCTATTCCCTCATAATGGGAAATGTTGATTGCAAAGATGAGCAAAAGGACCGTGCTCTTCTGACCTTCAAGCCATTTCACAGTAAATGGTTGTTTTTGTTATTTCAAGATGAGCCTCGTCTATCCTGGATAGTGGAGTCACCCTCCACAATTTTTTGAATTGGCTTTTCTTGCTAGTTGACCATGCATCTCCCGCACATCCTATAATCGAGGCTTTGCATTTGCCTACACATCTATCCATCTACTCATCCGCACATGAAGCATGTCAACCTATCACACAATATCTATAGTGGATATTTCCTCCACAATAAGTGCATGTAAGTTGACTGGAGAAGGATCAACAACCCTACGAGGAATTTCATCATCTAGCACATTTTGAACGGGAGAGTCTCCCTCCACACATACATTTAAGTTGACTATAGTAGAGTCAACAAACTTATATTGGCCAACTTGCCCAATGCTTATGGCAATGACCCATTCTTGTTTCACATCTGACACAATACACTTTTGCCCAGAGAATTTTATCGAAATATTCAACTTTTATATTAACTAATGAGCAAATGAGATTGTTATGTTTGCTAGGAATATACCTAAGGTTCCTTACTAAGAGTTTTTTTAGTATTATTTAAGAGTATGAATATTTATTGAAATGACTCCCCATCAATTAATAGAGTTAAATCAAAATAATTTGGATTTGTAGTAAATGTTACATACAATCCTTTCAATAAGAAAAATATCTGGATGCACCTGAAACCAATCATCCAACTAGTAGCAATTTCCTTCAAGCATGATGTTGTGAGAACACACTCTTCCTAAAATCATGTTCATCTGCAACTCTTGCCACATTTTCTTCATCCCGTGGATTTTTTGTTATGTTGGGGAAGATCATATTGTCACTTTTAGAAATTCTTTTCAAAAGATCTTATTTGGAAGATGATTTACTAGGAATTTGTTTCCACTTCCCCTTTGACTGAGTAACAAATGCCACGCTTGACTGTTCTTGCGTTCCCTTTGCAACAAGTGAGACCTAACCTAATCAAAAGTCAAGGTCCAACTTTTAGCCATCAAATGTAAATCTTCCACGAAGGACTCATGAGGATGTCAAACTGTTCAAAACAAGAGAAACCATGTCATCACCATCCACCTTTTTGTTGATGGCACCAAGTTGGTCTCGAAGATCTTTCATGTGAAGAAGCTATTATGATATCAAGCCACATTGATGCATCTTTGCTAAAAGGACAAATTCTTCAGGTACAAGGCCTGACTTTTCTTTGAAGTCGTACTTGTACTCAAGACTGGTCCATAACACTCTTGCCTCGGTGGCATTTTTGAACCTTAGGTGTCAAATCATGACTCAAACAAATTGAACAACAAGGCCTTCTTAGAATGCTTGTCATAATCTGTAAAATTCATAATTGACCTTAAAATGCCAATAATGATTTTATCACAATCAAAATATTATGTGATTGTTAAAATCTTGCAACTCCAAACATTATAAGCTTGGCTTGTCAACTACTACACTTTCGATAGAACAAGGTTTTGAATGTTGGCCATTATTCACACAATGTTGACCTTCCAAATCAGTGCAAGTGGAAATGCAAAAAAATATAAGTAGTAATATTAAGTTTGTTGGATCGGCTATGTTAGGGTTCTTGCTTATTGCATTGCTCATAAATACCACATTATTTTGTTGTCTTGTTGCCCCCTCTTGGCCTTTCTTGTCATACACGTTGGGTTTTTCAACCTGTTGCTCATTAAACATTAGCTTTTTAACCACCCTTTAAATGGCACATTGTTTTCTTTTTACAACTTTGACTGCAAGAAATGACAATAATGGCTCCCAAGCATGCGAGGAAGTTTGTCCCCAAGGTCTACGACGAGGTAATGAAATTGACCTAGTCTCTGACGTTTGGTTAAATATTGTTGTTGAACCTATCATAAAATGGTATGAAGATTGCATTACTTATAACTTATTATGTTGGTCACATTCCCTATAAAAATTCCCTCAAGTGCTAGATTAGGCTCTATTGGGAACCTCTTGGTATCCAAGTCAGTGGTATAAGGAATCTTACAAAGGGTTTTTTCTTGTTTTCTTTCAAAGAGCCTTCCCAAGCCTCAACTTTTCTAAGTAAATCTTGTTGTTGGTTCTTATGTAACACTCTGTTTGGCTTCTCGTCTTCGACCCAAGACTTCAAAGTTTCAAATCAAGTTTCACTCAAAGTCTCGGTCTGAGTCAAATTATCTGGGCTGTGTATGCACCCCATTTTGTATTATGCCAGTGTTAAAGTACCCAGTGATGACAAAGAGGATCTCCAAAAACATGATGAGGTGTTTTCAAGAGCTTAGAACCATTTCCTAAATCTCTCTTAGTCTTTCATCCCTTGTTAAGCTTCTTTTAGGCCCTTTCGCAACCTTCCAAACCTTTATTTTCCTCTTTTTTCTTTGCACTTCCTAACCATTCCGGGATGGAACCGTTGCGGCGGTTCTATCCCCCACCACAGTGCGACATATTCGTCCCCCGCTACAGTGGTTCTGTAACCACTGTGATGACTTTGTTAAAATGGTCTACAGTTACGTAAACTACCGTGGTGGTTTCATAAATGCTGCCTGAAGGAACATGTGTTTTCCTTGTTTTTAATGCCCAATTCACTCCACCTATCCTCTCGCACTTGATTTTACCCCCTAAGTGATTGGATTTAAGCCTTAGATTGAGTTTTGATGTTGAGATGTGATTGGAAACCACTTAGAGGTTGGCTATTAGGTAAAGTTGTACGCTCATTTGCTACCCCCTCAAAATTTTGAAATTTTTTAAGAGAGCATTGTTATTGTGTCATTCTTCATCTAGAGAGAGAAATCAAGCTTTAAAGGTGATTGCTTCTAGTAAAAAGCACACCATGGACCGTGAGTATGCCACTACTACCAAAGAGAGAACACAAGGGCCACCAGACTAGAATTCTACCTCCCCTTGAGTCAACCTCAGATCAATATATTGTTCCTCCTGAGTGCATCAAGCTCCTTTATTTCTCACTCAACACATCAACCATAAGCCGGTTTTAAGAGTTCAATTGGAGTAGTTTTGAGGGCACAAAGACATAAATTCAAAGCAAACTTCATCTCAATTGCAAGAGAGAGAGGTTGGATCTTGGGTCTACAATTATTTTATTTTCATAGTTATATTAGATTTAATTTTCCTTGCTTCATTAATAATTAAAAAACCAATAAAAGAGACAAAAAAGAGAGTTTAGAATATATTTGTTTTATGCAATTTCATGGTTGGTTAGATTAAAATCTTCAATCATTTTGTTCTAAACTCTTCCCATCTTTGGGATCAAGCTCTAGGTATTAGAATAGAGAGTGTTTTGTTTGCTAGATATAGTTAAATCAAGTTTTAGAAAATACAAGAAATCCAAAAAAAAAAAGCATAGTTTCAGCTATTTAAATTGTAGGTTTGCATCAAGTTATAGATTAGAGAACAATCAATTGCAAAATAGATAGGTTCAATTTAGATTTCAAATCTTAATTTACACAAATTTCATCTTTCAAATCAATTTTTAGTTAGAAATTTTCAACCAATCAACTTATGATTGTTAGATCTTAATACTTTAGTTTTCTTAGAAGCATTGACACTTTCATTTCCTTGCATTGTGAAGTTTTAATTTCAATAGGAACACTTTTAATTTGTTGGTGTAGATTTATTTCTTTTACATGCTTATTGCAATTCAAAAACCGTTTTAAAAATACCAAAAAAATATTTTCCATTCAAGTTGCAATTGAAACAAGTGAAGTAGGATTGGTAAATTGGGCAATAAAATATATGTGAGACAATATGATTTTTGACTTCCAAAATTCCATTTCCAGCAAGCACTTGATTTCTTAGTACCACATGTAAACATGCCTTAAACGAACTTAACAAATTCTTAATCAAACAAACATGGAACAATAATTTTAAAACTGATTTTGAGCACACTTACATGACGTTTTAAACCCAAACAAACTCGAGAACAATATACCTCAACCTTACAAATAAATGCAACACATAAACATGTCATTTCAAGCGCAAGAATCATCACATTTCAAATAAGGAATCTTACTTGATCCATAGGACAATGAGTAATATTTCAAATCAAACAACTCACAAGACATCCATAAGGATCTAGTTTTAGCCTAAGATCACCTTAAGACAACCTATCATCACATGCTCATTTTGTGATTTGCTCCCGATCATAGTAAGCACCACATAATGAGTTAATTTCTCCTCAACCGTGGATGACTCTAGATAGCCATATATTCCTGGGAAGAGTTGGACAACTTTCCTCACGTCCCAACTCCACTTGAATCAAAAAAACCTTTAGGACGACATTTTGTCTGAAGATCATACAATAAGTCTTTCATTCCTCACCATCTCCCGCATAAATCATTCCAAAACTAGTTGTTCTTGACAGTGAAGCCCCACAAGATAACAACCATATCTAACACTTCATTAAACATCTATTACCATTGTAGATTTGAGTTTTTCTAAGAACTTTCACTATCCCTTACCTTCTTTCACACGACCTTTCCTGATTAAGGCTGACATGCCTTAATGATCATTTTACCTGAGTAGCACAACCCAACATCTCTCCATTCAATGACAAGACATAGATCTAGGGGTTCGTGTTGCCATTATCCTTGACCATACCATACATCATGATCAAGTCCGCAAGGAGTATCATCATCCTCAACGAGAAGGTTTTGCTTTCCCAAGAGTATAGGTAGAGATCTTCTCTTTTGGCTTGTTCTTGTTATTCACACCCCCACTCCTATCATCTTCACAACCATGTATAGCCCTATCCTACACATTATCCCATCATCAATATGTCGACTACCTTGTTATGTACTTACGAGGAGTCAAGTTTAGTGCACAAAAGATCCCCTAAACTTTTTGGCATGTATACAAATCTAGTGAACTTGACATGAAGGACTAGTTTATTCTAGTTTCCATTTTAGTCCCCTTTCTATCATTCCACCTTCTCCTTCTCCCATTATTATGCAAGTGTTTATACACCCCCGAATATGTTGGATTAGGACTATAGCAAGCCTATTCTAGGACTCGAGGCTTACTATGCTCGTATGAATGCTCAACAATCACCCTCTTTGTCTGGTTGGGCCGATAACTATTCCCAAAATTCACCTTTGTCTCATGTCTCTTCTATCCAAATGCCAAATGTTTCTTCCAATGTGAGGATTGAAGAGATCGATCAACCATCGACTTATCGAGGACCTCTAATGGAACCTATTATCCAAAATTCACCCCCAGGGTAATTTTGATAACATGCATCAAAATATTCAAGTCCCAGGCAAATTGATTGATTCAGGGCCCAAAATCATGTTTCTGGGGTCCCCTCAGCCTCTTTCCAGACCTCTTGTTCAAGAAGAAAAGAGCAAGTTCTAAGAAATGGAAGAAATGTTAAAAACAAGCTTGGGGCAGAAAAAATCATGAAAATTGGCTAAGTCCTGGTCCAGGCGGCCCTTGGAACAGTTGGGACATCTGGGCACGAATCGGCCAAAAGGCCACCAGGCAGTCTGCAGATCAAAGGAACATCCAGGCCGTTGGGATGTGCGGGACGCGGAAAGCCGGTTCGGCCAAAGGAGAAGAAAATCGACTAAATGCTCTGGGACATTTGGGCCAAGAGTACGCGGAGGACGCGAACCGGCCGGTTTGGCCGAAACAGAGAACTTTCGTTTGGGACATCTGGGCCAAAAGTACGCGTGGGACATATTTGAGAGCCGAAGGAGCCAAGAGCCAATGAGATCTTGCCACGTGTCACGCCTCAAAGAGGGACAGGGAAGCCCGAATCGGGTGGATCGGAGGAATTTGTCCTAGACGGTTTGGGACATCCGGGCCAAAAATATGTGAGGGATGCGAAGACCCAGAAAAGCCGCCAACAAATCAGAATGTGACGCGTGTCACAAAGGGAAGCGCAATGAATTTGCTAAGTGTTGGCCGAAAATTTCAAAGGGCAGGGTTTGAAGGGTCGGCCCGAGCTAATGAAACAACGCCACGTGTCCAATGGGGCAAGGAAGTGCGGAGCTCGGGGAGGACTTAGAGAATTTAGCAAAGGTTTTGGCCGAAAAACTAAAAGCAAAGGTCTTCCCCGTGCCCCTGTCAACAAACCAATGTGTGCCACGTGTCCTAAGTGGCGGGGCACGGGGGGAAAATGAGAATTTTTCAAAGTATGGAAAAAGGTCTAAATTTCAAAAGGAAAGCCCGTGGAAAGGTGGAGGAGAGAGAATTGCTCAGCCAATCAATGCCCGACACGTGTCATCCAAGTGGCAGAGCGCGGGAAAAATTCAAATATCAGTTTTGGCCTGTTATGTGCCCTAAATCTTCAGACCCCCATATCTTTTGATCCAGAGCTCAGATTTGCACGTTCTTTATATCATTGGAAAGCTTATGAAATTATCTACACGATTCCAGGGTCAATCTTGCATTTTGGTTCAGTTTGGAGAGAGGAAAATCAAGAAACATCTCTGACGCGTGGTAATGGCCAGAAGCGACGTTTCAACAACCAGATTTAATGCGCATGGGTCGCATTCTTCTTCAACCTAGCCAGAAGCGACGTTTCAACAACCAGCTTAAATGCAAATGGGTCACATTCTTCTTCAGCATGGCCAGAAGTGATGTTTCAACCACCGATTTTAATGAAGAATGCGTTTTGGTCAATGGTTGGGCTGTTTGCACGTTTTCCCGCGTTTCTCTCTCCTGGGCTCGACCCATGCATTGTAAAAAGCCAGATTTGGCTCATACGATTAGAAGTTGTTCATTTTTTCTTCTCTGCCTCCTTTCTTTTCTTCTCTAGGGTTGAAAATGGAGTTCGAACCTCCTCCCCTTCTCTGTAATGGCGTTTTTGCCTTTTACTATTGAAATGATGTTCTATGCAAACTTCTGGAGCAATAAAAAATGTGTTTTGTGATGCATCTGTCCATCCTTGCTCGTTTTTGCTTTTTCTCTTCTTGCCTCTCTTCATTACAGGTATTTGTGCATGTTCTAACGTTCACTATAGGTCTGGAGCTGTGTTCATGGAGTTTTGGGACATTTTCTATGTGAAATCTATCCTTGGGCCTATGATGCATCTGTCCATCCTTCCCATTGCTCACCTCTCCTTGTTCCATGGCAGTTTTGATAGATGTTTAGCATTCTCCTTCTCTGGTGTATCACCGTTTTAGTGTAGGCTTTTGCTATTTTTCCCTTTTCTCTCTCTCTCTCTTTGTCTCCTTGGCATGGTTAGATTAGGTTTAGATTAGCTTGCATGCACTGGAATAGCTTGTGGCAGGTAGTTTAGGAGCAGGAACCAGCCTTCTCTGGAGATTCCTTTCTCATTCTTGCAAGTCCCACACTTGGAGGAAGGTTTCAATGTTGTGCAATCACACTGGATGCAAGAGTGATCAACCTAGAAATCTGATCAGCGTCCAGGGGTGCTGTGATTTTGCGTCAACAGAACCTTTTAGCTCTAACAAAATGACGTTCACTAGATAACTTTATCCACTAGTCTTGACTAGGCCATAGATTAATATGAAATCCAATGCAGTGACATCTTACTTATGACACGATGACAAGCTCCTAACACGGTTTGAATGAAGCAATGATTGACTCATAGTCATTGATGAATCATTGGGTGGGATGAAAACATACATTAATACCCTTCTTCAAAACAACACTTCTTCCTCCCCTCCAAGTCTGGGGAGAACACCTCCAAAAGGGGGAAAAATGACCAAACAATTCATCATGGGGTACCACCCCTCCCCTATAGAGGAGAACGCAAAACTCGGTGTTAAAAAAAATCAATTCATTCCATCGGGAAATCTTGTTTCCACTTTGGTAAAATGAATTCGATAATTGGAAAGTGCCTTACCTTTCCGAAGTGTAGAACCATTGGTCCACAAAACAATGCATGGTATAAACAAATTAGGTTACGTCCAACCCACGCAAGAATGGTCACAATAAACACCCCCTACCAATTATATGACGCAACCAAACCCAAGAGATCTCCTCACATGTGTTAGTAGCACTCAACATGAGTGGATCCTCATTGTATACCATTCCCACGTATACGTCAGACAACCCTACCTCATATTTTGTGTCGTTGAACATGTGAACAGATCCTACATAGACCTATGACCAACCAATGTTTGCATCACAATCCTATGCCCAACCACAATTATATGTCCAATAGTCATAGGTTTATGCTCATGCCTTACAATGATTTCCCTCAATTGTTGCAAACCTTCCCACAAGCCACTCAACCATTTGTTGGTCCTTCCCCCAAGAGTCACACAACACCCTACTCCTACATTTGTATTCCAAATCTACACATCCTGACAATTTCTTCCCCACTTTCCACACACCAAATTCCCTCAAGTATGTTGTTGTCCAAACCCTCCTTTTGTTGGTAACTACCAAAAATTACATCTAGTAATTGACATAGTAGGTGTTCCTACCACTGATTTCAACATGTTGGTAACCTATGTAGAATATTTAAAAGAACCTTTGGATTCCAACATCCGCATGCCACTTCTTCCTCGTCCCCTACCAGAGTTACCAAAATACAAGGGTGAAGGAGACTCTAATGCCCACATAAGGGCATATGCTACTGCAATTCATGAATTACTCCCATGGGATGGAGTCATTACCAAAATATTCTGCAAAACCTTGAAAGGCATAACTCTCAATTGGTATTACCACTTTCATAAAGGTTCCATACATTCATTCAAGAATATCGTATCTGAATTCATCAAGGCCTTTAACATGAACAAACTTGTAAAAACTGGTATTAGAGAATTTCTTCACATCAAACAAGAACCCAAAGAATCTACCACACATTTCATCACGAGATGGTGACATGTGATTTATTCTTCCTCCAGTGCCCCAAACATGGATCAAAGGGAGCTCTGTGACCTCTTCCTCCACACCTTCAACAGGGAAACTAGGGAAGATGTACAAAAGTTCCCATATAAGTCTTATAATGAATCTTTAGAGAGAGCACTTAAGAATTGACCAAGAAATGATAGATATGGGCCATAGGACATATGGTGCAAATGGAAGATTGGTTGTCCCTAGCCAAAACTCTGGAGGATATCAAAACAATAACAATAATGTAAAAGCCTCTCAAAAATTCCCAAGGTCCAAAGTGCTTAATCAAAACCGTAGTGCGCTACTACAGATGGTGTTACAGACCAACCCAAGAAGCAAAAATTCCCTACCAACATCTTTAATCATCCCAACAATGGCAATAATAATAACCACAATGGAAACATTCACACTAACAACAATCAACCCACTGTGAATGTAGTCAATTTTAACTAGGATCCAAATACCAATCTAAATTACAACCAAAACCAAAACCAACAACTAGTTCAGAATAGGAATAGGGAAGGCCAATACCAAAATAAATTTGGCCCCATACTATGGTTATCCCAACAACTTTGGAAAATTTCAACCAACTTGTAGATCAACAAAACCATTGACCCCAAAATTATGACCCTAACTTGTTTTTCTTACTCCATAGGGTTAGAGGCCATGATACTACTACTGTAGAGAGTATAATAGAATTGTCCAAAACCTTCCTGAAAAATAAAGACAAACCTTCCATGAGTATTTTTAGGGGAAGTGAACCTCAATGATCAACCCATGGCTCATATGGGTCCTATTGCACCCCAGAATTCCCATCTAGACATTTATAAAAATCCCTTTCCAAACCATAAGCAAAATGTCATTCTAAATAATGTGTAACACAATAATGTACACCAATGGTATTTTCCTCCACCACAACCATAACCACCACCACAACAATAACAATAGGTCATAGCCCTAGTTGAAACCATGACGTTAAAGCCTCAACCTATACCATGATTAACCCTAATGTCACCCCATGTTTAGGCACACCAAGGGAAACCACACATGATTGGATTTGTAGAACTAGAAACTGATGAAGAAGCCAATCTTTCATTAATAGAAAAAGAGTATCAAACTCCCCATTCCCTATTACAGTCTCCCTTTGAAGTCCAAAATAATGCAATCAACCAAGTAACTAGGGAACTATGACATTGTCATTGACCTTGCTAAGACATTTTCCCATATTTCATTTTTAGATCTCTTAAAGAACTCCCCATCCCATCAAATCACTCTTAGACCATGGGGCTTGGACACTTATCCTATGTCACACCTCCACCAGAAGCACAAGTTAACCACATTGACATGGATATGTTCTCTCTAGGTGTCACAATGAGAGATGTAGGTTTTTTCTTTGACCTAAGTTAATTTCCCGCATAGATGTGGAAATTTATAGAAGAGGAGATCCTGCTCTCCACTTACAAATATGGATATATGAAAATTTGGTAAAGCGAGCTATTGTGGATGATAGGGTATCCATTAGCATTGTCCCCTTTTCACTTCTGCAGAAACTTGGATATGGTGAGACTAATTTCTCATCTACTTAAAACACTCTTCATGGGTATGATAGTCTCAGGGCCACTTCAATTAGAACCATTGTTCTTCCCATAACTCTTGGTCCAAAGACCATCCTTATTGAATTTTATGTCATAGATTGAAACAAACTACAACATGATTTTAGGATGGCCATGGATCCATCAAATGAAAGAAATCCCTTCACACTATTTTAGGAAATTTATTTTTGCATCTAGGGAAGGTTTTCATTGCCAAAGGGTACCCTAACCCATTTGACATAATCCAAGCCAAACTAAGAGATTTTAGGCATCCATGTTCATCATGATTTACTAGAAAATGATCTACAAACACCCACATATATAGAAAAGGGTAAGAATCAAGTTACAAAAGTTGATGTTGAAACCTAAACCTTCTCTTAGCTAGCTCTGATGCCTCCTCCTTCTAAGAAGGATGTGGAAGAGAATTCAAAGGAAGAAAATAGCTTCCCATTAACAAATATTTCTAAATCAGAAATTGAAATTGTGTCCCTGAAAACCACTGCACAAATTATTAACATCTAGAAAAGGATTCACCTCTCATGCTTCCTTTCGACCTAAAAAGGACCTTCCATGTACCATTTTTGCTTACCTGAGAATGAAAAAGATCAACCTTCTCTAGCCATGGTGGCTGATGTGAACATGGTTGAAATCAAAAATATTCAACCTCTACCATCTATCTTATCTTATGACCCTCTCCCTAAAGGAAACCTATGGACCATGTATTACGATGGATCCAAGTGCTCTACAGGGGTAGGGGTGGGTATAGTCATAATCTCCCCTAGAAGAAGAATTTTTCCTTTTGGCTTTCTCCTCAACTTTGAATGCACCAATAACATATTTGAGTATAAATATTTATTGATCACCTTATCTTAGCATGTAGACTTGGTATTCAGAGGATACAAATCCTTAGTGACTCTCAATTTATCACCAATCAAGTGGCAAAAGTTTATCAAACCAAATCCAAACATTTGTAACTATAAAAAAATGGTTGCTCAGACATTAGTTAAGGATTTCAATTTCATATCTATTGAATCCATCCCTAGGAGTCAAAACCATCAGATGATGTCATTGCTACTACTTCTACATGATATTGTCCTTTTCATGGGCTTCTTAAAGCTGATTTGTGTTATCTCCTTAATATGTGGTCCTCTTGTCAAGAAGGAACTCCCACCTGAAATAGGTGTAGTCAAACTAGATGACCTTGGATTGTTAAACCTTGACATAATAGATAATGATGAATCCATTCTAGAGTATCTGCATGTTTACAAACACCTACCTCCCTCGCATCACAAGAAGGGGTTTTCCATGAATTTACATCCTTCATCTACCATAAGGAATGAATATTATGATTTGCACATATTGCATAAAATTGAAAACTATAATTCGGGACTCCAAAAGGAAATCAATTATAGAAAAGAAAGTTGTGAAATAAATAAAGAAGACATATAGTGTTGGATACATTCCAACGGTATGACCTACTCGAACTTTTAAGAAGGGAATGATATTCCCTCATTCGAATATGACACTATTGATATAAACATGGGACAAAGGAAGAAAAAAATCGAAGAAACTGAGGATCTTAACATTTGAAATTGCTCTTCATCTCTCACTACAAGAAAGGGAATGTTTCATCAAGATACCATTAAAATAAACTATTTATAGAGAAATATCTAAACTTGTTTTCACCTTCTCCTATTCTAAAAGTTATCTATGACTTCTCCTATTCACATGGATGTTCACATGAACGTAGTTGTTCAAATTAGTCACGAAACTTGAAGCCAAGCCGTTCAAAAAAAATTATGACCAATGAAGTCAAAATAACATTAATGGTAAAGGAGGAGGTCATCAAAATCCTCAAAGTTTAGTTTTATTAGGCATGTAGATTACAAAAATTGGTTGTCTTGTATTGTGCGAGTTTTAAAAAGAATGGACAAAATTTGAATTTGTATCGAACTTCCGCAATATAAATAAAGTGTGTCCTAAAGATGACTTTCCATTTCCCTCTATAGATGTGATTTTGATGAAACCATTGGGTATGAACTCCTTTTGCTCATCGATGGTTTCTCAAGTTTTAATCAGATCCACATTTTGGAAGAAGATCAAAACAAAACCTCATTTACTACCCCTAGGGAAAAACTGCTACACTATCATGCCCTTTGGTCGAAAAATGTAGTGGAAACTTATCAAGGAGAAATGACTCACATATTCCATGACCTCATTCATAAGATTGTTGAGTCTTATGTTGATGATCTCCTCGTTAAATATAGAAAGAGAGAAGACCATGTAGGAGTTCTTAGGATCATTCTCATGCGTCTAATTGATAACATTGTCACTTTGAAACCTGAAAAGTGTGTGTTTAGAGTAAAAGGTGGAAATATTGTAGGATACATTATATCTCAATGGGTTATTGATGTTGATCTTGCTAAGATTTGTGCTATCCTAGAGATGGTGCCTCCAACCACCTAGTCAGGGGTCCAATCTTTCCTTGGGAAGCTAGAGCCATATGAAGATTCATTCTAGATCTCACCTATACAATTAATCCTTTCAAAAATTTGTTGAAGAAACAATTGCCATTAAATGACCTCAAGAATGTTTTGGAATAATCCTTTGAATCTGGTCAAACACTTCCTATTATCCCCTCCCACTCTCATGGATCCTCAAACTAACATATCCACTTATTTTTACCTCTATGCGTAACTAACGTTTCATTAGCTTGTATGCTTGATCAAGAAGATGATGATGAAAAGAAAGAGTTGTTTATTTCATTAGTCACATTCTACTAGATTATGAAACACATTATTCCCAGGACTGAAAAAGGAATACATCACTATAGTATTCACTACTAAATGCCCAAGACATTAAAAAATACATAAAGAAACTAGGGCAATTGTTAAATCTCAGGGGCTGCACACTTTTCTAACACAACCAACCCTCTCCAAGAAATTTAGTCATTTAATTACACTCCTTGGTGAGTTTGAGTTGACATATATTAATCAAAAATCAGTCAAGGGGAAAATTGTCATTGATTGGCTTGCAGAAAACCCTTGGACTTAGGAGATCTAGTAGACCTTGAATTCCCAAATGAGTTAATTTTCTATATAGAGAAACCTGATGTTGTTGCATCTCCTTGGTATGTAGATATTGTTAGTTATCTCATTGAGTACACTTATCCCAAATATTTCAACTCCCAATAGAGGTGATGTCTTTATATTCTCTTCGTAAAGTATGTAATTGTGGATACAATCTTATACATGAGATCCTTTAATGGCATGCTCCTTCATTGCATTGATGAAGAAGATTCTAAGCATTTTTTATTCCAATATCATGATGGGGTTTGCAGTGGTCACTTTGGCAGCCATGCAACATCCACAAAATCCATAGGATGGGATATTTCTAGCCCACTCTTGAGAATGATGAAATATTGAATATGTTCTAAGTGTCCCTAAATGTCAAGAGTTTGCACATGTTATACATTTTTCGGCACATGACCTTCAACCTATTGTTATGCCAAGGCCCTTTTCTACTCGGGATCTTGATTTAATTGGTAAGTTGACCCATGATTCTACATATGGGAATAAATTTATCATAACCACAACTGAGTATTTCACAAAATGGGTATAGGATATACCTCTTACCACCATCATCAGTTTAGTTATAGGGAAAATTTGTTCTTGAACCAAATTATTTACAGGTTTGGAGTCCCACAAGTTATTCATTTCTGACAATGAGAGCTCCTTCAAGAACCCAAAGATGCAAGAACTATGTAATAAGTTTTCAATTTTACACTATACCACATCTCTCTACTACCCTCAAGCCAATGGACATAAGATGAGGAAACAAATAAAACAATGAAGTCCATCCTACTTAAGATAGTTAAGAGCAATAAGAGGGATTGGCATTTATAATTATATCTCACACTATGGGATTATAAAACTAGCATACACGCATCCATGGGTGCCACACCTTATTCATTATTTTTAGGGATAAAGTCCATTCTTCATTAGAGGTTCATCTCCATAGTCTGTGAATCTCACTTTAAGGACTCTTAGATGAAGATGAATATAGGGAAGTAAACTTGGCTGCTTTGGAAAGTCTAGATGAAAATTTTCCATGTAGATACACAACATCACGAAGTCTACACCACTCGTATGGATTCAAAACAGTATAATAAGAATTCTCATGAAATTCCCTATTCAGGTTGGTGAAAAATCTTGTGCTTCATCAAGACAATCAAATAGACAAGAATACTGGTGAGGATGCAAGTTCTGACTGAACTAGTTAGGACCTTATCTAGTCACTGAAAACTTACATAATGGGGATTTTCACATCTGTAAACTTGAAGGTGAAGAGTTTGCTGAGTTAGTCAACTCTCTCCACCTCAATTGGTATTGCATTTAGTATCGTGTTTTACATTTCCCATTGTGTTATTTAAACTGCATTCTGTTTGGCACCACTTCATTGTGTTTAATATTTGACAAAGTTGTTTTAAAGTGAGATGTATTCTTCTTTATCTACACGATGTGCCTTTCCTCTTTCATATGTTATTGTTAATATTTCTCATCTTCTACACTGTTTCCTTATTACCAACCCTACGTATTCACCTTCTACACCACAGATTTGGTTCTTGGTTGGATAGTATCACGATTTCCTTGCTCCCCAGTAAGCCTTAATTGGGTGTAGAGATTTTGGTTTATGTCGGTCTCTATAATATTTTTGTGAGACATTCCCCATCTGTCACTCACTTTGAGTAAGAAATATTAGCTAGTCTTTCCATACAAAATATTTCTTTCCTACTCGAGACTTTAGTGACGAGTCCTTGTATCTTACTAGTTACATGAGGCTGGGGCACGAGAGAGATTCCATTTCAATCTCAAGAATAAAACAAAAAATATAGAGAAATAAATCTTATTAGTTGATCCACTATGTTACTCGCCCTTGTCCGTCTTTAAAGATGATTCCACGTGTATTCCATGTCGTGTAAGGCCGATATTCAGGATTTATGCCCTTACTTACTCATGCCTAATCCTTAGTGATGAGACCCTGCCTCTTCCAAGTCACACGTGGTTAGAAATGGTGTGTCAGTTAAGAAAAGAAAAGAAGAATAAGAAAGAAAGTTGCAGGTTAGAAATACAAAAAAATAAATTGAATCAATGAGAGATCCTAAAATCTAGAGAAAGTCTAATTTTTTGCAATGAAGAAGAGAGATAATTCCCATCCCTTGTTGTGTCATGGTCGGATATTGAAAGATTTAAAACTAAGCTCCTAATCACGATTACTACTCAGTCAGTTGCTTAAACCTTATTTGTTCTCTAACATCATTATATACTTTCCTTTCCAGAAGTGTCATACCTATAAACCACCTTTGACCTTCTGCCACTTTGTTTCTTCGTTTTATAAGGATTTTCCATAGAATGAAATTTCTTCGTCTCTTCTGCAAAATAACCAGTAAGCATACATTTGCATTTTTTTCACTCATTGCATCACCATGCATATAGAGTCTAATTTTTTTATAACATTAAACATTCATTTTGTCACTCACTAGAATTTTCATACATTTATAAGAAAAGAGAAAAGAGAAACCAAGAACATACATAATCATATAAGTCCCGCAACATCATATAAACAAAAGTCTAGTACACACACACACACACACACACACACACCAAGTTCTAGACAATCATCATTGCATCCAAACTAAATGGGAAAGTGTGGGATAAAAAAATAAAATATAAAAAAGGGGCATCTGGGTTCCTCCATGTATAGTATACATTATGACATATATTATAAATTAAGTCATTGATGCGACCCTCCACATAAGTAGTGAGGAATCCTAGTCCTCTGCATCTGTGAACCTATTATAGAGTAGTGATGGCTTCTCAAACAACTCTTGCAGTTTAGCCCTCTCACATGGGTTGTTGACATCATCTATGTAACAGTCCTCCTACTTGAGGAAGCTTCGTGCTTTCCTAAACATGTTCCCATAAACTCTCGTAGGTTGTTTATCTCTATTAGAGAAGCCAACAATTCTCCTATGTCTAGGATCACATCATCACACCATTACCACAACAATACAACCATTGCACACACCAGACATTTCACACAGAATATATTACAACCAACAATGGAATAATTTTTCTCCTCATTATTCAGCTCGTAATTTACAATTCCCATATATATTTACAAAGGGATTATGTGCCTATTAAATAGGCATATGAGGAATATTTCCCAATCACAAAGTGATAAGGGAAATATCCTCAAATATTGGAATCTCTACTATTATTTTCCACGCCAAATGGTACGTGCACAATATAGGGAAAAAACCCAGAAATATGAAAAACTCCCATATTAATCTTATCTCAAACGAGTGGTGTGAACACAACTAAAACTAGGTAGGTTGAAAAAATATCCAAAACCAATTATCAATGTGAAGACTTCAACTCTAATACCCATCCATAAGTGTAAAGTTGGGAGTGAAAAATGAGAAAAGCCAAGAGAAAAATCCAAATATGAGTCCTAACAACAAGGCCTAATAAGGTACTCATTTACAATAACTAGGAAAAAGAGTTACCATGGATGAAAAATCATTGCAAGATATCTAAAAACCAATAAAAGAAACAACAAAGAAGAGAGAAACATCCTATTGTAAGGTTTCCCAAGAAGCATGTCTAAAGAAAATCATGCTATGCCGAAGAAGAAGTTTGGTCTGCACTCTGGTATAAATCCACTGCTTGATAAAAAAAACTCAAAATCGACTGACATTATGATATAATAGAATACCTCCATGCTAAGATACTGTCAATGGAGTCTTTGAAACTATAACTCAATAGAATATCTACCCTTCAAAAGGAGAACAAACTAAAAAATTAATAGAAGGAAAATTTCAAAGGTGATGTCGATAGTGCACAAAATCACCAAACACAATTTGATTTACTACTAAAAATGGTGTTCCATGAACCAAGAACAACCACAAAGGAAAGGACATAATACCAAAAATTAGGATCTACACCACACCCTCCCATACTACTAAATGGGTGGAGTGATGCCACTAATATGTTTGACTGGGTAAACCACTACTCAAACACTGACAAGTTGACACTAAGTGATTAAGTAAAATTATTACAAATGAACAAAATATGCCTAAATATGTTTGCAATGTAACAATAAATAAATAAACAATGAAGTATAGAAATTGACCCAAGCAAATAAGCAATTAAGATTTAAAACCCTAAGTTCAAAGATGAGATCAAATGACTTAGTTGTTTCGCAATTAATCTTGGGCTATGTTGAAGTGACAAACTAGAAAATCTAAAGTGCAAAGTGTCACAATAAAACCTAGAAAAATGTAGATATGGAGAAATATGTTGGACTAGGGTGCCTAGAGTAGGTCATGGACACTTGTGGGCACTTGTGACTTCAAAAAGTATCAGAAAACCATCTTTGACTTGTCATAAGGTGTTCACTATCCTTCACTTCTTGTCACTAGTATGTTGCATGATTTCCAATGTCACTGACCTAGGTGGCTCTTGTGCATGTCACACTTGATAGCGAGCAATAGTTAGATGTAAAATATGGAAGTAGATGTGTGCATGGACTAGAATGAACTTCCCCTCCTATGAAGTGTATGCAGAAGAATGCAGTCCATTGTCCCTTGTGTGGATGCTAGATGGATGCTTTGAATGCTCTTGAAATAGCCTTTGAATGCAACCTTAGGTGGTGATAGCTAATACTTAGTGTTTGGCCCTTTTATTATGATCACATAACTTTATATTTATATGATTCCCTTACTTGAATTTCGTAATTAACCCCAAAAAGGTTGACTACCAAAAAGATAAGATGCCCAAATGGCTAGAAAGGACCCAAAAGATGTGAGAAAAGTACAAAGAGGTCAGGGGCGCCCAGAGGGGACAGGGCGCCTGGCACTAACATCCTGGCTTGGGTTGGTGTCCAGGAGTCAGAGAAATGAAGTATGAAAAGTTAGACTGGGCAAGAAGAGTGTAAGACCAAAAGGGGAAACAAAAAGAAAGAAAAGATGGCCAAAGACATGGGTTAATTAGTACTTTTCTTACTTAGGAATCATATGAATAGTAGTATGTGATCAGGACTAGATAGATACCCAAAGTGTGTGATTTTGTGTCTACATTTTCCCCCACTTTATGTTGTTGAGTGAAATCTTGATAACATAAAGTAGATAGAAGATGCGTACCTGATAACCATGTAGATCGATGGTGAAAATCATGTGTCAGAGATAAGAAAAAGTGTGGAGTGATAAAAATGTGAAGCATGGAAACTAAAGAAGAGGAAGTGCAAAAGTGATGATGATGATGACCCTAGGGTGAGAGCGTATGTGTCGATGTCATGTTTATATATTTTGTTTGATATTGTTAATGTGTTTGTGATGTGATTGTTGATGATGTTGATGATGTGATGTTAACTATCGCTTCCCATACAGACGGACCTATAAAGAGAAGAATGAACAAGTAGTCAAATATGCATGTATATGATCAAAATGTGTAAAAAGTATGTAAGAAAGTGTAAAAATGTGAAAAATGAACAAGTGCACCTGATCCATGATGAGTAAAAGAGTGTAGAAAGGATCCTATAGATGATGTAGAAGAACAAGTTTTTTGGGTGATCTCATGCCAGTTGCATCGAATGTGAGTTTTTTGGGTGATCTCACACCAAGAATTGGAAGAAGTGTAGGGAGAAAATTTTGGTGTCATCCTCCAACCTTTAACTGCTTCCTGAAATGTATGAAATCACCACTACAGATGGTGTGTAAAATATGATCTATTTTGAACAATTCCAATCCAATGTGAAAGTAGAAAATGTTGTGTAGTGTGCATGCACTCGAGTGCTAAGGACTGTGTGCCCTGTAAAATCCATTGTGTGAAGTGTTGTAAATCATGTTGAAAGTGGAAAATGTTTTGTAACTGCCCCCCTGGTCATAGGCATCTAGGAAGGGTTAGGGGCTCCCAGGTGCTACTATCCTGGTCTGGGCACTAGTGTCTGTGTTGTGTAAGGACCCAAGTCAAATTTTAAGCCATGTCTGAGACTTAATGACTATGCATTGTACCGGTATAAACTGTGCTATGTGTGACTATGTAGATAATTTATGGGGTGATGATTCACCCAAATGATGCCCCCTCATTTGGGGTGCATGTGACATCACTGAGGAGTATGCGGCCCAAAGGAGGACCAACTTTGTGCTGAAATGATGCCCTATAGGGGGAGGGAGTGTGCTTGGTAGAAACCAAGGCACACACAAAAAAAGTGGCTAGGAAACAAGTGTTAGTGCAAGCAAAGACAAACATGCATGTAGGAGACAAAATGTAAGCTAAGCATTCAATGTCTAAGCTAAGATGCAAGAAGACAATATGTAAGAAGACAATGTAGACCACAAAAAGTGGGTTTCAAACATGGGACACAACTCACGATGTCGCAAGACAATCGAGGCCGAGATGGTTGTAAAAAGACAATGTGCACACAAGACAAAGGGAAAATCCCCCAAGGAAAACTGAAATACAATGAGAGAAACAATGAAGTAATGTAAGAACAACCATGGAAGCAAATAGACCTACAAGAAAAATTGTTGCACATGAAGCACCCGTTATAGTGTTAGAAAGATAAAAAGTATGTCAAAGCGTGTATAATCTGATAAAGTAATGTGCTATGAAAAATGAAACAATAACACCTGTAGTGTATGAAAGTGGATGCCCCCAGGAGCCACTGTGGGACTAGTAATAGGTACTGCACCAAGCATCCATGTTGTGTATAGATCTGCAGAGTTTGCAATCACAACTAAAAAGGAAAGTGAATACGCATGTGTGTATGATAAAGATAATGACATACAAGATATCTTTCTAGCATGTGTAATAAAGTGTACATGTAACAAGTAAATGTAAGCAAGAGTAAATGCAACCAAGATACAGTATGTTGTGGATGAGATGGAATGGAATGCAAAGTGAATGTGATAGGATCAGCATGCCCCCGAGTGAATGTAAATGGTATGATGTGATGAGGTTCATTTATACATGCCCCCTCAATAACAAGAATTAAGAGTGCATCATCAAAATGGTTTGAATATGTGCACTAGAAAGATGTGATCAATAAAGCATCGTAATAGTGCATGAAATGAGTTGAATGAGTGTGGTGAGGTCCATTTTAGATGTAGATCCTCAATAATAGAGTATGATCCATGGAACTAGAGTGTGTCATAGGGAAATGAGTGTAACATGAAAATTAGATTGAACGAAGATGTGTATTGTGAATGTAATTTTGTCCATGAATAGGATGTGTATGTAAAGAATTGTGCTTGATGTATAGAATAAAATGAGAGAATTGTGTCAATATCTTGTGTACTAGAGTGTTAGTCATGTAGTGTGTAATATATGTCCATAGTGTGAAGTGTAAAAGTGTAATGTTCTGTGGGGTTATAGTGTATAGTGAAACTTATACCATCAACATGTTAAGTGTGAATGCAATTTAGTGAGAGTGATGTCATCAACAGTAATGACATTTATACAAATGTATCAAGTATGTGAATGAAGAATAGTATAATGTGTAAATGTGTGTAGTGTGTGAAGGTAATGTGTATAGTTAGAATTCCCACAACTTGATGTCGATGCACAGTCCAAGTAAATGATGTATACCAGAGTGATCAAGTAATGTCATCTAAGAGGTTTGTTTGTATTGAGTATGGTTGTCAATGGATAAGATCATTTCAAACTTGGTAAGGGGTAATTGTACATGCTGATCAAGTGAGAAATTAATGAGGTTTTGAAATTGGCCCCTGTAACCATAGGTACCTATCTTGAGTGAAAAATGGACATCCATGTGTTTATACCAATGTCCTCAGGATTTTGAAGTTTATTGTATAGGGTTGCACTCATTGTAATGAAAACCATGAACCAAATGACAGTGGGGAATGAAATATTAGTTGATCTAGGTAGTCTAGTGTGCCTTGAATGTAATCAAGCCAAGACATTCATGTGTAAGTGGAGAAGTGTGAGGATCCACAATGTGTAATATTGTGAGATAAAATAATGAAGACCAAGCAATCAGTATCATTGATGAATTAAAATGGTTAAATGAGGATCATTATAGGTGTCCCATATGTTGAGTATTGTAAATGTAGTGAGTCAATTACAATTGTGCATATAATATTGTACAAGCAAGTATGGATTCAAATGGAATGTGCATTCCAAGTAAGATGTGGGATGTTCATAGAAAAGTGTGCATGTAAATGGAGGTTGTGTTTTTGTCGCATTGTTGATGTGAAGAAAATATGGACAAATTTCTAGATTATATGAAGATTGATAAAGTGATCATAGCATTAGTAGAAGCATATCAGAAGTAGATGGAAAGGTCTAATCTGCAAACCTTTCAAGTGGAGGTAATATCTGGATAAATGTTTAGGGAATGGAACAACACATAACAGGATGCCAAGAACATATTAATTAATTGTAAGGTATGATCTAAGTAGATGCAATATTGGAATGGTGTAATTTCAAATTATTAATGGTATATCGAAGTCATCATTTAATTTCCTATAGGATATAAGGATATAACTATAATGAAGCCATGGAAAAATGTAGAAATTATAGAACTGAACCAAGTGAAAATGAATTCATAGGAAGATTTGAATAATTTTTCCTTTATCCGAGAAATATCCCACTGGGGTGGATGTAGTAGAATTGACACAATGGAAAAGTCATATGTGGGAATTAGAAGAGACCTATTTATTTCATTGATGGTTGCCTATTGTCTATGGAATCTGCTCAGGCTAAAATTTTCCTCCGTAATTTCTTGTCATAAGTGTATGTTTAGGAATAATTATGTTTTGGTCATAAGGATATGCCATGATGAGGGACTGTCGACACTAAAATTTTCCTCCGTAATTTCTATTTCATTAATGTATGTATTAGGAATAGGATGTTGTTAAGTATAATTAGTAGTAGCGTCCGATAGAAGATAACGGCGCCGTCAGTACGGTGCCGCCAATAATGTATAGTACGGTAACAGTCAAAGTACAATAGGAATGTTGTGGTAAAAACTAAATATTTGTCGTAAGTGGTCCGGTAATGTTAAAATGTCAAAGTTTGGGTAATTAGAGAAGTAGGGTCTACGTGATTAGGAATTAGAAATATTATATTGGTAATAAGGACAAGGAGTGAGGTCATAAATATTTTGTGTATTTTATTTGTAAAAAGTCTAAAAATGTGGAACCCATGTAAAATGATAAGGTTTATCTTATCTTAAAAGATAAGCTTACATGTACAGATAAGAGTTAAGGTATGGAATATGATTCGTCAGAGTGGATTTCTTATCCTATCTTAGAGATAAGATGGATAAGCCTGGAAGTTCTATAAATAGAGAGGCCACCCCCCTCATTTAGCATAGAAGGAAGTAGTGAGAAATATTGTATGAGTAAGTGTGTAAAGGAAGCCATCAGTTTGAAGGTGTGTTGAAGAAGCCATTAAGAGGTGTAATTGTGAAGTTTCTCCCATAGTATTGGTGGAAGGCAAGTGAAGTCAGTAACACTTGAAGTACCTCATGGGTGAGATTGTAACAATTTCATGTTAATATTATAATTTACTTTGATATTTCAGATTTATCATCATTCCTTCTTATCATAGTCTATGGTATTCTTGTGTTATGTTTGTTGTTGTGTTTCCAGATTACATCCACCAAACTAAAAGCTGTGCATTAGTAAATAATCATAGCACGAGGATTTCCCGTTGAAGAATTATCATAGTGCCGGATTGGTGATGACATTTTGGTTCCGTTGCCGGGACCATTCCTCGTTGGTGGATTTTCTGGAGAGATATTCCCACTTAGTCAAAAATCAATTGGAGGGTAACCTTGTTTTTACTGTGCATAGTAGTTACCATGGTAAAGTCATTTTTACCATGAATAGTATTTACCAAAGTCAGTAAAGTCACTTTTTACCATGAATAGTATTTACCACAGTAACTTCACTTTTTACTGTGAATAGTGTTTACCACAGTAAAGTCAGTTTTTACCGCAGTAAGTCAAGTTTTACCATAGTTTACCGTGGTCATTTCTATTTTACTGTAGAAAGGTGTAAAGTCACTTTCTATTATAGTGATTCCAATTATTTGTGCACATAAGTCTTGTTGATTGTACTTGTGGGTTGGTATTTCACGGTGGTTACTTTTGAAAATGGGAAAGATTCCTATTTTTTCAGCCCAATCTAATGAAGATGCTTCTTCTTTCATTCAAGAGTTTAAACGATCTTGTATTTGTAATGGCCTTATAAGAAGGGAACAATGGACTGAATTTTTTCCTACCTTTTTGGATGGTTCAGCCCTTAGGTGGTTTGAAACACTAGGTGATAATGTGAAAAACTCATGGGATTTATTAACTGAAAGTTTTCTTGAAGAATTTGGTGAACAACAGAAATATGCAGATCTCATGATCGATATCACAAAGCTATCCCAAGGAGAGAAGGAGAAGATAAGGGATTATCATGCTCGTGTTCTAGAGCTAAGGAGGAAGCTCGATGCCCAGATCCGGAAGGAAGGATTAGCGGATGGGTTGATGAATGGCGTGGATAATCTCCTCTGTAAGCACTTCATTCTTGGGATGAAGCCAGAGATCAGACAACGAGTGAAGTATGACCGCCCAGCTACCATTGAACAAGCAAAGGAGATTGCAAGAAGGCAAGAAGAAAGCATGGAAGAGGAGCCCAAAGAAATTGTTGCTAAAGTAGAGCCTACACCAGCACCTTTGGTCCAGAATCCACAACCACTCTCGGTGAGCACAAATATTTCTCCTAGTACATCTACTGAGTATGAAGATCTGCTCAAAAAGATGGGTCAGTTAACTATTAATCTTCTTCAAGGAAAGGAATTTAGTTCTCAGGGAGGAGATAGAGGTCCAAAAAGAAATATTTCTGAAGTTGTATGTTATGGTTGTTATAAAAAGGGTCATTATAAGTATAATTGTCCAGATAGAGCTTCTACATCTGGTACAAGAGATAATGATAAAGGAAAAGCACCTGTGAATTCTTTTGATGTAGTAGATAAGAGCATAAATAATGAAGTAGATGTGTTTGTAACAAAAAGAAAGAAAGAAAAAGATAATCAAGATGGAAATGATCCTAAGAAGATGAAAGGAAGAAACTAGTAAGAAACATAGGAGAAGAAAGTTGGGTGTGCAGGATTTTCTGATTTCACAGGGGCAAGGACCATACTCCATCTTAGAAGATCTATCCAAAAGGCCTGCAAATATTACATATGGTCAACTCTTGGCTATGTCTTCTGAGAAGAGGCGGGAGCTGCGAAAGTGGACTCAATGCTCGACAAAGGAAGGAGGTTGAGGTCCCTGTTTTGGAGGCAGAGGCGGATCCCTATGCTCCACAAGCTGAGGTATTATGTAATGGTATTTCAATTCATGATGTCTTAGTTGATGGAGGTGCTTGCAGTTAATGTAATGACCGAGTCTGTAATGAATATGTTGGGTTTAAAAATTGATCACCCTTCAACACTTATGTTAAGGTCATTAAATAAGGGAAAAACTAAACCAGAAGGTGTAGTTTCAAATGTGGCAATATCTGTTATGGGTGTTGTATGTGTGGTAGACTTTCAGGTGATGAAAAATGGTATTGTTGCGTACCCAATGTTGCTGGGAAGACCATGGCTAAGGAGAGTTCATGCAAGAAACTACTGGAATGAAGGCTTCATGACACTTGGACGTGGTAGAGAGAGGGTGAAGATAAACGTGATCCCTCGACATCATAAGGCAGAACCTGTGGATTCAAGTGATGAAACTGATGATTGGACATCCTCTGATTACTCTAGTACCAGTGAAGTGGACACAAAAGATGAAGAAAGTGAGGTTGATGTTTCAGTCATGGATATCCTTCCAGTCACACACCAAGTGTGCATTCGTGCTAATTTTAGAAATCCCGCTCTACCCCAATCATCTTACTTTTCAATTTGGTAGATGTGTATTTAATGCGCATTTATTATCTTTCTGTCTCCTAAACGAACTATATAACCAAGCTTCCCCCTATGCGTTTTTGCACACTGCTTTCATGTTATCCATTGCTCGAACCCTTGCGGCCAAAATTCTTGCGTGCGTATCCATTCCCCCCTGTAATTCCATCCCAAGTCCAGCCAACAGCTTTGCTCTCCGAGTTACTATCAATATGAAGATCAAATTCCAAGGGCAGGAACAGATTTCACCACTCGAGTCTGTCGTTCTCGATATCGGGGACAGTGAAGTTCGCCACCTTGATTTTGGGGATTTTTGGGCAAGGATGACTGATGCAAACCCTTCACCTATGGCACAGATGATCCATGACAGTGGTTTGGATTTTTTCCGGTGGCTTCCACCTATCTTAGTCCAATGTGCAGATACAGTGCTCTCCCTGCGGTGCTCATTTCAATCCCAACTCGAGTGAGTTAGCCAATTATGTGCATGGGGAGCTCATCACCAAACTTGACCTATTGCCGCCATTGGCACTGTACTAAGAATTCCAAAAAATGGACAATTCCATAGTTCATCTTCTCATGAATTCAGGCACAGGCCCTCAATTCGAAATAAGATTTGTGAGAAAATACAAGGCCAAGGGTGGCAAAGTCTTGGCTTCAAAAACCCTAAAAAGGGGGCATCTTAGTCTATCCTAAGGTCTCTGTTCCGTGCCGATTTCAATGAAGAATTGTCAGATTTCATAATCCTACTGGCTCTAGGTAAATATGGGCTTACCCTCTACCAATGAGTTCCATTTTTGGATCGAGACCACTTATCAACATGGTGTGCGAAGGACCTCAGTATATATCAATAATGGGCAGAAATCATTAGTATGAACCTAGCAGGAGCAGCTTGTCTAATGTACAGCAAACCAAGAAATTCTATATGACTTCATACCTTGATGTATACCTGGCAGCATCGAGGAAATGGTTTGGTTTCTCATACATTGATGCTCATTCTAGGATGACCCCCGATGTATGCCTACTACCATCTCAGTTCACCCTTGGAAACTCAGCAATTGCAATTTCATCTAAGGGTGAATGACGCTTTCACCATGTACATTGTCCGGCTCACTATGGAATAGTGACACCCATCCGCGAGGAGATTTTCTGATGAAGTCTATGAGCCTGATAGCACATTACGGTGCCTATTTCATCCAATTTAGGAAATTTTCATATATAAGGGATTGTACGGCTATGAGAGCACTCCTCTCAAGCTTCCTATGTTCTGCAATGACAAAATGGCACTTAATAGAAGTATGCAGGCAGCCTGGATAAATTGCATAGAACCTGCAGAGATAAGAAAATCACTGGCTTATCTACACTTCCCGTATCTCTTTGGGAAACTACACCTGCAAAACAGCCAGGTGGATGCACAAATATAGAAAGAGCCCTAGCTCCCATTACTATTCATTTCTTCAGGCCAAGAACTTGCTTTGACTTGAACTGGGGAAGTTTATTGAGCAGAACATCAAGATCACCCATCATCTCATAGACTCAGAAGACCCAAAAAAGATCCAATGGGCTCAACCTAATGCTCAGGGATATTGTCCCAAGAAGAAGACATTATGGCAAGTCTTCCCCCTTCTAATCTCATTTATGGTGGCATTGATCACCCTTCTTCGTACCAAGTTACACTCAACCAGGGCATAAAACCATACACCAACGAATTCTAAATTGTACTCATATGAGTATGACATATTTGGTCAAACTACACTTGTCTTGGAAAACTTGGATTGGTTTAAAAAAGGAAAAAGATGATTTGGCTGAAATCCTAGCCCCGTTTTTGACAAGGCATTGCGTGACCATCTCAGATTATCAATCTCGCAAACCCAATGAAACATTTGTGCATAGTGTTCAGGAGGCACAATAAGGCAGAGCCTCCTCCCACCATGCTTTGGCAACACAATGGAAGGAATTGATCCTCAATATTCTCCATCCCTCGGAAGGTACTTGGATACATATGACCCCCTATTTCCTCGTCAACTCTATGGATTTTTTTTACAGTCTCCACTCCTTCACCCTGAGATCAGTCACCCCATTAGTGTGATATCAGAAAGCTAGGTCCCTCCCTAGTTCAATTTCTTGAAGGGAGCCTGATAGAGGAAGATTCCCCTAAGGAAGCATGCTGAATTGTCCTCAAGCCCAGAGAACATCATTATTCTCAGTGAAAGTGAAGAAAGTGAAATGCCTGTATCTACAAACGCCCCAAAAGCCCCCATGGATAAAGACAAAGAAGTCCAGAGAAGTGAACTTTCCAAGCACCCGCTTTTTCCTCTGCACCAGGAGCCCCAAGCGCTCCACTCATATCCCAACTCGAGGCAATAGCAGTACAAACCTTGGGCGCCATGAGTTCTCTATCTCTTGGTCCTCTTGCCCCACCTGCTTCTTCCTCCTCTTTTGCATGGGTGCAGCCTCTTGCTGATAGTAGGAAGAGAAAGTCTTCCTCCCAGATTTCAGGACCCAATTTTGATGTTGTGGTAGCCTTATTGGGCACTATTCCTCCTTCTCCACGCCAAAAAAAGCCAGAACTACCCTCCAGGATAGTGTCTGATGCTCAAGGCCAACAATTCCTGGAGATAGCCAAACCTAAGTCGAACAAGCCAGAGCAAGATTGAGATTTGCAAAGCATCTGATCTGGAACTCGTGAATTCCCCTCGGAGAGTCTACCCCTGAAGCAGAAATCCAAAATATCAGGGGAAAAAGTCACCAGAGCATTAGGAGGGTAGAGAAAACGTAGAAACATAGAGAGTTGGAGGAACAGGCCCAGTGCGTTAACAAGTTTCATCAAGTCTCTGGTTGTCCAAGGATTCAAGTTTTGGATCCTACCATTGACTACTCTTCCCCCCACCACCTGTAATTCTGAGATGATGAAGTGAAAGTAATCAAAGACATGAACAAGGATTTTGTCTATGGAAAGGGCTATGGAGGCCATGGTGGGATGATTGTGGTTCAGGACTTAAACTTCATGAGGAAGACTCAAACTCCACGGGAGAAGGTGGAGTAATTTGCCAACATAAAGCTCTCCTCCACTATTGGGAGCATGGATAAAGAACTTAACTTTGGGGCAGTTAACATAGTAGACTCTGTCTAATGGGAAAAAAAAAAAGATGAAATTATTATCACGACAAGCAAGGATCTTCGCGGAGCCAAGGATAATTGTCCAAAAACTTTTTCCCCCTGGGGTACAGTGGGGAATGGAAAATCAAGGAGCTGGAGAGGCTTTGTGGAGAGTTAAAGAATAGCTGGCCAGAAGGGTGAGGCCTTCAAAAACACTAGTTTATATCTCCCTTCAAAGATATACATTGCAATCTCATGATGAGGCCGTCTGGGTGCCTCTCCGTCAAGAATAAAGCGCAATTCGAGCTTTTCAAAGGCGATCTATTCAAGGAAAGCTCCATTTCCAAGGAAAAAGGAAGGAGATCTGCTATCTTCAATCTGCCATAGAAGAAGCAACTAAAGATTATCTATAAGCGATTGACAAGGAAAGGGAAGAATGCCTGGATTTTGGGACTCAGTTAATACCAACAATCAGTCCCACGATTGCAGAGGACATAGCAAAGGCGTTGAAGAGATTCAGACAGCGGATCTAAGCCGGTGGGTCCTCCCAGTATGAGCACCTGTCTTCTTCTCCTAATTCTTCTCTTCTCTCCCCCATTTTTCCCCTCGGATTTGTTGTTGTAAATAGTTGTGGTATGGCGATTAGTAGTCCTTAACTAAACATAGGTTTAAAAGAAATAGTTACCACAGAGTAAGTACTTTGTAAACTAATATGGCCTTTCTCGCCATTTGCAAGGGGGGGAAGAGAACTTGGCTTATTCTGAAAGTGAAATTAAATCGTAAAGAAAGGCAATACAGAAGGGATTTTCATTCTTGTCTATTTGGTTCCGTTATTCTCAAGCTATTAATTAATCTTGTTAGACCTTTGTCTGTTATGCTGAGAAGCTTGTATTATTGCAGATGTTATTTACAAGACTTGTGTCTTTCAAGTTTCAATCTTATTCATGTGATACAAATTGATCTAGTTAATCGTTGTACCCTCGCATGAATAAGGAATACTCTATCATCATAATACTGCACAATG